>CM042558.1:757500-802500 GCA_023630585.1 Cranoglanis bouderius
TCTTGCACCTCTCCATCATTTCTGTTAGCAGCACCTGGCAAAGACGACCAAAAAGTTCAGCACTTTGATGGTTGTTACATTTAGCAGTTATACTGATAGGTGTGTGTGTGCGTGTGTGTGTGTGTGTGTGTGTTTACATCAGGTGCTCGGTAGGCCACACACTGCAGGATCCAGTGGATGGCAGGAGAATACAGCGTGAGGTAGACGGGAATCTCCACCCTCTGGATGACCAGCTGATTCTGGACGCTGTCGCTGTGAATCTGTCGGAAGGAAGCCAGGAGGTCGAAGAAGTTCTTGTTCAGGCTGTCCTTAAGGTGCGGCGCCACCTCCATGCCCACCTGCGCCAGGTGAACGACAGAGGGAAAACAACCGTACGCATTACACCACGCTGCTGACGAGTAGCGCAGGTTTATACAGTATTAACGCGCTGGTTTCTAATACGTTATCGTTTCCATAGTGACATGAACTTGATGAGGCAAGTTAGCACGTGTAAATACAGCACGTGACGTCTGTTTAAACGGTAACTAAAGCGCATGTTCCTAAACGGTGATATTTTCTGTTACCATGCCGACACGCGTACCCTGCACAGGTAGGCTCGAGCGTACACGGCCACTAAAGGGTCTCCGATCCCTCGGATCATAGCCGTGAGCCGAGGAAGAGTCTCCTGCATCCCACTGAGAGAGAGGAAGAGGTTAAAACGACCGACCGGGCCGACGAAAAAAAAAACATGAATCGACAAAATGGCCGCCGCCACTCACGATTTGTTGACGAAACGGTTGCACTTCAGTATGGCAGCCTCCACGTATCTACAGCAAACGTTAAGGACGTCAACATATGCAGGTGTAAAACAGATAACGTTAAACCAGAACTGAAGGCGGTTATGACGGATACAGGCGAGGGATGAGCTCTCTGATGGAGGCGATTTTGAAGAACCAGTTGAGGCACGTCTCTTTGGCCGTGTCGTTCACATCCTCCACGGAGAACGAGTCTAAAGAGGAGATGAGAAATGAAGCACCTCAGGGTGTGTCAGCTCCTGCTGTGTCCCAAATTCCTATAACAGCAGGTTTTGCTCGTGTTACCTGGAAGAGGAGCAGGATCCGAGCACATGGACCAGATTCTTTCGTACACTAGACGACCTGGAGCGACAAGAGACATCCTCAGCAAACTATTCTATACATACTGAATATACCACACACTAACACACTAACACACTAACACACAAACACACATCAAACACACAACAAACACACGAAAAACACACGAAAAACACAAACACACTCTTTTACCGAACGTGTCCAGGATGTCAGTGATGAGGACGAACTTGCTGGGGTAGAACAGGATCACGGACGTGTCTGAAAGCAGCTTGGAGCACTGAGAAGAAGGAAGAAGCGTGTGTGTGTGTGTGTGTGTGTGTGTGTGTGTGAGATTAAAAAGAAAAATACACAACCGTCCGCATTTACACACACAGAAACGACTCGCTGACCTGAATGACGATTTTGAGCGCTTTGACTTTCTGGTCCGAAGCCCAAGCTTCTTTTAGGGACTGATTCAGTTCCTCGATCCGGTGAACGTAATCCTGCTGAGAGAGGTTCAGCAGCTCCCTCTGAGAGCCCTGACACACACACACACACACACACACACACACACACACAGAGTAAATAAGTAAGAGATGACGATCTTTTTAATAACAAACACATTTCTCTGATTGTTGTTACACACACTCACTTCCTCCAGGTCGTCTAACTCCTCCAGACGAGTGCGCACTTTCTCCGAGACTGCAGAGCTGGGGCTGGTGGCTTTACCTTACACACACACACACACACACACACACACACACACACACACACACACACACATACACACACACACCTTGTTGATAAGACAAGACAGAGGAGAATGAGTCACATTAACTCAAATAACCACTCTTTACAACCGTGGTGAGCAGAAAAGCACCTCAGAACACGTCAAGCCTTGAGGTGGATGTTCTACAACAGCAGAAGATGTCTTGAAGTAGTTTACTTCTCACCTTTAATTCAGACAAATGCTGGCAAACCATTTAAAGTAAAGCTTTCACGTAGGCATTTTAGCTCGACTTACTTTTCTCAGAGCCCATGAAGAGATTCTGTTAGAAAAAAAAAAAAAAAAGGAAGATAATGACCACACGGTGACGCTGAACTCATCTCTGAAGGCTGTACATGCTGAGAACCTTACTATAGAGAGCTTCTCAGTGGTCGTGAACCTGGCCAGGATCTCGCCCCGTTTAGCGGACCACGGCTCAAAGTCACAGCCCACTTCCTCTTCTTTTTCCCTACGCTTCCTCCCGAGCTCCTGGAAGAAGAAGAAAAAACCAATGAGAAATCCACATTACAGCTTTGTGAGATTTTTTTTGTTTTTTTTACCCCCCGAGACCCAACAAGTCTCACCACGGAAGAGCTGCTATGAGACAGCGCAGGAGTTTCGTTGGCTGAGGCGGCGGCGAAGAGGGACAGAGGGTCCAAACCTTCCAGCATGGAGCTCAGAGGGTCAGGAGCAACAGAGCTGGAGGAAGACGATGACGAAGACGTGCTGCCTTTCCGTGCTCCACGCCGGGACTTGGAATCTGTCACCTGGGGAAAGCACAGAGGCAGACAGAGAGAGAGAGAGAGAGAGAGAGAGAGAGAGAGAGAGAGAGAGAGAGGAGACCACTGACCAAACGGCACATGCTACTAGATCTGAGATTGTCTTTTCATGCTGTACGTACGGTAATGGGTTTAAGCGGATGGTAATCGCCGCTCTGCACGGAGACGGCTGAAGCACGGCAGCTCCGCAGCTCGGCGTCATAGTTGCGCATGCGGGAATGCCTGAGGGTGGAATGGAAAAGCAAACACAGCGACGTCATGAACAAGGACGTTTTATCCGTTTATGTTTACATCAATGTTGTGGGACGTCGGTGAATCAAGTTAGTTCCCGTTCTCACTTGTGTTATAGCAGATATAAACAGTTCCATCACCAGCAGTGGTATAAGAGGAATAAAACACTCGGGGACGTGCTGTTACAGGAAAATAACAATCAGACTGGTTACAGTGGCTTCGCTTCATCACACCACCCTGCTGTTGATTATTTTCCTCTAACTGCACTACACCGTTAATCAAATGTTTGATTCCAGAATGAAACAGTGCAGTAGTACTGGTATTTCTTTAATTACTGCTGTGTTTATATTTTCAAGCCATGTGTGCTCATTTAGTTACTGTATCCAGAGAAGGACCAGAAAATATATTGATGTTATTTTGACACTGAAAACTTTATTAATTACAGTTAATTATATTTATCTCTCAGAACTGAAACAGAAATATATATATATATATATATATATATATATATATATATATATATATATATATATATATATATATATCACAACTGCAAAAAGCCCACAGCTTTGGACTTGTCATTAAATGTAGTGATTTATAACCTTTATCATGTCTTTAGTTTATAAAATAATGCGCTAATAGAAAAACATCATTAACGATATAAAGCGGAAGGAATTTCGATTATAAGTATAATATACAGATTTGCAGGAAGATGAGACAGTAAAGATATAATACACGCCATAATAATGTGAACAGTTTTTTTATTATTATTATTATTCTATCAGGATGTAAATAAAGAACAGTTTCTCACCACTGAACTGAAGCCATCTTCTAATCAGTGTCATGTGACCAACCCGGAAGTTTAAAGAACTGGGTAAGTTCGCCTATCATAATAAAAGCCTGTAACTCTGGCTTAGCGAATAGGATTTTCTTTCTTTTGTTTTTGTTTGTTTGTTTGTTTGTTTGTTTTAAAACACTAAATACTAGTCAAATAATATTAAATAAAGTGCTACTTTATTGGGCAAAAATATGGTCTTGATTTAAATTTCACAGATTTTGGAAAACATCACGGGGGCAGTGTTGCATAACCAAAGCAGAATGTACAGAAAGGAGATGTCTGGAAAAGTCAAAGACTGGATGAGATAAAGAATTGTTTGCGTTGTGGATTATATGTGGAACTAGTCAAATAAAACGTTATTACACTGCCTTATGTCTTTAACAAAATAGTCTGCATAATTGAACTTCTATTTATATAGAACGTTCATTTTGAATCAGAAATCTCATGGCACTTTATTTAAAATAGAAAAAAAACAGACAAATAAAACAATGAACAATCTGTATAAGGATAAATGAATGAATGAATTAATTTATATATATATATATATATATATATATATATATATATATATATATATATATATATATATATAATATTAAAAATGCAACATTTAACAACTGTAAATGCAAAACAAGAAATCACACTGAAGATGAGTTCAGCGTCACTCAACTCTGAAACGGCAAAAGTCAGTGTTAGTACAACACTTAATAAATAATAACATTAATAATACAGCACTTGATTAGTATCTACTGGTTTTAGCTAAAAACTATAAACAAAATAGATTTACAAAAATAAAGTAACTTGATACCTAGTTATGGAGAGACCAATATATGATCAGTAAAGCGATTACAACCTCCAATCCGACAGAATTAATTACACTGATCAGTACTAAATCCATACCAACACATATTCTTAAACAAATACTACCAGAAGCAAAGTTCAAAAAGGTTGTAGCGAAGCAGTTTGGGACATACTTGCATAGGAATCACGTTCATGAGATCTTTCAGTCAGGATTTTAGGCCTCATCACAGTACCGAGACAGCGCTGGTTAAAGTGGTAAATGACCGACTACTGGCCTCTGTTCAGAGTTGTGTCTCCTCGTGTCCCTCGATCTCGGTGCGGCTTTTGATACCATAGATCATAATGTTCTCGTAGGTGTAAATGGTGACTTCTCTATACATACTAAAGTTTGGTGTTCCCCAAGGTTGTTTAAGGCCCACTGCTCTTTTTTCTATTTATGCCACTTCTTGGTACAATTATTCATAAACATGGTATTCCACTGCTATGCTGATGACACACAGCTATATGTTTCAGCAAAGACGGATGACAGACACCAGCTGACAACAGAATACACCGTTTTAAACCACCGCAGGACAAGTACTGTTTGTCTTTACTCTTCTACACCTGTATAGTGTAATGTTGTGTAATCCGGTGTCAGCCAAAAGAGGTCAAGGATTGAGTCCAGGGTTCTTCCTCATGCTAGAGATTTTCATCACCACCGTCGTCTCTGACCTGTTGGTTTGGATCCAAATCTACATCTGGATTTCTGCAATGCTGCTCTGTGAATTTTGGTTTTTGCTTGATGGTCCTGAAGTGGGAAGTGACAGAGAGCTCTTCGAGAAAAATAAGGAAAACCTTTGGGGCTAAGATGTGGAGGTGTGCAAGGAAAATGGGAGGGAAATGAAATTCTCTCCAGTAACAAACCAGGAGGGCTTTGGTGTACACTTGTTAATTTTATTTCACATTTTTCTTGACAATGCTACACAACAACAGCCGTCTCTTCATGTCTAAGTCAGAGACAACACGACATTCAGATATAATACGTATTAACATTTTCAGGGATATTGCAGCTGTAGCAGTGATTATATGTGGAACATGACTGCTTGATTTTATTAATGACACTAATTACAGAAATCATTACAGTTTGTGCTTCACATTTCCTTACACATAATATGGAGTCAGTTGGCCTCATTTATCAAATTGGACACAAACAAAATTATTCATTTGCAGGAGCATTTACACAAGAAATGTGGTGCTGATGAGAATGTTCGTATCCTACGAGGTTGTGTAAAACTGGCTGAGCTGCAGTACTGGAAGATTTAGCGCACGCCGTGCTTAGGGGGCGCTCTTTCACTGTTCAGTCGCCATTTTGTCATTTTCAGATGTCTTTGCCTTTTGTGGAGTTTTGTGGGTGTGGCTAAATGTAAACTGTGAATGCAGCGAGAATGCGCCTTTGATCGGCACTTATCGACGTACGTACATGAATTAGCAACTTTTGTGAATCTGGTGTGAATTTTTAGTTCGGATCGGCCAAAAAAACCACGTCTACACACCCATACATGAGGCACGCTGTGAGCAAAGCATTAATTATAATTGTCAAATCATTTGAATCAATATATAACAGATCATCCAACACAGTGAAGAGAACATTTACATGAAGTTAGTAAATAATACATCACATTGGTAAGTAAGTGAGTGCTGACGTGTGTAACAGACTGCGTTTATCTTATTTGAAAGTACAAGGTTACGACTTTAAATGACAAAAAGTGGGATCTTGCAACTTGTAATTACGATGTTTAAACGAGCTCAAAAATCGTCGGCATCACATCTACGGTCCCAGTGAGCGAGTGCGCTAGACGCCGTAGAATCGAGACTAGACCCGTGTGAAAGTTTGCGATGACATTTCCGACGCACTTGGAGCCATTTAAACTCCTATTAAACAGATCGGAACCTCGGTGCCAAAACATTCTGGATATGTTTTTTATGGATTTACGGACCTTTCCGTGCCGTTTTAAACGAGACATGTGTAGTGACCTAACGAGAGTTTAGTGGCTGTAGAACGCAGAAATATGTGAATAATAATCTCTAGGTTTTGGAAGGCATGGTGAGCACGGCTATCTGTCCTCGACCCCGGCGTTCTTTAGTCTGAGGAAGTGTTTCCGTAAAAATGGTGTCAAAGTAGTCACAATTAAGCAAGCTTAGTAAACGAATAGTAAAAGCCAGCTTGGACAGAGAGTCCTCGTTAAGCTTCCTCTCGCCATTTCAGCAGAACTTTCACCACAGCAGGGTTCAGAGAGATCTAGCGAACCTGGTTCTCTCTCTCTCTCTCTCTCTCTCTCTCTCGCTTTTAACGGCTGTAGAACTGGGACGAGACCCACGCCAGGCCCCATTTCAGGTTGGTGAGCATAAACTTGAGCGCTTTGGTCCACTGCTCCTCAGAGTTAAACTGTGTTTTAATGGAGTAGGATCCTCCGCTTCCGCCCGTGTCCTCGATCTTCCCCTTGTCCACGTCCATTCTGCTCCGAGAAGAGAAAAACAAGACAGGATGAAAATCGTCCAAGCCACCAGGACCGTGTCCGATACATCGCTATTCCGATTTCAATGAGTTAAACACCACACTACAGTGCAGGTCAGTTAATCAGAGAGGGGAAATTTCTAGAAATGGATGTTAAAGCCCCCGTTAAGAGCCTTGAAACGTGCGGCGTTATTTAACGTGTTGATGTAATTTCCACTGAAACAGGGAGTCAGGGTGGGACATATCGACTGGCTCCTCCCCCTTTTTAAATAGCCAATAGTTTTTAGGCAGGGTGATTTTTATAATGTTGGGGGCGAGACACTTCGGATTCTAGAGAGCATTTGATTGGACAGAAAATCTGATAAGAAGCTGAAGTGTACAATGATGTCGAATTTTGTCATTGTTTTGGAGCTCAATAACTTATAGATAACCTTAAAGCGAACGTATCAGTCCCAGACCCTTTCCCAGTGCATACAGTACTGGAGCACTTGCTACCAGGAAGCTTTTCGGCAACAACCCAGTACCAAAGGTGCCAGCTGGAGAAGGAACGTTTCTACCTTAGACAACGTTACTGTGTGGAAAGGGGCGGGGCTACCACAGGGTCAGTTAATACCGGAGAGCGCAAACCATGTACGCAACTGTCAATCATTCCAGATCCAACTGGTAGCAGCAGCGATGTTAGACTGTGTAGGCAGGTCTGATCACCGAGTTCGGTTTCAGCTCCAATCTAATCCGACTTTATTCTCGAACAGATAAAATAAGTGAGTTCACCTGTACGGTAGGCAGAACCCCGTGTCGCCTTTCTCCACTTCCTCTTTAAACTGCTGCACACAGTCTAAAAACGCCACCATGGCATGATCGAACTTGTTATCCCAGAAGAAGCGCAGTCCTCCCGAGCAGTACAGCGGCAGCTCCTGCAACATCGAGAGGACAGGATATCATCCTTATTATTAAACAAGTTCTCACATGAAACTGAAATCTGTCAAAATGTCCTCTCAGCCAATCACAGCTCTCTGCTCGCTGTGTTCATTTACCTTGGACTTGTCCGTGAGGGACTCCAGGTACGACTGGTTTCCGTAAGGAACAAGCCGATATCTGTAAAACAGACCACAGACAGTTTGGACAGACTTAAGCGCTGTTCAGAGGTTGCGTGAGAGTTACGCACGTAGAGGGCGGAGTTTGTCTCAGTTACACATGATTATGATTTTTCCTTATACGCAGTATATTAGCAAGTCACGCTATCTCAGGAAGCGCAGCTTGTTGATGTTTTTTGTCGTATTAATGTGAGTCGAGGGGTAGCGGTACCTCTGGAAGCGCAGGCCCATCTTGTTAGCGAGAGCGTGCAGCAGCAGGACAGTTTGACCCCAGGCAGCGTTAATCTCGTTCCACTCCACAGGAACGCTGGGTAATCGTCCCAGACGGAAATTATTTATCGTCCCAAACTGCCCACTGTGCCTGAAACAAGGACAATGCAGGATGAGATAAAGATACAGCACACACACACACACACACACACACACACACACACACACACACAAGACTATGACAAAATGAAGAGGTACCAGATGTGAAAGGTGGCGTTAAAGACGTTCGTTTTCTTCAGACGGTCCAGCTGAGCCTGGCAGTAGCGCATCTGATTATCGACACTCTTCAGTTCATCGTCCAGCTCCAGCTGCTGCCGTTTGAACTCGGAGTACTCCTTCTGATACCTGGCCGAGACACGGACAGAAACCTGCAGTCGGGTCGGAACCTCTGATATCTCTCGGCGTAATGGCCGCCTCGCCTCGTCTCTTTATTTGTGAGTGTAAATCATTTAAAATCACACGTTCAGTGCTGACGTCACACACGTCAGGAGTCAGACCTCACACTTAACTACGGATTACTGAGAAGTTAGGTGAGAGTAACTCACTGCAGCTCCTCTTTGTCCAGCTGCTGGGCGTGGCATCGTGCCTCGGTGATCTCCATGGCGACGGATTCCCTCTGCTCTTCGATGGCCTCCAGCTCCTGGATGAGTGTCTCCTCCTCCTGCCTGAGCTTCTGCAGCTCCTTCAGCAGCGTGTCCTCGTCTTCCTCCTGCTGCTGCGACAGGAGCTCCAGACACTTCCTGTCAATCAAACACCTGAGTGTCGTAAACATTAATCATTCCACTAGCGTCTCCTTGTCTTTCTCCTATAGTTGGGCGAGCAGTTCCAGACACTTCCTCAATAAAACACAGCTGTCAATCAACTATGGGTGTCAATCATAAACTGGCTGTCGCTCACACACACCTGTCGCTCAAATATACCTGCCAATCAAACAGCTGTCCATCAAAATTTTATCAAAGGGTCTCCATAAACTGTAGTAAATTTTAATTAGGTTTTGTCAATTAAATAAAGCCATTAGACATACCTGTCAATCAAACACACCTGTCACTCAATTCACCCCCCTTGAACTTTTCCACATTTAGCTCATCACTGTGAAGCATGGTGGTGGTAGCATCCTATTATTATTATTAGGGGCCAAGCATCTAAGCACCTATTGTATCCATTAGTTTTCTTCTTCTTCTTCTTCTTCTTCCACTCTTGAGTCTATGGCAGGAAAGTTTCGCTTGCGGGAAAGTTATGAAATTTGGCGCACAGATAGAGGACAGTCTGAACTGTTAATACAGCAAATTTGGAGTCTCTAACTCAAACCCTCTAGCACCACCAACTGTCCAAAATTGCACTCATGTTTATGCTAATAACCTTTGAACTGTAAGGGCTAGAAACTAAATTCTTTTTCTTTAAACTGGATATCATGGTTTCAATTTCCACCAACTGGATTTTCCGCGAAACCTACTTTTTTTTAACTCCTCCTAGGCCGTTGTTCGGATTTTCACGAAAACTGAATCGGATCTTCTTCAGACCATGCTGACAGAAAGTTATGGAATTCAGTTTGATTAGTCAACCCGTTATCGAATAACGCACAAACGAACTCGACGAAGAGCACGCCAAAGTGGACGTGAGGCTATATCTCCGCAGCGCTTTAGTCTGTTGAGATAAAACTTGGTACCTGTCATCACAAGCATGGCCGGAGGGTACCTGCACAGTTTCGGCACAGCACCACCTATTGGTCACGAGATATGAAAAATGGCTAATTTTGCTTATATCTTCTGAACAGTTTGACTGAATATCACAAGATTTAGCCTCTTTTTTTTGCTTGGCCCCTTAATTGCTGCTTGCAGCTATTATTATTATTATTATTATTATCATCATCATCATCATCACGTTGGCACACTGTTGTATGTTGCGCTGACTAAACTCACTTGTAGTTCTGACACTCGTTCTCGGTGATGTTGAGCTGTGTGTCCAGGTGATCGAGCAGTGTGTCTGTACACTCCTCACACAGCGGGTGATCGACATCACTCTGACCCGACATGATGTCGAACAGATCGCTGGTTACCTACGGGAGAGGGGCACAGTGTTAGGGCATGTAGCTTTCATTACAACTTACAGCTGAATGGGCACTGCAATACACTTTGTGTAGCACCTGTAACAAACTACATCGTTCTCAAATCCTTTCTACCTTTAACCTGCGGCTCAGGTTCTCCATGGTTCCTCCGTCCGAAGCCTCGCCGATTAGCGTGAAGCTGTTAGCGCTTTCTGTGGACATCATCCTACAACGCAGGGCAAATCTCTGTTCAGTGACACGAACCAGGTCTCGATCGTTATCTCACAAGACGATCATTAAATAAACCCAGGTGAACAGGTGAGCTATTCTACCTGGCAGGAGGGATGGACTTCCGCGAGACGCCGTCCTGCTTACTCTCCACAAACGTCTCCTGTCAAAGACGCTCCATAAATCTACGCTACAATACATACGGTATGGGATTCAAAGGCACAAACACAGAACTGCATCGATAATATTACCTCAGACGGACTGTCAGTGTCGCCGCTTTCTGTTTGCTTGCTCGGTGTCACGGTGACCAGTGGAGCTAAACGGAAAAATCATGTAAAAACATCAGACAACATCAGACATCGGAACAAGCGCATTAATATAAACCAGCTGCACTACTGTCAGAGCTGCCGTCAGAGAAAACTAATCACAACAGTACTGTGGTATAATTACAGGTACAGGACGTATCCCGGTGATGAGTGTTTGGTGTCAGGACCGAGGTCTCGGACGTACCGATGAGCTCCTGGATGGTGAGTCGGTCCAGGACGTTGAAGCTGGTGTCGAGTTTGAGAGGCTGGTTACAGCGCTGACACACGAAGCTCACCTGCATGGTGGTGCTGGACGACTTGGAGCCCTCCATGGTGCTGAGACAGTGCAGACAAAATGCTTTATTACAGTCATACAGACTCTACTCTGAGTATTACACTGCTATAGATGCGTTATAACCTGCTTTTCTTGTCTAATACACTCAAAAAAAAAAGGTAAGACTTGTTATAATGTTATCTTGGATTCCGTTTGTATATACTCAGGTAAAGTGCAAAAATAAGAATTTATAAACCCTAAACACTGTAAGTTTACCTCTAATGTCTCAGTAATATCTTTACAGCTAACGTAATGCAAAATCATCAAGCGTTTACGTTATATCTATTAGCACTCGGGCTGAATCATAAATAGCTCCCACACACATCCCTTTATAAGTACACTACACCAGCTCTGAAATAATCGAACTCTACGCCCTACATACTGCACTAGATATCTCTGTGAAAGCCGAATGAGACACGGCCTCGAGCTTTTGTGCTCGGGCTAGCCGATTTGTTTTGCTCCAAACAGAATTAAGACTATTCACCCAAGATAATTTATTAGTACAAACTGAATTCGTAAATAAAATGAGTTAAATCACAAAAAAGTACACAATCACATTCTTAATCATGCGTGCTATATTTTATACCTTAGCCAAGCAGCTAAGTTCACGTCTTACCTCTCGACTTCCTGTTTTCGTGCTTTAAGAGGAAGTGACGCAATTTTTGCGTCTAGTTTGCGTCCAGAAATCTACTTTGCTTTTAATATATATATATATATATATATATATATATATTTTTTTTTTACATCAAAAGTTTTGTGATTCTTAAAAAATATTTTCTCGAAAAAAAACACGACAAAAATAGTGTAGAAGAGAAGCGACACGCTCTAGTGTTAACGTCAGTCACGTGACAGAAACAATCGCGGGAAAACATAAATATGATTATTTCCGAGTGTTAGCTAAGTGGCTACACGGACTCGGATTTGTTTAGTTTTTTATGACTATATTTACAGAAGTTTACTGTTATTAACGAGCGAGAAACAACACGGAAGGGACGTCGATAGGCGCTCGAGACACTTTGGGTGCGTTAATTATTTTATTTTTTTTTAAAAACATTGTTCTTCCATGTGTGAAACTGTGTGGGCTGTGTTTGAAATGGCGTCATATGTGTTGAGTAGTGCCCTAGGTAGGGTAGAGAACGCTGCCATTTCTTAATATAGGGGTAGTGTGCTTATGTAGGGAGTAATGATACGTTTAGGATTCTGCCCTGGTTTGATTAGCTTGCTCACTAGATTCGAAGAATGTTAGTGTAAGATAATAGTTATGACGAATGACACACGATTGAAGAAGTAATTTGCAGAATTATTAACGACTTTAAAGAAGATTAAAGTGAGAACCAGGGGAATAGTGAATGGTTTCCGGTCGATAACTAGCTATCTGGTTAAAGCTAGCTTCATTATCACTGGTTAAAAAGATTAAATCTTTCAATGATATTAATAATAGTATTAATAATACGAATAAGTAAAGCGTCTGTCACTGATATTAAATGTTATTAAAAATAAAATAAGAACTAAAGTTTGACTACATAGTGCACTATATACTGTAGGTCCAAATGGGGGGATATGGGGGGATGGGATGTAGGGAGGGGGGCATTACTTATGTAAGTGCACTACATAGGGTGTGACAGTGTAAGTGCACTACATAGGGTGTGACAGTGTAAGTGCACTACATAGGGGTGGTGAATGTACTAGTGAGCCCTAATTAGTGCCCTATATAAAGATTTGTGTGTGTGTGTGTGTGTGTGTGTGTGTGTGTGTGTGTGTGTGGACAATGTTTCTAACATGTTATACGTCTCTAACACACAGCAATGAGTGCGGTGAAGGCAGAAGACGTGAAGAGAGGCATCGCTGTGATTTGGGAGAACCTGCAGTGTCCGATATGGTGAGTCTGGGAGATGATCTCCTTCAGTATATATTATAACCATATCCTGTAACAGTGTGGAAAAGTGCTTTACGATGTCGTGACAGTTTTGTGACTGTCTGTGTTGATGTTATCTGACAGTTTGGATTTGATGAGCGAACCCGTCTCCACCCGGTGCGACCATCAGTTCTGCAAGTAAGTATTTATTTATTTATTTATTTATAAAATGATTTACTTTACAAGATTACAGATATTATACAGAGGATTACCAGCTCGCTTTCATTTTCAAACTTTGTGAGAATTTCTTACGTCTGTTATTATTATTATTATTATTATTATTATTATTATTATTATTATTATTATTATGTGTGTTTTCATTTTATTTAATTATTTTCATTTATTGATTTATTTATTAAGCTTCTGACACTGTAGTTATGAAACCTTTTATGCAGAGCAAACATCTATGATGTAATCTTAATTTATTAAAATATGTGTTTGAATATATATTTTTTAAATTAGCTACAAATATTTATTTTATTGATTATTTATTAAATATTATTATTTATTTAACAACTGACTTTGTGAGAGTTTCTGATATATTACTACATATATAATAAAAGCTTTTACACCTTTCTATGTATTAATATTATTATTATTATTATTATTATTATTATTATTATTATTATTATTATAATAAACCTGTAGTAATGAAACCTACAGTGGAGGGCAAGTACCAATGTGGGAGTGGTGGTGTTTTTAATTTAATAATATGTAAAATGTGTTTATTTATTTATTTAAAACTATTTTTCTGTTTTTAAAATATATATATTTACTTGTTTAAGATTATTTCTATTATTTTTATTTATATATTTATGAATTTATAAGAAGAAAACTGAATGGCCATTTTCCTAATTCAATATTACAAATAAATAAATAAACAAACAAACAAACAAATAAATAAATAAATGTTAAATTAAGTGGTCTTTGTAATTATTATGTGGTAAAAAATCTTCAGGTTCTGCATGACCAAGCTGCTGGAAAGGAACAAGAGAAAAGAAACAAGTTGCCCCGTGTGCAAGACCAAAGTCACCAAGAGGTAAATTTATCTATCTATCTATCTATCTATTTATTTATGTATTTATTTATTTAGAGTGGTTATTATAATCATACGTTTATTGTATTTGTTGAGAATTCCGATTGGTCCGTTACGTGGTCACCGGTGTCCGATACCAGACGCTCGTTTGACAGAGTGTACTAAAACGTGATGATTATTATTGAACTGCATTATTATGAGCAGGTCTGTATCCCCTGTAATGAGTTGTGTGTGTTTAAATGTTTAACAGGAGTCTGCAGGAAAGTCCAGGCTTCCAGAAACTGGTGGAAGGCCTCCAGAGTTTAGTTCGTTCTTACGAATTTGATACGCGCACCAACTGTAAGTGTGTTTATAATATTTACACATAGTGTAGAAAAACCTTCAAGTGGATGGAAGTGCATTCCAGGCTCTGCCTTTGAGATCTTGATATATTGTGTGTGTGTGTGTGTGTGTGTGTGTGTGTGTGTGTGTGTGTGTGTGTGGTCCTAGATTTCACTGGATTGCCACAGAGGAGACAGGGCGCTAGGTGAGAGTCACACCGTCACCCCTTTTTTTTTTTTTAAACTAAAATGCCACCGAGGTTTCGCAATACTTCATTCTCCTCACGTTTCCTCGGTTAGCGTTGAGACGGAGTCGAGAGATCAGCAGGGCAGTGGAGAGAATACAACCTCAGATGGCGATGTGACGGAGAAAGAAGCGACTCTTTCCTCCACGGCAGCAGGTGAGACGATTATAATGTCGGTGTAAACCCGTACAGCGCATGTATTAATGATCTCGCGTTGCACGCCATGAATCTGTCGTATCGTCTTAACCCTCGCCTCGACGTTTACAGTTAGCCGTGCTTGTCCTTGTTATTGACTGTTTTTTAACTCGCTCACAGCTAAAGATGCTTTCGCAAAGCTGATGCGTCTTGAGGATTCATGTCCTACCACTTCAGGACAAGATTGCTTAGACAGGAGTCTCGGTGATTTGCCACAAAAATCAGAAATAAAACCTGCAGATCCTGAAGATGTTCCACCCAGAACAGAAGCCGGCAATTCGCCGACACGGCAGGATGTCACTCCAGGTGACGGGAAACATTCCCGCAGAAGATCTAAACGGCTCTGTTTGGAGCCAGACAGAATTATGGATAAAAGACAGAAGAGAAGTGTGCAGAAAGTGTCTGAGTGGTTGCTGAAGATCTCTCCGACTTCTGACGCACCAGCCGAAGGCAACACGCAAGGAGTTCTTCCGATTTTCACCGACAGCGATGCTGAAAAAGAAAAAGAGAGCACAGCTTCACGTGCGTCAACGGACAGTAACGCTCCTGCTAACGATAAAGCTGACGCGAGTCCTGTGAGGGAAGTGCCCTGTCGAGGTCTGGAAGAACAAGTGTTCGGGGCCGTGTATAAACGCGACCGCAGAGTCGTCAATATCACCAAAAGTTTCTCTCCTGAAAGAGAGATCGAGCCTGTCGGAAATGTAGCAGAAAAGGGTGAAAAGATCAAGGTGCCTAAGAGGAGGTCAAGCCGTAAGTTGACTCCGACCAACTTCATCAGGAAGACGTCAAATGAAGATAAGGACGATGGAGTGGATCGGGAGGAAGTTGATGAAGGAAGCAAACAAGGAAATGGCAGCCAGCTGGAAAAGGTGATGCAGGGTGGTCCTGATGAAAACGCTGAAAATACAGAAGAAAGCCCAGCGTTTGAGGTACCTTTGAAGAAACCGGGGAGGAGATCAAAGATGCAGGAGGTTTGGCAAGACGTGGACCGTGACTTGACGGGGAAAGAAAACGACACGGGCAGCAAGAAAGATCGGAAGAGGCGGATCACCAGGAGCAGCCGTGACACTGCAAATTGTGACGATTTGGAAAAATGCAAAAATGCCAAATATGCCAAGTCTCTTGCTCTCGTCAGTGCTGGAACCGAGATTGTTGATTTGAGGGAGAAGGTTCCAAGTAATCCCAAATTAATCGAGACGGAAGTTAATATTGAAAGTTATCCTAGTAGCGCAGAGCCGAAGTCTCCTGACGCTCGGAAAACCAGACGAAGCTCAAGGCTGCAGGAGTTCACTGCAGAAGTTCAAGGTCTTCCGAGAAGAAGAAGAAGAAGATCTAAACAAGCTCTCCCAAAACCTGCTGACGGACAAGAAAGTAATCCATCCGCTAACCTGGATGAGCCAAGTGCGAAGACTGATCGTGTTGGTACAAGTCAGATTAATGCTTCACAGATTGAGAAACCAGAACGGTCTCTGAGGAGAAATGGTTGTGTTTGCAACGATGACTTTGAAAGCATTGAAATCGTGCAGTCAAGCGAGGACGCGGCAGCTCCCAAGTGTGTATCTGAGGGGACTGTAGCTGAAGAGAACTCGCTCGTTTCCGTTGTCCCAGACACGGTGGATCAAGACAAGCACGTTATCCCTTGTTCTACCGAAGCCGCAAACTCGACAAGTCCGTTAGCGGCTCCGGTTCCAGAATCTTTACCACACAAACGTCAGGAATCGTCATCATCTACAAAAATGTTGACACCTGCTGTTGAGCACAGAGATACAGAGCAAGAAGAAGACACCAATGATAGTGAACTCGACACCGAGCAACTCATGAAAACCTTCAAAGCCACCAAGAGAAAATCCTTCTTCCTGGGTAGTCCCAGGACTTCACATTCCAGAACCCAAGAGAAATCCCTTACTCAGATTTTAGAGGAAGACAAGCAAGAGAGTGTAGCTCAAGCAGAGATCCCAAGCATCTCTCTGGACAGTGATCAAGTTCTACCCTCAAATGCTTGTGAGCTAGCACCACAAGAGAGAACATCTCAAACATCTCAAAGCTGTGTTGCAGATGTTGCAAGTGTCAGTCTGCTTCAGGTTAAATCACCTGCTCTTCCCAGTCTTCCAAAAGACATCCAAAAAGACAATTCCATAAAAACCTCAGGTGCCAGTGACCATCCTGAGAAGGTTGCAAAGTCCCAAGATTCCACAAGATCTCAAGAATCCAGGCCTCCTGTAAACGTTGAACCTGCAAATTCCGTCCAGCTTTTCTCTACAAGTGTGACCCAAGAGGAACCACAAATCTCTCGCATTAAGGATTCAACAAAGTCTCCAAAGTCTTCAGAAATTCAAGGGAACGAAATTTCCAGCATCCCACTGGGAAGCATGACCAACTCCGAAACTCGGTGTAATAATTTTGAGTCCTCCATCACCCCAGATGGCCTTGTGCCAAATGGTCCTGAAGCTCTGGTCATAGAGCCCGCAACCACACAGAACTCCAATAAGACGGATGAAGGGGAAATTCTTTCTCAGCCATGTTTGTGTCGGAAGAGGAAGGCCCAGAGACTGGAGTCTTCAGATTCTGAATCCAGTGTCGATCATGATGACTTACCCCCACTAGCCCAGATATTTAAATCTCACCATTCGTCGTCACCGGCTGCCAAAGATCCGGTGAAAAGCTCTTTAAACCAAGATGGCCTTCAAGCTGAAGAACGAAGCCTGAAGCCAGGTTTAGACCCTGCGAGTCAGGATAGTCGCTCTTGCAGTGAACCAGAAGCTCAGTCAAGTTCTGCAAGCCAGAGTGTCGCCCCTTATCAGAAACAGGAATCTCTAGAAGATATAAATTCGAATAATGTACAAGATGGCGGTGTTCCTGACCCCTCTTGCAGAGATGAGTGGGTTACTTCAAGTCAAGGGTCTGTGGATCTTTTTGGGACACCACAGGAATGTAAGTATCTTATACTCGTAATACGTAATCATATAAATGGTGTATTTATTTACTAATGATCATTTCTTTACTTTTAGGTGAAGAAGTGGTTGACGGTGTTTGTGCCATCGAGTCATCTCAGTACTCCAGCGAGATTATTAACACACAGGTGAGCCCTCACCTGTGTTCCATGCTAGACAGGTTCCATGCTAGATAGAAAAGTAAGCACACTTTGGCGGAAATGTGAAATACAGTACACAAGTGGTGTTGTTGGTACAGTACGAGAGCGGCCTCTAGAGGAGAAATAAAAATCACTGACAAATTTTGTTGTGTTATTTAAAGTGTTTTTAAAAAAAAAAAATTTTTATTCATTTTGGATGTCTCTTTTTTTTTTTAATTTGTTATTTGGAGCGTTCAGATGTATTTCTTTTATTTACTTTAATATTTATGAATAATTCATGTATATATTATTATTTATATATTTATTTCATTTTAAAAAGAACAGTAAATTTTCACGGTACAGTTTATTTTATGTTTAAATACTGTTACGATTTCATTCGGTATCAATTTTAAAAGCTATCGGTTGATTAATGGGTAATCGGCAGGTAGGTACCCGCCCAACTTAGTTATCGGTAACATCCACTATCGGTCAACCTCTACAAAATATCACCAGGTGTGTCATTTATGTTGTATCTACATTTTCATGAAAGGTGCCAATAATTCTGGAGCCGCCTACAGAGCAGTGCTGTCCAGAAGATGGCAGTAAATACGTATTTACAGATGAGATTTTGTGCGCCTGTATGATCCGCACAGTCCTCCAGAAAACAGCAGGGATGACGAGGTGTTAGTAATGAGTGCACTAACGGAGTGAATGACTGAGACACTTCACAGACGTGAACGAGAACTAATTATCGCTGTGTACGTTACGTCTGCAGCAGAGAGAGGAGATGCAGCAGGAGTTGCACAGGTTGGAGAGAATGATGGCTTTAGTGTCTGAGGCTCTCCAGAAGAAAGACGGCGACTTGGACGATAAAAATAAGACAGAGGACGACGACCAGCACTCGGGTACAAACAGTCAAATCCTGATACACCACTAATACACCATTCTCCTAAGCTAAAATCCACCCCCCCCAACACACACACACACACTTTCTCCTTTACATAAGTGATTAATAAAGGACTGTGCAGAAAATGTCCTTTGTTTAGACCGTACTGCACCCTCAGCCAATCAGAACGCTCCGTGCTGGACTGATTTCAGTAAACATCGATGCAGATCTCGTTTTAGAAACATCATTTTGTCTTATTAATGATGAATTAGCTTCCCTCACACGCTGCCGAGTGAGACGCCGTTTAAATACGGCTAATTTACGCCACGCTGCGTCGGCTATAAACGTCCTGTTGATTAGTGTCGTGTCGATATAATGAGCTTCTCTTGAAGCTTCTCAGACACTCGTTTTATGGATTTGTAAATAATTAATTGCAGTTAATCTCTGACAAAATGTAACCTACTCCTAGCTGAGGGGTTCCTTTTTTATTAAAGACACCAGTTTATCACAAAATGTGCATTATACAACAAAAGTATTTCACTGTGTGTGTGTGTGTGTGTGTGTGTGTGTGTGTGTGTGTGTGTGTTGCGAATGCTGAACGTCACACTGCACTAATAAAACAGGCTAATGTCTGTAATCCAGCTTCAGGAGGAACCTTTTCACGAGTCTCTCTCTTACAGATTTTTTTCAGGTAGTAATGCATGTTCCATTACAGGAACCTTTTCAGGCATCCAGGAACTAACTAACTTACCTATTCTGTCATTTATTTCTGCTTGAAATTTAAGCACATTCCGCTATGGGAACCATTTCAGGAATTTTAGGAATTTACACAGACCGGTTGATCTGAAATTTAGGAACATTTTCAGAACTCTAGCAGGAACTTTTTTCAGGAACCGAGGAACTTTTGTTTCCTTTAAGCACATTCCACTGCAGGGACTGTTTTAGAAATCTGTCAGGAAATGAAAAAAACAAGTGCATTTCCGTTAGATGATCCTTTTTGGAAATCTAGAATTGAAGTACGTTCCACTGCAGGAACCTTTTTCTATCTGGTAACTTTTTTTGGAACTTTAGTAAAACTGGTAAAAGCAGAACCACACTTCTGGTGGAATTCTGTGCTTTTTGGACTATAAGCCATAAACACAGTTCCTGTTAGTGTACACAGACTGTTAACCCGTGTGTGTGTGTGTGTGTGTTTATGCAGGGCAGCGAGGCAGAGCGAGAAGTCAGCGATCCTGTGAAAGCGTAAGGCAGCCGTCTCAGAGGTCAGAGGTCAAAGGTCAGCGTGCCGTGCCTGAGGATTCGACCGTCGACGTGATGGTGGAGAAGAAGCCGAATGAGCTGAGGGGAGAAAGTACGGCCGGGCGATGCGATATGATCTGGATATCATGATGGATTATTATGATGATATCTTTTTATTAATTACAATTTAAAAAATGTTAATAAATTTTTAAATAAATAGAAGCTGACCTGAAAGCAGCTGATTTTGATATTAAAATTGTGTGAATCTTTAACATTTGTAAAATTGTCTCTATTCAGTGTTAAGTATGATATTTCCGCCGTCTCGCCCAGACCTAGGAGGACGTTCATTAAAGAGCGAGTGCAGGACAGAAAGCGGAGGCAGAATGGAGCTGGTGGTGTCGGGGCTCAGTGCCACTGAACAGGTCAGAGATTTACTTCATCAGTTTACTTAATGCCCTTTATTTTCTTTTCATTTCTTTAACACGTTAACTTCGCAATCTTACTGAAACTTTCCACCAGGATTAACAGCATCATCATCACAGCAGCATTCAGTACAACAACATACTCCTGATATACCGTTTATATTAGATCGACTTTTATCTTTACTATTTAACTAACGGGCGATGTGGGAATTACACACCACGAATAAACATGATATTATAGAATGATAAAAGGTTTTACAGTGATGCAGTGGTGTGATGAAGCAGAGTTGATTGTTTTCCTATGACAGCACGTCCCTGAGTTTTCTTTTAATTCCTTTTTATACCACAGCAGCTCACCAGCAATTACAATTTTTACTTTATTAAAGAACAACATCTTGCTTTTTATCCGTTTCTAGTTATATTTAATGTTGTGGAACGTCTATGAAACCAGGTCACGTACGTTATAGCAGCTATAAACAGTCGTTCCCTCAGCAGACTCTCTGGTTTCTCTCTCTTCAAAGAAAAAAAAAATAAAACAAAGCTTTTGTTACTGAGAAACTGCAACAAGCGTAAACGTGTGTGTGTGTGTGTGTGTGTGTGTGTGTGTGTGTGTGTGTGTGTGTGTGTGTGTGTGTGTGTGTAGGGCCTGGTGAAGAAATTTGCGAGGAAGATGAAGGCTGGTGTAAGCAGTCAGGTCACTCCCACTACAACTCACATAATCATCAAAACAGGTGTGTGTGTGTGTGTGTGTGTGTGTGTGTGTGTGTGTCACATGTATTCATGTGATAATTTTTGTTGTCTGTATTCAGGTAACGTGTATATACTCACTCACACGCTTCTCTCTCTCTCCACACACACACACACACACACACACTCTATTCTGTAATTACTTCCCTGTGTTGCATTGTTTTATATCATATATGTTAAGCCCCTCCTAACGAAGCAGCATATTAACGAGTTCCATTAAGAAAGTCATTTTAATGGCGTGGTTACCCTGGCAACCGTCTCAGGAGCTACGATGTTTGATGTTTATACAGCATTTCTTTTTTCTTTTTTTTTTTTCCCCTCCAGAAGATTGCATTTTTGTATTTTCTTTTTAATGTATGCTAATATACTCCTTTTTTCTTTTGCCGGTCAGATTTTACTCCCCAGAAATAAAAGGGTGCGTTCTGATTGGCCGAGAGCAGTAGGGATGAGGATATTATTCCTCGTAGCACGTGACTAGCTTTCAGCGTCTTCACTTTCGCTGTTTAAAGACAACAGTGATGCGGTGACCGTGTCCTTCTAGTAACTTCCATCGCTCGGCGGCCATCTTGATAAAGGTTCTCGGAGTTCTTTCCGAACATATTTCCAAGCCCAAGACGGCAGGATAATTAAAAACGTTATCCGTTATGAATGTTCCCGATATGTTTATGTTTTTATACACACAAGACGTAATCAGAGTAATTACACCGAACAGGTTCAGGAAGTCCTACTGATGTATGTGTAAAATCTTATAGTATCGACTGGGTGTTGCTTCTCCAGAGCTGCGTCGTGACCCGAACGCATTAAGCAGCAGCACAAACCGCCTAATTAGTTTTTAATGTGAGTCTAATGACTGCGTCTACAAGTAATTAAATACACAGCAGTGGCGCAGAGTGAGCCGGGATGATCTGTTCAGTGTTTCTCAAGCAGATGTGCACTCTTCAGTTCTCAAATCTTTTATATACCACTGAGATTCTCTCTCTCACACACACACACACACGTTTACCAAGTTTACTAAGTCTAGTGTCTAATATGGACACTGAAGGTGATTTCGGTTTCAGTTTTGTGCTTATTTACTCATAAAAATGCTCAGAACATCAAGAACTGTTGTTGTTGTTGTTGTTGTTGTTTGTTTACTCATTCTGTGTTGGCGCAGATGAAGACTTGGTGTGCGAGCGAACGTTGAAGTACTTCCAGGGCATCGCTGGCAGGAAGTGGGTGGTGAGCTTCCTGTGTGAGTATCAGTGCTGCTCACTTCATACGTGTGTTAACTGTGACCCTGCGTTCACACTCGCAAGTGACCCTACACACGTTTAACGATGATCAGAGGTCGTATATGACGAGAGACGGCGAAACCACGCCCATCGGTTATTCTTCCATTTTTGCAGGAACTAACTGCGGGTAGGAACTAAAGTTGTGAGCGGGGAGCTGAAGAAACGTCGCACCGCACCTGCCGTAGGACCGGTCCGAGGAATCACTCGAGCCGATCGATTGGACCTATTTATATCGTCACACCTTATCTGCGCGGAATTGAGAAACTCTCACAGAAATCATCTTTGTCGCTCGCGAGTCGTGAACGTGGGGTTAGAGCGGAATATCTGGCATCACGACAGTTTGATCATCTCATATTTCCCTTTCTTCTCTCCTCCAGGGATCTCGGAGTGCTTCAGACACGGCAAACCTCTAGCTGAAGTAAATCCATTTTCTCACTCACCAGAGGATTCTGTTCACGTTTCAAACCAAGAGCATTTTACCGGATATACATTAAATAAATCAAATAAAGTGCAAGAAAGCTTCAGTCTGATCTGTAACTTGTATATCCACCCACAATTCTGAGAACGTTCTTCTTTTAAGCCTTGATGATTCTGTTTATTTCTTAAATCCAGAACGATAAAATGAACACACATTGTGACTCGTGGTCTTTTCCAGGCTCCGTATGAGGTTTGCGGTGACGTGGTTAACGGACGCGACCACGACGGACCCCGAAAAGCCCGGACCGCTCCGGATAATGACGTGAGTCTGATGTTTTATTCGACACACTAAAAATATCACGGCTAACGTTGCAGTCGTTAGACAACAAAGTACGACGGTGATGAAAAATAATTCTATGAATAAAACTCGATGTCTGGCTGCAGGAAGTGGAAACGGCTGCTTCTTCCTGATGTTTAATCTCCTTATCATTCCTCACGAGTAATTCTGTGAAGGAAATCAGTAGTCCTGCTCATCTCTAGTTGCTGCAGACATAATCATTTTGTTTAAACACCTTTAGACCTGGGTGTGTTGTGATTGTGTTGTTATAACCGGGCGGAGTCAAGGAGAGCGAGTTTTCTAATTAAACAACACGTTTAGCTTGTGAAAGGGGAAAAACGCAGTCTGTTTTCTCTCCCTTTGAAAGGACCTTCATGAAATTATCAGCCAGTTTCAGGCGCTCGTTTTCTTCGGTGCTGTGTTTAGTCGGCGTTGTTCATACGCTGCCGTCCAGGCTTCACTGTTTAAACAATAAATTGATACATACCCATAAAAAAATTGCGTTTACATGACCATCTTTTCTCCGTCTCTCCTTCTCGTCACTCGGTGTTCTTACTGGACTGTCGGCCATTTTAGCGCTCCGTCCCAAACACACAGCGCTCTTCTAATAAGATCTCCTGATGCCGGTTCATTGTGTGTGTAGAGTGTTGTGGTGGCTCTCTTGCCTGCTGTGGGGCTGTGTGTATTACCCATAATGCACTGCAAGTAAACATCAGTTTTATATTATTATTAATTTTGTGTTTTTCTTTTTATTTCTTTTTCTCCCCCCCCCCCCCCCCAGCTGCTGATGAAAGGATGTGAGATCTGCTTCCAGGGCTCCTTCACTGATATGACAACAGGTGTGAAGGTGTATTAGTGTCAGTGTTTGTGTGCTTTTCTACTGTTTACATCTTAACTAAAGCAGACAAGCGGCAACTTTTTCCTCCATTTACAGTGTTTACAGTAAAACCTGTGTTTATATATATATACACACACACACACACACACACACACACACACACACACCAGTTCCCATCTCAGACAGATGAATATGATGAAAAGACGATATCGAAAATGCACCGCGTTTTTAGCCCCCGTCCCCCTCCCTTTCCCCTCCCCCCCCGTTATTTTGGGCAGGACTACACGTTATGGACAGGTCTGATCACGTATTTCATAAGAACTATATACGTATTTTGTGCATCTCAACAGCCTCCACATTAGAAATGTCCACAATCCTTGTAAAATGAACTTGATTTCTAATCTACAAAACAGAATTATAATTTAACGGCAGTGTTTCTACGGCGCAGACAAACAGGATCAGGGAGGATTTTCACTGGTTATTTTTGGTTTCTGAACGCTCTGTTACAGATCAGATGGAGGTCATGGTGGAGCTGTGCGGAGCTACGGTCATGAAAGATCCGTTGATGTTCTCCAGAAAGGTGCCTCTGTCCGTCCTTCTGTTTATATTCCGTGTCTATGTACACGAATCTATATCTGTGTGTGTGTGTGTGTGTGTTTCAGGGTATCCGTTATCAGCTGGTGGTGGTTCAGCCTGACCCTGACGACTCTCAGTCATACTACGCAGGTGAGACACACACACACACACACACACACACACACACACACACACACACACACACACGATGAGGAAATCTGCTCCACTTTATGAGATCCCAGTCAAATCTTGGCAGAATTTTTCCCCCCATTCTCTCTCCGTATATTTTTCAGCTCTACAGAAAAAAGCCACCGTCGTGACTCGGAGTTGGCTCTTGGACTCAGTCGCCACGTACACGCTCCAGAACCCACGTGATTATAAACCGTAACGATGATGGGTTTTTGTTTTGTTTTGTTTTTCTTTTCTTTTTTACTGTTTTGTTGCTTTCTCTGCTTGTTTTTAAACCCCTCCTCTTCTCACTTGCACTTTATCTGCACAGAGTTCTCTCCATCACTACTTCTCCTTTCACTTTAACTCACCAAAAAAAAAAAAAAAAGGTTTAATTTTAACGTGTTTGTAAATAAGACTTTGTCCTTGTACATCTCCGTATAAAACACTCAACAGGTGACGTGTGTTTTGGTTACTTTTTACTTTTTTGTTGTTTTTCTTTTCTTCACAGTATACTTTGGCAAACACACACACACACACACACACACACACACACACACACACACACACACTTCTGTTGTGCTTTTGCTTGCTCAGAGGTTCTGCCTCTGACACGGCCATTAATAATGAAAGCTTTAGAGTTTCCTCCTCCGGCCCCACGGGAACTGTAAAAGCACAGTCTCACGGGTTCTCCGTCCATCCACCATCAATCTGTCCATCCCGTCTGTAAACAACCCTCTCTGTCCCTCTCACTTTCTCAGCATCAGCTCTCACGTTCCTGAAACTTCTCCTTTCATATAAAGTGTGTAGTGAACCTGCGGAGGCCGGATTTCTCTCCGCGCTCATCATTTCTCTGCCGTCAGCTTTTTATCGCCATGTAGATATGGGTTTCTGGTTTTTTTTTTATCACAGATCAGCCTCAGGAAGACTTTCTCGCTCCACAGTTCCAGGTCCTAAACAAGCCTCGGTAAACGGACGACGGTACAAATTGGCGTAAATCTCCTCAACGCGGGGTCCTTTAGTGTGTTTGTGGGTTATTCGTAGTATTCCAGAGGGACACGCCAGAACAATGCGTAGACAGAAGGTTTTCCTCAGTAACATGACATGCTGAGTTTTTTTTTTTTCTTCTTAAAGGTTCCGTGTTGAACCCTGCAGCAGATGGTTTACATTCAGGAAAGGTTCCTACACCGTTTAAGAAGGGGGTTCCTCAGTGATTCTCCTGATCATTTAAGGGTTATTAGCTTTGTCAGAAAGTTACAGCTTCACCTCTGACTGTTACAAAGCGCTGACACTGGAGACTCCTTCCACGAACGTTAAAGAAAAGCCTCCTCAGGAATCGTCGCCAAATATCAGTGGAGCGTCCGCGTCCCTGTGAACGAGCTGTTACTACGGAAACGATATCGTATTCGAACGTAAATGTACGAATTGATCAACACCACCTGACCAATCAGAATCCAGAACTCAGCAGCTGCGTGTGATTAAATACAGTCAGGTCCATAAGTATTTGGACAGCGACGCAATTTTGGTGATTGAAATTGCATTTTCACAGGCTCAAAAGTAATTGGACAAACTGGTATAATTATAAATATTAGGATTGTTTTTAATACTTGTATACTTGCAAATCCTTTGCAGTTATTGACTGCATGAAATCTGGAATCCATGCACATCACCACTGTAAATTAATAATTGATGAGAGGATAGATAGAGAGAGAGAGAGAGAGAGAGATGCAGTCTTAAAGCAAAAAAAAAAAAACAAAAACAGTGAAATGTAATATCATGTGTTGACCCAGGCTACAAGTGTTTATGTAATATGGCTTCCAGGCGGCTCTGGGCTCGTCCTCGGCACGGCTGCCTGTAGAGCGCCGTCCATTTTACCGACCCTTTAAACATACATCAAACACACACCCCTGCCTGACTCCTCCACAGCACAGCTACTCAGCAAACCAAGAACCGAGCCCGGTGATGTCCTTCATGTATTCTGCAGAACCAGAGCGTGTTGAGTAGCGGTGAAGAGAAACTGAAGGCAAAACCCAGACGTCTTGCATCTCTGTAGCCCGGATCCCTCACGCACAGCCTGATGAGCTGCTCCAGCAGTTTAAAACACGTCACATCGCCTGAATTCGACAACACCAAAGTTCACAAGGGGCATGAAATGCGTGTGAGTGCAGCACCGATTCGCCTCCTGTGTGTGTGTGTAGGATGTCAAGGATGCGCATCCAAGTTCTTATTCCTGTTCTTGGAATAAAGCTGAAGCCGTGAAGATGAGCTGATGGTGTGATGAAGGTGAGGCAACGTGATCTTTGGAGCTGGAGCAGATCTGAAGGTGTGAAACACCGCATACTGGAAAGGCGCGATCATCGTTTATCCAAATCACAGGTTCATATCAACACGCTCGCTCAAATACGTTGTGGTTTCTATAGTAACGGCTCGTTCGCAGGGACTTAAACCTGCCATGGAGATTAAAAAGCGTGTGTAGTCGTTGACCTGGCGACGTTTTCTGTAAGGAGATTTTTTTTTTTTTTTAACATTTGTGGAAGGAGTCTCCAGTGTCAAAGGTTAAGTGTTAAGTTTTCCAACATTTTCAGGACCGGGGAGTCTGACCTTTTAGTTGCAGTTTTAAAAAATTGCAAGTGTTAGGAATAAATAACTTGTGAATGTGGTGTTAAAGGTAAAAGTGTGGTAACAGTGAGTCCACTTCAGTAACATCACACCAGCCGGTCACTGATTATTTTGGCGTTCGTTTGATATTAATCTCATTACCGTTGTCACGTGAACACGCACCACGAGTTCAAACGTGTTTTGGAGTCGTGTTTGTTCAGGAGCGACGGAGTCTCCGGCTTTTTGGATCCGTCTCTGGCTGTGATCTCGAGACTGTGTGTGATTCTTGCATTTTAATGACACAGGTGTTTGTGTAGTAAAGGTGCTTTCCAGACCACAAGTCATGCATGCATTGCAACACACACACAACACACACACACACACACACACACACACACACACACACACAGAATATCTCTTTATGCTTCAGGTAGGATGTGTTCACAGGGCAATAACGAGTCTTGTCAGTCACACACACACACACACACACACTCAGCAGGAACACACACTGGGGATATTTCCTGCCAAGAGCCTGAATTTTCTGCTGAATAATTGAATATAGCTCGAGTGTAAACAGTGAGAGAGGGATCAGACCAAAGCGAGACAAACACCAGCAATATTTCCATCTTGTTTTAATGCAATTCTTGAACATGTGCTTAATAAATTATGAATCAAAACAGCAGACATTCAAGACAAAAAAATCACAATTACAGTACGTATCTGAGCTATAAAAAAAAGGCTTTTATTTTATTTATTGGTCTCTCATGGTCACCAGAAACACGGCCTGCTGTGAGCCTCAGGAAGATGAGCTGTGCTTCTTCCTGAATAATCTCACACCCACACGAGTACAGAATTCCGTACCACGCCGTAAAGAAGCGACAAATCCAAACGATCGTGTCGGGTAATTCCTACAGCGCCTGTGGTGCCACGTTTCTTCAGTTCCCCGCTCATAACTTTAGTTCCTACCTGCAGTGAGTTTCAACAAAGATGGAAGAAAGCGCGGTTATACGCGTGGTTTCGTCTCGTCCTTTAAGACGTTACGGGGACAAATAAAGCTTGGAAGGAAGTATCTGGGATCGTTGGTGTCTCTGATGAGTGTACAGTAGTACAGTTTAGTTTTAGAAGTTATCTATAGCTATTACTGCTGGACAGGCCACGCCCACAAGCCACACAAGTTCTAGAGTAAGGAGGTGCTTGTGCTCCTGAAAGCAGATGTTTCCGAGTAATAGAACATGATGAGACGTTCGTTTTTAATCCAGAACAAATGCTTCCCCGTAATCCCATAAGCGATTTAGAGAAGGAAGAGCTCCTGTTTCCTTTCTTAAGAATCTCAATTCTCACCTTTTCCCCCTCAGTGTGCTCCCTCCGGTGTGCACCGAGAATCCTCTTACACCACAATCCCCGAGACCGGCTTCATCCTTAACCCTGAGGGAAGCTCTTCCCTCACCCCACCGCTTTCCCACACCATCTAACAGCAGATCGTTCTCCCTGTTTCCGTCTCAGTGACGGTGAATCATTCTCGATGTTCAGAGCGAACCCTGAGGAACGCCTGAGGGATGAGATGAGATGAGATGAGATGAGATGAGATGAGATGAGTGGTTATAATCTGAGCACACGTCCGAGTTCATCACACACCTGAATAATACAATCATCCAAAGAGTCTGTAAGGGAAGGGAAAAAACATTCATGATGAAGGAGATGCTGTTTTCGTGGGCTTGTTTGCTCTCACATGCATTGTGTGTGTGTGTGTGTGTGTGTGTGTGTGTGTGTGTGTGTGTGTGTGTGTGTGTGTGTGTGTGTGTGTATTGTACAGTCACTGTATCTATGTAAGGAATAAAACACGGTGTGTGTGTGGTGCGGTGAGAGGAAAATAATCAGCGACAGGGTGGTGTGTGCTGAAGCAGAGTTACTGTTACTATCCTGAAGAAGATTATTTACACTCTATTGTTAAGACTTACTCTGCCTCTTTAATAGCCATGAGGTGTGAACAGGACACACACACACACACACACACACACACACACACACACACTTGGATTGTTGTGCTTCCTTCCCTCAAAACAATAAAATGCTGCAGGGCTTCAAAACACACACACACACACACACACACACACACATTCATACAAGAACAGATGTGGGGAAAAAGTTCACTTGCTAACAAATTCCCACAGCCTTACTTGTTTACACACACACACACACACACACACACACACACACACACAGTTGTACTCAGAGTCATTGCTCATCCATTATACACACAGAAATGATAAACACACACCATTTTGTGCCTGTTGTGTGTGTGTGTGTGTATGTGAGAGAGAGAGAGAGAGAGAGAGAAAGAGAAAGAAAGAGAGAGAGAACTTTCACACTCTAATGTCACACTTAATTGTCACAGTGAAGTTTTTCTCACACAAATCATGTGCTGGCAGGAGTGTGTGTGTGTGTGTGTGTGTGTGTGTGTGTGTGTGTGTGTGTGTTAGTGGCCTGATAAATGTTCCTTCTACATTACTAAATTAACTTTTCCACAGGAAATATTTTACTGTATATATTTTTATTAAACTCTTCTATTTATCGAAACACTTGAAGATTTATTGTTTATTTTCCTTATTAATAGGAGAGAAGGCAGTAGTGATGACTGTTTAATACAAAATGAATTTTATATCTATGTATTTTATTTTAATCCAGTTGAATTAAATTTTATATCTTGTCTTTATTTATGTATTTAAGTCTTAACTGTGTTAAATGTAATAACTGTAGCTAATTTAGGGACTATTTAGTTTATTACCTTTAAGTTTTAATATTGTTAAGAAAAATTAGAAGTATATAGAAATGAAAGATAAATATTAATTGAGATCAGAACTTTTTATCCGGTTAAAATCCGTATGAAGACGTTTCTATAGAGATAATAATACTAATAGTTATTAATGATTAATTAATAAATAAAATCTATAGGAAGAAATTTTTCAGAAATGAAATTATTTATTACCACATTAGACGCAGCTGAGAAAATATTAAAGCATGTTAAATATTATTAGCAAAAATATTCATCATACAATAATTATTACATATGATAATTACATACATAAGAAATGAGTTTTATTTTATTTCAAATTCACACAGTAAACAGTTATGACAATAGTTTGGAATTACAGTGTTAATAAACACGTGCAGTGTTCATCCTGCGCTCTGATTTGTTTATTTATTTATTTATTTATTTAGTAAAATTTCAGAGAGCCAAACCTTTTATTCTGTTAAAATGTGTCCTGATGCGACAGGAAATGACATCACAGTACCGGTGGTATGTTTCGTTTCTGCGCTGTGATTTCTGTATTTTTTCACACATCTCTCAGTTCATTATTTAATTAAGTCCAGGCAGGAAAACAGGAAATGACATCACACACAAACTCCTGCTTTTGCATAACTTTAAATTTGTGAACAATTTTTTTTTGGTTGAAGAAAATTAGGTTTTTATGCCGCAATCCTTATAATATACCCTTAATTAAACCAAGTGGTGGAGATGTTTATAAAACAGGAAGTGACATCACAGACCAGCTTCCGTTTATCCAATCGTGTGTCAGAGATGCCATACGAACGCCTGCATCTTTACCATCTGTAACAACCTCGGAACCGCAAATCTCCGGTGTTTCTGTAATCCATAAACGTTCCTTTTATTCTCTTCAGTCTGAACTAAAGTCTTCTCAACAGGAAGACAGGAAATGATGTCACACACCAGCTTCCTTTCCTTGATTTGTCCTTGACATTTTGTATTGTCTCTTTATTATAATATATCTTTTACACCTGCGCGGACGTGAAAAAAAAATCCACTAAAACTTTTTCCCCCCCAAAATAAATTAAACAAAATAAAAAGAAATTGTTCCACTGCTTATTTTTAGCGTTACATAAATGTGCTCTTACATTTTCATACATTTCAGATATTGTGACTTTTATATCAGTTTTATTTATATTTCCTTATTTTTATGTAATCTGTTAAATATATCCAGTTGTCCCACCCATGTCTCCGGGAAAAACCCAACGGTTATATAAAGAGGAATAAAGAAAACAAATAAAAAATAAAGTGAGTCAGCAGCGTCTCGAGCTCCTACACCATCAGATCACTGAGCAACAAACCAAACATTCTGATATAAACAATGAAAAGGGGAATTAAATCTTATTTAATAGAGTCAGAGGTCATCAGCATGCAGGAAGCCACCACAGTTACACCAGATATGAACATAACGGCTCAGTAAATCAAACAATTTAATCGGGACATTTACTCTGGGGTTTTCAGATGTCTGTAAATTTCTCCTCCTTCGAGTCCCAAACCCACCTGCAGAAAAATGTCAACAAAAAAAAAAGCAGAAAAAATTAATTTCAATAATAAAAATGTAAAAAAAAGAATCAGTAAAGTCTTTCTGGACCCCTGCATCATCATCAGCACGGCCGTTCCTCATCAACAAAAAAAATTCTCTATAAACGTTTTCTTGGTCCTTTTAGTGTCGACCTCCTTCTCAAAAACATAAGCAAAAATAAATGTGATATTCCTTAATAAAAAGTTAATAAATATATTGAAGTAATGGTAATATATCAAAGCCTCCATAAAAAGGGGGGGGTTGTAATATATATATATATATATATCCATGTTTTAAAAAAAGTTGTGGTTTTATTACTAACTCACTCCTCCGTGATGCGAAAGAATTCAACGCTAAAAAAAAAAAAAAAAAAGTAAATAAATACATCTGCTCTCTGCTTCTGAACATCTGCAACTCACCCCATATCCGTCAATATCAAATGTAATGCTTAAAAATAACAAAATCAAACCGGAAATATAAAGCGAGTTCTCGTTGTAGACCTCGAGGTCATGAGGTCGCGACCCCTACATCAGCGTGCAGCTCTTGGCTCGGTCTTTGCGTCGCTCCAGGATCTCGGAGCGCTGAGGATTCTGGGAAGCGCGTTTGAGACCTCTCCGCGATCCGGAGCGCTTCAGTCGCTGGGTGTCGTAACCGACGCATGTTACCGTGGCGATGTGGAAAACGTCCCGCACGCTGTCCTCTGAGTTTTTGGACGTGCACTCGGCGTAGGCCGCGGCGCCGATCTGCCGCGCCAGAGAAGTGCCCTGGACAGGGAGCAGGAGAGAGTTAACACTTTGAAAAGTATTTTGAATTTATTTGTTTGTTTGTTTGTTTGTTTTTCAGTTCGATTGGATTTTAAGTGAACGCTAAATGTACATTAAGGCCAAATCTGAAATGATGATGCACTAAAATAAAAAGTAAATCTTAAATAGAAATTACATCAAACTGTGTTAAAAAGAAAAAACATGTAGTATCGTAATAGTTTCGTAAGAACAATGATTTTCTCCCATGCTATTTAGCTAGCTAGCTGTTGGGGATAAACATTTATAGCCAGTTAGCAAATACTGATGTGGGAGGTTGATGATCTACTTCAAGCTGTTCTGAAAATATTTATTTTGGAGTTTCATTTTCTCCCGAGTGAGAGGCACTACTGGTTTATATTTTCAGGATTGAGTTGCTTTAAATGTTAAAAACTATAATAATTAGCTAAAGGTGTTAATATGCTAGCAGTTTCTCTTACATTATCACTATACATTTAACTGTATAAAGAAAAACAAATTGCACACACAAGTGTTCTGATAAAACCCTCTCTGGTTTATTTTTAGCTAGCATTAGCAGTAAAGTCTTTCCATATTTAGAAATTTAGAAATCCTGTCAGAATAGTTCATAGCATTAGCATAAAAGATTATGAACATGTTTAAATGACTTAAAACCTAGGGTTCGGGTTAGTGTTAGTGTCAGTAAATATTATTAATAAAAGCCAGTAAATATTATTAATGTTGTTTTACTTCTCAGAAATTTTGCCTGGTTCAATTGTTAGCTAACCAACTAGCATTAGCAATTAAGGACATTTATAAATATAACTTAAAATTTGCGTGATCATATAAGCCAGTTGGCTAGTGTTAGCGGTAAAGATCACAAAGATTATTGAATATAACTAAAGATTCATCTCAGAAATCCTGTCAGGTTAGCTCATGTTACTTAGCAGCTACTGTTAGCGTTAATGATGAGAAACATCTGAATATGATATAAAATTCCTGTCAGAAATCCTGTCTAGTTAGCTCATGGTAGCTAGCGACCACGTTTAAAATAAAAACTGATGAGTAAAAATCCTCTCAGAAATCCTGTCAGGTTAGCTCACGTTACTTAGCAGCTACTATTAGCATTAAACATCCATGAGTATGATAGAAACATCCTCTCAGAAAATCCTGTCAGTTTAGCTCACGTTAACTAGCGGCTACTGAGTAAAAAAATGTGAAAAATCTGAATATGTTATAAAATTCCTGTCAGAAATCCTTGCTAGTTAGCTCATGGTAGCTAGCAGCTACTATTAGCATTAATGATGAGAAGCATGTATTAAGATGATATCAAAATTCTCTCAGGGAGCCTGTCGGGTCAGCTCATGTTAGCTAGCGGCTTCTGTTAGGAGTAAAAAGGAGAGAGGTATGAATCCGATAGAAATCTCTGAGAAATCCTGTCAGGTTAGCGCACATTAGCTAGTGTTTAGACTTTACACTTCATCAACTGTATAACACACACACACACACACACACACACACACACACACACACACACACACATTTTACTTTGCCTTAAAGCCATAAAATCTCTGGACATTTCCTCATTAAATATCCATGAGAAACGCTGTGGTATTGTTAGCGACCGCGCTAACAGCAGTGTGTCTGAATAGATGAGTGTGTCTGTGTGTGTGTGTGTGTGTGTGTGTGTGTGTGTGTGTGTGTGTGATAGCGGGGAGGGAAATGCATTATTAAACACTAAACCTGTACATGTTACTCTTTCTCCATTTTAAACACACATCCGCCATTTTAAAGTGATAAAGTGATTTTAAAAGTAGATTTAAGAACCCAGAGCAATCAGACATGGATGGAGCAGATGTGATTGTGTGTGTGTGTGTGTGTGTGTGTGTGTGTGTGTGTGTGTCAGTCACCTGTTCGTGTGTGACTGGTATCAGTCTGAGTTTGGACAGCTCTCGCAGTGTGTTCAGGTCCGTCCTCATGTCCAGCTTACAGCCCACTAACACCACCTTCGCATTGGGACAGTACTCCTGCGTCTCACCCTGCCACTGCACACACACACACACACACACACACACACACACACACACGCACCTACATGTCAAAACACCTGATATTTCCTTCTATAGCGTGATTAAGTTTCAAAACAGCAGTTATTAACTGTGTGTGTGTGTGTGTGTGTGTGTGTGTGTGTGTGTGTCCTGAGGCAACAACATTACATAAAAACTAATCTGATACTCAGGAGTGTCACTTTCTCACACACACACACACACACACACACACACACACACACACACACACACACACACACACGTAAAACTGAAGGAGAGAGAGGATAGACGAAAACAAGAAGAATACAAAGGACACTGACCCTGTCGCTTGTAGTTTGTCTCTTGTTGGCGTGTAGCGAGCACTAACGATGTCATTTGTGGGTGGGGCCTGTCCAGAATGTTTTTTTTATTTTTTATTCTTTAGTTCCGATGAGAAAGTACCTATATATAATTTCTAAAGCTAACTAGTTAGACACAAATTAATTCGTGTAAAAGTCAGTTGTGTGTGTGTTACACCGTTCGAGTTGGTACTCAGATTAGATTAGCAAAGTGAGCTAACTGTCCAAGCTACGTGCACTCAGCAGAGACACCAACGATCTGCTGCTTCTGTCCAAGCTTTACTTTCCTCCGTAACGTTTCTCCACACGTTTAATGATCATGAGAGGTCGTATATGACAGGTGAAGATGAAACCACACTTATAAGTTTTCTTCTATTATCGTGGGAACTACGCTAGCTGCAGGTAGGAACTAAAGTTGTGAGCGGGGAAGTGAAGAAAAAACGTCGAGCCAGTTGTTCGTATCTGTCGCTTCTTTACAGTGTCGTACCGAATTTGCATGGAATTGAGAAAAACTCTGAAATCGCCGTTTGTGATGTCATCATTCATATAACACTTCCTGTTTTTAATTATCTGAGATACTGTCACATCCAGACACTGTCACTGGTGCCGACTCATTTTCATCATTTGATTCTTTTCTTCTTTGCTGTTGTTTTGTAAATGAGACTATACCGTACGTTTCGATTCGTTTGACTCGGCGCTGAGATCGACGCAGGGTTTAGATGAACACATCCGCCTCCTTTAGTGTGCAGGAAACAAATACGTTTGATTCGTTATGGCTTGTGAATCACTTTATCTGATTCACTGCAACGAATCATTCGGCAAGAACAAATCGTTTTTGTGAGTCGTCGTCTTTTATGGATCTGTCACACCGCTGAGCCAGGTGTGTGTGTGTGTGTGTGTGTGTGTATACCTTCTTTAACACATTGTCCAGCGTCTCTGGTCTGCTGATGTCAAAGCAGATGAGAACAGCGTCTGAGTCTGGATAAGCCAACGGCCGAACGTTGTCATAATAGGTTGAGCCTGAACACACACACACACACACACACACACACACACACACACACACTTTTATTTAGTGCACAAGATATTTCCTTCAGCAAATGTTATTGAATAATCTATTCATTTATAATAATAATAATAATAATCATTTATAATAATTTTACTACTACTAATCATCATCATCATCCATTATTATTATTATTATTATTATTATTATTATTACAGTGAGGTGTACTGTTGGATTGGATTCTGCTTCACTTTGCTGTGGGAAAAAAGCCACATAAATAAACAAAACATATTTTTAATAGTGATTCTGATTTCAAGACATAGAATACATCAGAATTCATTTTTATGTTTGATGTTTGCCGCCTGGTCTACAAGGATATGAATCTCCGAACAAACCACTTCCTGATTGTCGAGTTTTAACGTCTCGCGCATTAAAATCGAGGCGTGCAGGAGGTGAGCTGCTCACTGGGGAATTTACCACAATTGCACTTTTACAACCGTCCGTAAAACCGGCATTAAAAACACCCGCCGCACTGCATAGTTCCCAGCATGCACTGCGACACTTTTTTTTTTTGCGAGAAAGAGGACTGAACTCAAAAACAAGCCAGCGTTTATTTCTTTTTATCGTGGCGATTAAAGCCGAGAGCGCCGGGGCCGCGTTCACACTCGAGTCGAGCAGAAAGCGTTTGGAGATAAACGAGTAGCCCAATTAGAGACAGAAAAGCCCTCTGAGGAGGATTTATTTATCTGCTTTCACTTCTTTCCGCCTTCTCTTTATTTTGCTACACACGTAAACATGTTTTCAGGTTCGATTCTTCTTCCAGCTTTTTGTAGAAAACGGTATCGTAGCAACACGGCGGGCGAGTTAAAGGCCGTCTTTGTGACACTCTGAATTGAGGGAGGGGATTTGAAAAAAAAAAAAAAGTCATCAAAAAGAGTCATGGTTTCTTTTCCTTTGTTTTGTGCCTGTGATGGTAATAAAGTTCAGTCGGGAGCTGAGAGAAACAAAAAGACCCGAAAAGGCTAAAAGTGATGAAATTAAACGATGGAAAAAGGAATAAAAAGCTATTTGAACAACTGATTTAAGTCACACCAGGGTGAGAGCGAAAATGTAGATTTCTAACGATTATTATTCAGAAATTTTACATTTTTATTCATGCTGAATTCGTCCTTCTCCGATATTTTTGAAAAGAGAACTTTGTCAGATTATATAAAGGCCTCCTGGGTAAGTTGTGTCCCTGCTGTTTACTGCATACTACGTAAACCTCATCTTCAGTAAGAGCTTTATCCTGATCAGGGTCCCAGTGGATCCGGAGTCTATCCCAGGAATACCGGCTGAGGCGGGAATACGCCCTGGATGGGATGCCAGTGCATCAATCAGATATCTTATCAAGTGAAATTATCTGGAATATAAGCCAGTTTATGTTCTAGTTTTCATTAGGACAGTGTAACAAAACAAATATAAGAATATTAGACACGAACATTTGCTCATTCCAAGATTGTTTATATTTTATTTCTCGAAAAAGGCACATTTGTTTTATTAGTAAGGAATAAAACACTCTGTCGCATGCTGTTGTCGTGTGAGTCGTGTGATTTTATTCCTTTTATACCACAGCAATTTGCCAACAGTTGCATTTTTTATCTATTAAAGAACGACACGTCATACTTTTTATCCATTTATAGTTATACTTAATGTTGTGGAATGTCCATAAAAAAAAGTTAGTTCCTGTTCTCAGCTATAAACACCAGCCTCTCTTTTTTATCTCTCTCTTCAAGTTAATAAGATTAAAAAAAAAACTCCAAAGAAGTGTAAACGCCTCTGTCGGAAAACCCCTTTCTGTTAGGTTCCCTTTCTTTCTTTCTCGCTAGGAGAAACTCCTGTCAAGTCAAGCTTCAAGGCAAGCTCCAAGCCTAGCACCAAGGCAAGCTCCATGGCAAGCTCCAAGTCAAGCATCACTCCAAGTTCTCGACCAGGGCCGAAGGGACAACCCGACACGCTCTGCTCTGCTTTCGGGACACTGGACATCACCAGCCTCAAGTCCTGGAGGGCAGAGGTTAGGATCCTGCCCAGGGGCCCAGGTCTGCCAAAGCAGCTAGAACTTGCGGTGCTTCGGGAGCCCCACCTTAGGGGGGGGGGGGTTCTGTTAGGTTCCCTTTCTTTCTTTCTCGCTACGAGACTAGCGAGTAGCATACTTCCGCATTCCGATCTCCGCTTCGATTCATAAGGACTCTCGTTTTGTTTACCTCTGCCATGTGCGTTTTTTGTTTTCATGTTCACATCATGTCCCCGCCTCCTTATTTCCTATTGGTTCATGTTCTTTCATTGATTCATTGGTTTCAGGTGCTTATGATTTGTGTGTGTTTAAATACCCCTGTTTGTTTCCACTTCCTCGCGGAGTATTAGTTTAGTTTAGAATAGCGTAAAGCTCTATGTTCGTAGTTATAATTCTAGTTCCGATTTCCGTAGCTCCGTGTTCGTGGTTCCCAGACCACCTCCTTGTCTCGCGTGTTTTTTCTGTCGTTTGGAGTACTCCCTTTTTTGGATTACTGCTCTTTTTGATTACGGCCTTTTTGGATTACTACCGTTTGGATTATTCTCTTTTTGATTACTACCTGGATTATGGTTTGTCGTCTTTGTTGTGGATTCCTGTGTTTGTTTTTGGAATAATCTTTTCTGAATTGACTGATGTCTCCCCAGCTCATGCATCCTGACTCCCCTGCCTGCCCGTTTACAGAACACTTCCATAAGTGTTTCCTTACAGAAAACGTCACCATATCAACGATTACATGAGTGAGCTGTTACTATACAGCCGTGGCCAAAAGTTTTGAGAATGACACAAATATTAATTTTCATAAAGTCTACTGCTTCAGTGTTTTTAGATCTTTTTGTCAGATGTTACTAACTGTTACTTAATCACAAGCATTTCATAAGTGTCAGTGGCTTTTATTGACAATTACATGAAGTTTATGCAAAGAGTCAATATTTGCGGTGTTGACCCTTCTTTTTCAGGACCTCTGCAATTCGCCCTGGCATGCTGTCAATCAACTTCTGGGCCACATCCTGACTGATGGCAGCCCATTCTTGCATAATCAATGCTTGGAGTTTGTCAGAGTTTGTGGGTTTTTGTTTGTCCACCCACCTCTTGAGGATTGACCACAAATTCTCAATGGGATTAAGGTCTGGGGAGTTTCCTGGCCATGGACCCAAAATGTCGATGTTTTGTTCCCCGAGCCACTTCGTTATCACTTTTGCCTTGTGGCAAGGTGCCCCATCATGCTGGAAAAGGCATTGTTCATCACCAAACTGTTCTTGGATGGTTGGGAGAAGTTGCTCTCTGAGGATGTTTTTGTACCATTCTTTATTCATGGCTGTGTTCTTAGGCAAAATTGTGAGTGAGCCCACTCCCTTGGCTGAGAAGCAACCCCACACATGAGTGGTCTCAGGATGCTTTACTGTTGGCATGACACAGGACTGATGGTAGCGCTCACCTTTTCTTCTCCGGACAAGCTTTTTTCCAGATGCCCCAAACAATCGGAAAGGGGATTCATTAGATAAAATGACATTACCCCAGTCCTCAGCAGTCCAATCCCTGTACTTTTTGCAGAATAGCAGTCTGTCCCTGATGTTTTTCCTGGAGAGAAGTGGCTTCTTTGCTGCCCTTCTTGACACCAGGCCATCCTCCAAAAGTCTTCACCTTACTGTGCGTGCAGACGCACTCACACCTGCCTGCTGCCATTCCTGAGCAAGCTCTGCACTGGTGGTGCCCCGATCCCGCAGCTGAATCAACTTTAGGAGACGGTCCTGGCGCTTGCTGGACTTTCTTGGGCGCCCTGAAGCCTTCTTCACAACAGTTGAACCTCTCTCCTTGAAGGTCTTGATGATCCGATAAATGGTTGATTTAGGTGCAATCTTACTAGCAGCAATATCCTTGCCTGTGAATCCCTTTTTGTGCAAAGCAATGATGGCTGCACGTGTTTCCTTGCAGGTAACTATAGTTAACAGAGGAAGAACAATAATTTCAAGCACCACCCTCCTTTTAAAGCTTCCAGTCTGTTATTCTAACTCAATCAGCATGACAGAGTGATCTCCAGCCTTGTCCTTGTTAACACTCTCACCTGTGTTAACGAGAGAATCACTGACATGATGTCAGCTGGTCCTTTTGTGGAAGGGCTGAAATGCAGTGGACATGTTTTTTTGGGATGAAGTTCATTTTCATGGCAAAGAGGGACTTTGAAATTAATTGCAATTCATCTGATCACTCTTCATAACATTCTGGAGTATATGCAAATTGCCATCATAAAAACTGAGGCAGCAGACTTTGTAAAAATTAATATTTGTGTCATTCTCAAAACTTTTGGCCACGGTTGTATTAGAACGAGCGCATTAATGTAAACCTGTGCTGCTGTTATAGAAAATGAATCATCACAATCCAGAACAGAAACATCATCTAATAAAGTCGTCTATGTTCAGGATATTTCCACTTGATGTGATTATTCCCGAGTGTTGCTTGGATCATTATTAACCTCGACTGATTCAATAACAGGACGATCCTTAAGACGGAGCACCAGAAGGCGGAAAATTTCATTATGTTATTTAACATGGAGCTGTAGGTCAGAGAGGGCAGATTAACAACAGTGTTGGAATGCAGCCCAGGTGAGATTCAGGTGATTAAGAAGCTGAAGAACAGGAATGACATGAGTGTATTCCTGTTAAAATGCCAGAAGGTGTAAACGAGGAAACAGGTGAGTTAACAGATAAAAGTACACCTGTTCACCCGAGGGCTCATGGTGACGGAGCGTAACGTTTTTCTCAGGTAGTGTAATTCACCCGCCCCCCCCCCCCCCCCCCCCCCCCCCCCAATATGAACTTTCAGCATTTTTTATTTCATTTTTTAAGACTTTTTTTTTTTAGCAAAATGTCTTCCAAAATTTTTACTTGACACTTCATGTGTTTATATTATATTTGTTTTTCAGACAGCCTTTAAGAACGCCTTTGACAAAGGAAAAACGTATAGCAATCACTCTCATGGCTGGATCAGGAAGCTGTCGCAAGGGTGCGATAGCCACATTTGATTTATATATATATATATATATATATATATATTATCATTCCAGAGAAGGAATCCCACCCTGATCAGAAACGATGATGCCAAAGCATTTCCTCCTCGTTCTAAAAACAGAAACAGATTTAGCGCTGAGATAAGCCCTCCTCGAATACTTTTACTTGTCTAACAAACGTTCAACAACGTGGTCACGATGCGACGCTAACATCTCATTCACAGACATTCCATAAGTGCACAAAGACTTTTTTTTTTAAATCTTACTGATTTGCCAGTGAACCTGCTGCTTTTCGGTTTAGTTTTTCATCCTCGTTCACTTCCCCCTTCGCCATCTTTAAGTGCGTTTAATCACCGATGTTTATTAGATGAGGAACTTAATCTACATTGCAAAATCATCACAACGACTGCACAGCCTATACTATATATATATATATATATATATATATATATATATATATATATATATATATATATATATATATATATATATTATTGGATTACATTTATATTTAAGCCATATTTCTCATTAGGAGATAACAAATATAAGATTATTAAGTGTATTTATGGAGGATTTTCCTAACTGACAGATAATTTTGCTTATTTAAGGCTTTTATTTCTGAAAAGACTAAAAGGATATTCAGGCCTGAGGCATGTTAACAGTTGTTACAGAAATGGTACGGTCCATTATAGGGGTGTTCGAAAGTCTGACACAATCGGGGACGGATTTTTTATTGTTAAATCTTTAGTACATAGTGATTTCGTGATTTATCAAAACGCAATCCTCAAAGTTTTGTGTGTATTTTATTTGTTATTTCCTTTGGAGGGGTACAAAGTCTTATTTAGGAGAATCAGATCCCCCTCAGACTCCTCAGTAATCCACGCTCTCGCTGTCATGATACCATGTTACAGCTTCTCAATATGGCCGACTGTATTGAAGTTCAGTTAGCAGTCCATGCTAATTGTGTAATTACAGTGTAATTACAGTGGTTCTGTGGCCTCTCCTAGTAATTATCAACACATCTGAGGTAAAAGTTGACATTCCTGACATTTATGTCTCATTTCCATCGTCACTGCGTCTGTATAAAAGTCATATCAGCTACATGGGAGTGCGGAGAGGCTATTTATGCGTCATTTAAAAAAAATAAAAAATAGTACACTGAATATCTAACTAGCTATTGTTCTGTGGCATTGTATTGTTTTTGTCCTTTTAGGCAATAAAGTTAAAACATAAACTTGAGTAAATTAGCTAGCGTATGCTCGTATCCATATGTCCCAGCTGCTTAGCAACAGTGTTCTCCAGACTTTAACGAGCATGATATCATGTGTTGGGCTTCCCATCTTAAAATTCACAACATACTTCAACCCTACTTCTTTCAGCCAATCAAAACTCACCATACTGAACAGATAACAATGAACATCAGAGTCTGATGTGAGAAATCTAATCAAAGTCTCGTGTTTGATTAAATGGATAAACTCAGTGCTCAGTAGTGCGCACTCAGGAGTGTGTAGAAATAGGAAGCGTCCCATGGCTTCTCCTGAATTATAGATGAAGGAAAAGCAGCATGTCAGATTACCCTGTGTGTGTGTGTGTGTGTGTGTGTGTGTGTGTGTGTGTGTGTGTGTGTGTGTGTGTGTGTGTGTGTGTATGGGGACAGCAGGAGTCAGACAAAAGCCCCCGTTGGTTTTTAAGTACACCGGAAGACTGGTTGGTAATGATTACACTCCAACTGTGTGTGTGTGTGCGTGTGTGTGTGTGTGTGTGTGTGTGTGTGTGTGTGTGTGTGTGTGTGTGTAGCCCTATAGAGTATTCAACATTGATTTCATGCTCTCTCTCTCTCTCTCTCTCTCTCTCACACTGTAAAATCTTCTACAGCTCATCAATTAATAACAGGCTACTGTGCCAGTATTCTGATAGTCTCTGTGTGTGTGTGTGTGTGTGTGTGTGTGTGTGTGTGTGTGTGTGTGTGTGTGTGTGTGTGTGTGAAATTGAAGCAAGAAAAGTGTCCAGATCACCGAATCCTCATTTTGGTACAGCTCAGATGGAGAGTGAGTCAGAGAGAGAGAGAGAGAGAGAGAGAGTTGTCTATGTAAGTATGTATTAATGAGTCAGTAGTGTGGTGTCAGTGTGATGAACATTTTCTGAATCACATTTATTGTTTTTTTTACATTTTTTTATTCAGTTCAGTTAATATTGAATAGAGCGGCATGTGAGAGAGCAGTGTGTGAGAGAGCGGTGTGAGAGAGCGGCGTGTGTGAGACAGCGGCGTGTGTGAGAGAGCGGTGTGAGAGAGCGGCGTGTGTGAGACAGCGGCGTGTGTGAGAGAGCGGCGTGTGAGACAGCGGCGTGTGTGAGAGAGCGGCGTGTGAGACAGCGGCGTGTGTGAGAGAGCGGCGTGTGAGACAGCGGCGTGTGTGAGAGAGCGGTGTGAGAGAGCGACGTGTGAGAGAGCGGCGTGTGTGAGAGAGCGGTGTGAGAGAGCGGCGTGTGTGAGACAGCGGCGTGTGTGAGAGAGCGGCGTGTGAGACAGCGGTGTGTGTGAGAGAGCGGTGTGAGAGAGCGGCGTGTGTGAGACAGCGGCGTGTGTGAGAGAGCGGCGTGTGAGAGAGCGGCGTGTGTGAGACAGCGGCGTGTGTGAGAGAGCGGCGTGTGAGAGAGCGGCGTGTGTGAGACAGCGGCGAGTGTGAGAGAGCAGTGTGTCATAACAAAGTTAAAAGTAAAGCAGTGATATTAATGACGGGTTCAATAATTAATCACAGTGATGTTCCTGTTCTTCTGCTGAGAGACTCAACTTTATGAGGAAGACGTTGAGGAAGATGATTCTGCTCTCTTCCTCAACTGAAGGAGTGTTAAACGAGTGTGTGATGATGATGAAAGAGTGTTAAACGAGTGTGTGATGATGATGGAGTGTTAAACGAGTGTGTGATGATGAAGGAGTGTTAAACGAGTGTGTGATGATGAAGGAGTGTTAAACGAGTGTGTGATGATGATGAAAGAGTGTTAAACGAGTGTGTGATGATGATGGAGTGTTAAACGAGTGTGTGATGATGAAGGAGTGTTAAACGAGTGTGTGATGATGAAGGAGTATTAAACGAGTGTGTGATGATGATGAAGGAGTGTTAAACGAGTGTGTGATGATGATGGAGTGTTAAACGAGTGTGTGATGATGATGAAGGAGTGTTAAACGAGTGTGTGATGATGATGAAGGAGTGTTAAACGAGTGTGTGATGATGATGAAGGAGTGTTAAACGAGTGTGTGATAATGATGAAGGAGTGTTAAACGAGTGTGTGATGAAGGAGTGTTAAACGAGTGTGTGATGATGATGAAGGAGTGTTAAACGAGTGTGTGATAATGATGAAGGAGTGTTAAACGAGTGTGTGATGATGATGATGGAGTGTTAAACGAGTGTGTGATGATGAAGGAGTGTTAAACGAGTGTGTGATGATGATGAAGGAGTGTTAAACGAGTGTGTGATGATGGAGTGTTAAACGAGTGTGTGATGGAGTGTTAAACGAGTGTGTGATGATGATGAAGGAGTGTTAAACGAGTGTGTGATGATGAAGGAGTGTTAAACGAGTGTGTGATGATGATGAAGGAGTGTTAAACGAGTGTGTGATGATGATGAAGGAGTGTTAAACGAGTGTGTGATGATGATGAAGGAGTGTTAAACGAGTGTGTGATGATGAAGGAGTGTTAAACGAGTGTGTGATGATGATGAAGGAGTGTTAAACGAGTGTGTGATGATGAAGGAGTGTTAAACGAGTGTGTGATGATGGAGTGTTAAACGAGTGTGTGATGGAGTGTTAAACGAGTGTGTGATGATGATGAAGGAGTGTTAAACGAGTGTGTGATGATGATGAAGGAGTGTTAAACGAGTGTGTGATGATGATGAAGGAGTGTTAAACG
>CM042558.1:807500-867500 GCA_023630585.1 Cranoglanis bouderius
TAGTTAGAAATGAACTCTTTATCCATATGAAAAGATATTTATTTCAACATCATTATAATCGTTCCTTTTGAACGTAAGATCACCTTAATAATCTGCTGAACACGTCTTCTAGACATTTTGCCATTTTATTTGAAAGATTAACCGTGTGTGTGTGTGTGTGTGTGTGTGTGTGTGTGTGTGGACGTCCCAGATTTAGAATCCATTTCAGTTTAAACAGGGTTTTACGTATCCTACTGATTTGTCTGAACACAAAGACTGCTAGCTAGTAGACAGTATAGATTATTAGCACGGTGCTAGTTAGTGAGCTCACTTTATGTGTAGCTAATTAACCCTCTATGGACCACATCCATACAAATATCATCCCAAAAAATGAACATGACATGTTTTTATCGTTCTACTACATCCACAAAATAGATTTGGAAGCTTGTTTGTAATGTACAACACCTGAATTACTCCAAATGTAATGTATTGTTATTTAAATTATTCTTAATAATAATTATTGTGGATGAAATTAAAAGCAGTGTAAAATAGTGCTCGTGCGCCCCCTGCAGTTACACTACTAATCTATAATTATAATAACCATATAACATATATAATAATATAGCTGTATAACTTTATAATATAGTAATTTTGTAATTAGGGTATTATTCACTGGAATGTAATTCTCAGAAAGCTTGGCTTGCCATTATAAGCTTCTTATACCGCTTTAGAAGTGTGTATCCAGCTGAACCGGAAATATAATCATGGAAATAAACATGACAATGTCTTTAAATCATCTTTGCATACAGTATATATTACTAATACTGTATATCTAATCATTTCAATCCTTAAACCATTGGAATTGTCATTAATCTCTTCCAGCTTATTACTAGCCTACTGTCAACATGTCCGACTCACATAATTCATTATATTTTCCTTTTTTTTTTAATAACATATTTACACACAGGCTGTATGTATGATATATCATGTACATACCGTGCTGTTTTGATGAAGTATTCATACTGTTCATTTCAAACAGTAAATCAGGTCGGTGATTTTAGAACGAAACCCGGCGCTGAAGATTGCGGCCGCGTTCCAATGTTTTTAATGTTCACTTCCCCTCATCACTCTTATGCGTAGTGTTGTTATCTTATTAGTCATCAGTTAAACCCAATTTAGAGAAAAGTAAAACACTACTAAAAAAAAAATACCTGTGGAGTAATCTGTGCTAGAGGACTTTGGAAATCTTTTTACAAGTACAAATATATCTTACCCAGAAGGCATTGCTGCACATTGGCGTTACTAAACCTGTCTTTGAAGTGTAAATAGGAGTAATAAAATAATTTCAAAAGTATACATAATATTTCAGATGCTAATGTATAAAGGTATAAATCAATTCATTCATCTTCTCTATAAGTAACTTCAGCTCAGGATCGAGCCATAGTTCGACAGGAACTTGGTGGAGCAGCAATCTGACCAATAATCCACAAAAATGATTAAGGATTCTCTTCACAATTCCCGAGTCGTAAAGAGCAACACACGATTAAAAACAGCCATGGAAGACAGCCAGCATTTATTCTCCGACTCCTGCTGCCTTCAGCGCCTCATCCAAGCGTCTGATGTAGTTAGAGTCGGGATAGCCGTTCCTACAATAAACAGAAGGAAAAACGAAATCAAAACATGGTGTCCATAGCGCACTCTTTTAGCTTTTCACCGGAGTTATGAGACTAATATACAGCCCCCTTCGAAACTATTGGAACATCAAGGACAATTCTATTGTTTGTGCTATACGTTGAAGACGTTCGAGTCTGAGATCAAAAGATGAAGATGAGACGACAGGTCAGAACTTCAGCTTTCGTTTCCTCATATTTACATCCAGATGTGTTAAACAACTTAGAACATGGCACCTTTGGTATCAGACCGTCCAATTTTTAAGTGAGAAAAAGTATAGGAACAGATAAGTCTTAAAGTAAATTCAAGTAAATAACACTCAATATTTGGTCTCATGTCCCTCGCTTGCAATAACTGCATCAATCCTGAGACTCACTGACACCAAACTGCTGGTTTCTTCTTCTGTGAAGCTTTTCCAGGTTTTTACTGCACCTTCTTTCAGTTGTTGTGTGTTTCGGGGGGGTTTCTCCCTTCAGTCTCCTCTTCAGGAGGTGAAATGCTGCTCAGTTGGGTTAAGGTCTGGTGTTTGACTTCCAATCTAAAACCTTCCACTTTCCCCCCTGATGAAGTCCTTTGTTGAGTCGGCAGTGTGTTTTGGATCGTTGTCTCACTGCATGATGAAGTTCCTCCTGATTGTACAGCACAAACAATAGAATTGGCCTTGCTGTTCCAATACTTTCAGAGGGGACTGTAGCGAGCTAACAAATAAGAAAAACCTGTATCACCTATAATATTTTCTTTAAGTATCTGTGAAGACAGTGGGACTTACTATAATCTATAATACGTGAACTCGTAACACTGTAGGGGCGGCCATCTTGGACAACCAAAATCACAGAAAACTGGACTCATAATCACATGTATGTTTTCACGTAGAAGAATTCCTTCCTAATCGTGGATTGATTGCACAATTCCATACATCACTTTTGTGCATGTAGGTTTGTAAAACGGTAGGCGCTAGGTTCTACAGTTTGCTGTTCATTATTGTTTTCCTGTTGTACCAAAATACATGACATGCCATCGTGCTGGAATACCTGCAGACGAGGAACCGTTCTCGTATAACAAGATTGTTCTCCTTGCAGGCCATGGTGATGTATGATGTTCTTAGTGCAAACACATGCACCACAATGCTGAGCTAATTACAGAGCTCCAGTCCTGTGTAAGTCTGGGTCTATATGTCAGGAACCATAACAACCCTTTACCCGGGATCACAAAAAACTAGAAACAGGAAGTAGCACAACAAGTTGAACCAATCACGTTACTTGGGATGACGTGCCGAGAGCGGAGAGCTTCCGCACGTGATGTGGACTGCACCACGGTTTGGTTGATGTACACCTCTGACCAGACGAGATGTCTGTTTTGAACTTGAAAACAAGTTCAGAAGTGGAGAATTAATGCATATACACCTCTATCCAGTCATCTATAAACATGTTTTTTGTCATCTTTTTTACAGAAAGGGTAAATTAAATTTTTTTTAAAAAATTCCCTTTCTGTGGTTTGATAAGCTGATGGATGATCTGCTACAGAAGTTGCAATGGATCATGTTTAGAAAACTGAAGCTGCTAAACTTTGTCTAGTTTTCAATCCCATTTTAATCGGCTCTGCTACAGTATTGGTTCTAGTGCTTGGTTCAATCCTCCAGATCCAGATCCAGTCGTGGAGGACTGAACCAGAAATACTTTGCATCCGGACCATGGCCCACCAGTTGATAACCTCTGCTCCATCTCCTAAACTTATCTAATTTCAATGCAAAAGGAAAACTAGCAATTAGCCAAAATATGTTAGTACATTCCTAAAAACTGACAGTCACTGTTAGTAAGATTAAATACAGCTGTTCAGTTTTGAAAGATGGAAGCGTTCTAGTGGTAATAAAGTGGTAATACTCACTTAGATGCGCCTCCTTCTGTCCTGGTTTTATGAGGAATGCTGCCCCAAACCACTCTTCCTTCTCTGCTTCCATCATCATCTGAAGATCCTACTTTCACGGTAAAGGTGAGTCCTTTGTGAAAAGCTTTCTCCAGAAGAGGCAGAAGCTTTTTAGTGTAGGTGTTACATGGTAAAAAGGCTTCAAATCTGCTCCCTTTAAAAGGCTCTCCTGGGCAGGGGTGATCTTCCTGTGGAAAGGCCAGTCCATGAGTCTGTGGAAAATTTTTTTTTGCAATACACCTATGGGTTATAGTATGATTTCTATATATTAAAAAATTATAGTCTTACCCCTTGAATACCATCAGGTATATCATAGATGATGGTCAGAGTTGTGTCTCTGTTAAATCCAGGAATTGTTATTGTTGATTCTAGAATAGACATGGTACCTTTGATACCAGAGGTAGCACAGGTTCTGCAGTTGTTATGAACTTCTTCGTCACACTCGGGGCAAAAGTTAAAGCCACATGCTGCTTGTTTAACAGTGCTGTACTCTTTTTCACACACATAGCATAAAAGAGGGTTCTGATTTCCACTTGCACGGGATGGCAGACTGTCATTCTTGGGTTCTGAAACTTCAGGTGACCTCTGAGAATCCCTGATTTGGTCCACTGAAATGTCTGGGTTTATTTGTTCCATAAAGGTTTCCTTGCTCTGAGTGGTGGTGCTTGTTTGGTCTCTGTTATTCTCACCATCTGCTTTGTCTTTTGTGGTGGCGTTGATGACGCCGCCAGATGAGGTTTCTCCGTTCTTGTTGTTCATGGTCCCACCATCACCCTGCATCAAGGTAGGATCTTTCTTATCCAGTTGTTCCAACTTTTCTTCTTTCATGTTGTTCTGGGTCCCACTTTCATTGTCTTGTTCTCGGTTGTCTCTAGTTCGGTTAGTTAAAACCTGAGGAATCTTTTTTGAGGAATGAGCAACTCTTTGGTCAGACATTTTGGACAGATCTTTAACAATGATGTCGGTATGTGGTTTTGCCGAGGTTGTCGACTGGTCGCCGATAAATTTTAAATCATGGTCAGGTGCTTTGCTGGTATGTAAACTATCTGGTTTGGGAGTCTTCTTATTCTCCAGCTTTGAATTTGCAATATTCCCACCTTCATGGAAGACCTTTATCATAGTGGCCTCTACCTCATCACACAATGATTTAGGACCTAGGATCATCATATCACTGGACAGTACTATAATTTTAACCATCTTATGGCGCTGCTTCATTAATGTACACAACTCTAGCAAGGTCTTATCCTTGCTGCCTGACACTCCAAGCTTGGACAGTGGTAGTGTTCTTGTGTCAAAGTCCATTTCAGCTGCAGCAATGAGACTCTTCAAACCATGGTGACATTCACTCACCTTTTCTGAGTTTACACCTCTTAGACATAATGTGATGTCTTCCCTATCCATTTTTTCTTTAACTTGTAGGTCAGATGTCAAATTCTCAATTTCAGTATTATAAACTGATGTAAGATACAGCCACAGTCTAAAAGACAAAACTAAATCCATAGCAACGATTTCCCTTGTCTGAGAATTTTGGCTTATTCCCATTTGTCCGGCAGATAGACCTACAGCCATTTGCACTGTTTCCTCACCTTTTTTGTTCCTGCCACTGAAGCTATCGGACCTTCTCAGGGTTGATCCTGAAGGCACGGTGGGGGAACTTTTGACACCTTGATCTCCACTCAAATAAACTGTAGGTTTCTTGTCATATGGAAAGTGATCAAATTTTGACATGTCACCTTTTGATTCTTGGATATCCATCTTGCTAGTGCTGGTTTTCGCACTCGCACTACCACGTAAGGTGTTTGGATCCAGATTACTATTCAGTGATGGCTTGATAAGGGGAAGAGAGTGTGGCTGTCCACTGTCAGGAAACTTTCTCTCTTTTACATATGTGTCCAATTTGGGAGCTTCCGATTTGTAAGCCGTTAAATCCTTTATGCCACTGTGCATCTCTCTGCTAAAATTGGCAGCCATTTTTCGTTCCTTCCCAGGGTCAGTTTGCTTGGGCCTGTACCCTTTACTTGACTTGATTTCTGTCTCTGAGCCAGGTACCTTTACGTCTGAATGGCTTTGGAGTTCAGTTGTCTCTGAAATTAAGTCTGCTTTATTGAATAATTTTTCATTTATATCCAAAATGGAGGGTGGAGCAGAAGGCTTGTGAGAGTCAAAGAGAGAATCTGTGTGTTTATTTATGCCATGCCAACTACCAGGCTCCATCCATTCTAGATCACCTGGGACATGTCCCTCATGTGAAAATTCAGTTGTTCTGAGAGACGATATGTCTTCTTTTGACTTCTCCGTTCTTTGACTTGAAAAGGTAAATTGTCCAGTGGGTGACTGATCATCGACATTTTTCAGCTCCACAGAATAGTGTCTTCTCTTGCTAGAATTCTCGGAACTAGGAATCCCTCTTTGGTTTGCATCTTGGAGGTCCTTCTTTGGCATGAATAGGTCATGAGAATCCTGAAACGATGGTGGAAGGATGCCCGATGGCTCTGATGATGCTGAACTACCCTGTTTCGAGAAGGTAAACTTGGACTGAGGGGGAACAAACAGATGCTCTGAGTGGATTTCTTTCTCCGTCCCAAACCCTCGCATATCACCAATAAACTGCTTGGCTTCAGATACGTCACTTTTACTTCCAACCATATACACGTTCCTGTCCTCTTCATCGATCATCAGCTTCGGCAGCCTCTTCCTAAGGGACTCCAGAGCATGTGTGAGTTCCTTCTCTGGAATTCCATGCTTATATACATGCTCCTTGCGTAATTGCGACTCTTTCTGCTGGTACAGATGTGCCAGATCTCGATGGGCCTTTTTAACAGAACTTATGTCATGTTCAGACAGGGCTGCTGTTGGTTTGAGATACAAAGTCGTGATGTCGTCACAGTTCACATCCAGAACCTCTACCTTATGCCGCCTGAGGATGCTTTGGTAATCCTTGGAGCAGTATTTATGGAGATAACGGAAGATGTCTGAGTCAACAATCAGGGAAAAGTCTTCAAACGAAGTCCCGATATCTGCCGCTGAGTCCCATTTGTCTTCCATTAAAGCCGCCTGTGATGCTTGATCGCTGTAACGACTTGGCAGAGGTAAACCTGTAAAGAACAGCTTCAAATTTTAGAATTTTCTACATTTCTGCATAAATATGATCTAAAACATCATCAGATTTTCACACAAGTCCTAAAAATAGACAAAGAGAAACCGCAAAGAAGTGTAAGCTCCTCTGTCCTGAAGATGTAAAACGTCGCGTTACAGTGGCTGTAAAATTATTATGAAGCTTGAAGTAATGGATGGGTTATAAGTATAGGAATTGGTGTACCTGTTTTCCAGCTTTCAACCTCCACGTCTAGATCCGAATCTTCACTCAGCACGGTGTGTTTTACTACCGCAATGTCTTCATTCGCCCCTAAGTGGCTGTTGGCAGATTCCTCCAGGGGTGAGTTATACGTCTTTTTGCTTTCTGTCTTTGGTTGTGGTTTATCACCTGAGCTCTGGTCCTGAGTGAATATAGTAATTATAGTGTTACAACAGTACAGAAAATAACCCTCGATACTGATAATCATACAGCCACTTTAACAGCTTTCAGGACATCATGATATCTGCTTAGAGACATGAAATTTCATAAAACAAAGCAGAATCATTAAGAGGAGTTTATTACAACATTATAGAAAGACTAACTCAGTGATTCTCAAACTGGGGCCTGCTTAAAAATCTCAAAAGTTGTTTCACTACTAAATAACGTGATTAAACGTATCACAGCGACATTGGACCTGTTTTCTTAGAAGGTGTTGATTAATTGTCTATAGCAGCAGCTCTGACAGTAGCGCAGGTTTATAGTAATGCACTCGTTCTAATACGTTATCGTTTCTATAGTAACAGGTCGTTCACAGAGACGTGTCTGCTAATAATAAACGGACTAAAAACGTGCGTAATCGTTAATATGTAAGGAAATGTTCATTTAACATTTATGGAAGGAGCCTCCGGTGTCAGAGGTAGAGCTGTAACTTTAAGAGTTTACACTTCTTTGCAGTTTCTCTGTTACACGACAAGCTGCATTTTTTTCTGTCTTATTAAATTCAAGAGAGAGAATAAAGAGGGACCGACTGTTTATAACTGCTATAACGTAAGTGACAACAGGCACTAACTTGTTTTGTGGACTTCCCACAACATTAAGTGTAACTATAAATGGATGAAAAGTATGATGTGATGATCTTCAATAGATAGAAATTGTAATTGTTCGCATACTGCTGTGGTATAAGAGGAATAAAACACTTGCTGGGACGTGCCGTTATAGGAAAATAATCAACTTCGGTAGAAATAATCGACTAACAGTGACTGAACCTGTTGTTTATTATTTTTCTATAACAGCATGACATGCAGAGTTATACTGTTTACTATATTGCATGCTATCACCCTGAAGGATAAAAGCAAATCCAAGCAACTTCAGATATGAAAAAAACTGTAAAGCGTTCCGATATTAAAAATATATTAGTCCATAGGAAAATAAAAACAAGAATATATATTACTCCATGCAGGATTCAATAAGGTTTAAATAATAATAACAGTAATGAGGGGAAATGTACCGAATTGCTTTTACGTAGAGAGGTTGTAAAACATTTTATGCACATCATGAATATGTTAGTCCATAAAATCATAGTTTACGTAGCTGCATTTAAATGAAAGTAGAAAACTGAAACGTTGGCTGTAAAGTGGAAAAGGTTTACTAGCTGTGAAACCTGTTTTTCCAGCGAACCCAACACCAGGCTGCTGAGCGACTGAACCTCACTGTAGCGCCCTTTCAGAGTGCAGTGGTCTTTCTGGTCGTCAAAATTCAAATGGACACGTGGAGAACTTTTATGCAAAGACAAAAGGGTGTTTTTTCCTCCTGGGAGCTTCCTGTAGTCCACCAACACCGACATCTTCAGCAGGACCTGAGGAGGAGGAGGAAGAGGAGGAGGAATGAAAAAGAGAGAATTAACACAGTTTCATTAAAAATGTCCTTCATGAGCTATGTTCAAGATGTGAAAAGAGAAAGAGAAAGAGAGAGAGAGAGAGAGAGAGAGAGGGAGAGATGGAAATGAGGAAAGACTGAATATGAGTGAAATTGAATAAAAGTGAGGGGCGCCATTACTTTATCCGCATCCACTTCTGCATCATGAAGACTGATGGTGATGTCATAGCTTTTGTCATTGACTTTGAAAACCTGCTTCCTTCTCTGAGCGAGTCTCGAGGCAACTGTTAAATAGAGAGAGAGAGAGAGAGAGAGAGAGAGAGAGAGAGAGAGAGTTATATCGGATACATAACACTTAAACACACTTTCTATTACAGTGTAAAATCATTCAAATCGGAGCTGACGTGTGTACCAGGGTCAAAGGTCATCATCCGAAATTTACACAGTTTAGCATATATGATGTAATAAGTACAGACACACATTAAACGTCTCCACTGTTTTTATTCCATCCATCAAAAAAAAAAAAAGAAATTTAATTGTTTTATTTACCATTTATGATTTTTTTTTATAAAAACCCTCCTACCTTCGCTCTCCTCGAATGTGATGAAGGCTGTACCAGGCATCGTTTTGGAAATAGTGACCGAGCTGATCTCACCTCCACCGTTCTTTTTACGCAAGAAATGGATCTGAAGTTTGTCTATGAGCCGATTCTCAGAACCGTCCATGGGCAGACCGCTCACTCGGATCGTCCTCGCTTCGCCAGCCATCCTAATGGGAGATAATTAGGGAAAAAGTCACAAATAAGGAATTGTATTGTATATAATGATGAAACACACTGAAAAAAGTCAATCTTACATCAACGTATTTAAATTAAGGGCAGAATTTCCGCTTAAGTAAAATTCTTAGATTCAGCAAAAAAATGGAAACAAGTAAATAATGGCAGATTTATGTTAAATAAATTCCATTAAATGGAAAAACCTAATTTGTTGTCATTACATGGACATTATATTAATATGTAAAATATACATAATCACTTTTTATACATGTGTATGCATTTGTGTCCTGCACCTGCACATTACACCTGTTTTTATTTATTTATTTATTTACTTACTTACTTACTTTAAACAATTACACTTTCTGGCTTTCTTCCTGATGTTCCTGGTTTAATGTCGTTTTTATTTTAAAAACTGCTTCATGTATTATTAAATCATTTAACCACAGCGCTGCTGAAATCTCAAAGCTGATTGGTCGCTCCACATAAACATGAAAAAAAAGTACGTAATTGTTGATATGGTGAAGTTTCCTGTAAGGAGAAATGTGCTTTTTTACGGAAGGAAGGAGTCTCCAGTGTCAGCGGACAGAGGAGTTTACGGTTCTTCACGGTTTCTCGGTATTATGACAGTCTGGTGAGGGCCGGTTTATAGCTGCTATAACATAAGTGAGAACAGGAATTAACTCGTTTTGTGAACAGTCAGTGTAAATATAAATAGTTTTTTAAAAGCATGATGTTCTTTAACACATAAATTATAATGGTTGACAAATTGCTGTGGTATATTAGTTAGTAAAACACTATGGGACTTGCTGTTACACGGAGTGTTTTATTCCTTACTAAACACCTGGTGTCCATTAGCCGTGATGCTAACACTGCAACTCAGGCCTAGAGAAAGAAACAGCACCTGCACTGAATTATACTTTCTGGTGTAAGAGAGATGCAAAAGTTCTTACTATTTTTACAATATATATATATAGCCAAGGACATACATTTATTAACACACGTTAAAAATAAACATTAATAATGCAGTTGTTGGGGGAAATGTTCTGTTGCACCAAAAACGTCGCAGTTTAGAAACTTTCCGCTTTAATTTACCTGCAATTCACTGTAATTACTGTAATTAAAAAAAAAAAGTCGAAAGATTTGTTTTAGAACATCTTACTTTCCCGGTGTGAAGACTCGTGAACACTGCTTTTCTGTCCCTTTTCCCTTTTCTTCTGTGAACCAGGTCGCTACGCTCAGCAGCAGCGTTTTGTTTATGAGAAAAGGAAAGTGAAAGTAGCGCTCGCGAGGCCGGGCGATGACGTAGGCATCTCATTTGCATAGTAAATGAAGTCCAAAACTAACAGAAGAAAAACCAAAAAACAACAAAACAACAATAAAAAACAAACAAACAGGGATTTTAATTACGTGTCTATTACACGTACAAAATTATAAATAAATTAAAAAACAAACAAACAAACAAACAAAAAAACCCAGAAGCTTTTAATTCACATTTACGATGTTTATGTTGTTTTCTATATTTGAAGAAGAGTTCATTTCCACATTTGCATAATTGTAATGAGGTCCAGGAATTTTTATTTATTTATTTATTTATTTATTTTAAATTTTTACAGCATAAATAACTTTAGAAGCTCCTGAGTTCTAGATTTAGATTTTATTTAAAGAAAAACATTTTGTTATGGTGTGATGAAGCTTGCTATAAGGAGATGTCTAACCATTATGGAAGGAGTCTCCAGTATCAGCACTTCGTAACGGTCTGTAAAGGGAAAGTCCCCACCCTGTCACTGATTATTTTCCTAGGACCCCATTTGTGTTTTATTCTTCACATACTGCAACTCGTTGTTTAATTCATTATCATACGTATGTGCATTGCATTAATATTGGGTTTATTGTGTTGCAGTGCAGCGAGCTCTTATTTCAGGTTTGGAAAAGATCATGAGATCTTGGTCTTACACTAAATTACACATATTACTATGTGATACTGTATATATATTATTGCTGTCAATGGCATTGATTGTCCGTTAGTGCTATATTCATTAAGCTTCACCGTTTAGTTTATCATTATATAATAGTTTATTTGACCTGATTAACTATCCACTAATTGTGGATAATATCACATTCATTAAGCAACTGATCTGATAATTAAGATAATAGCTACTCATTTGGATCAATTTTCCATCATCATGTGTTTTACTAAAGTATTTACATTTATAGTGTAGCTTTATATCATCAGTTTAATTGATGGAAATAACACATTAGTACTCTGTATTTTTATACATATACAGTGAGCCTGTTTTTGAGTTCATTGTTATTGTACAGCCGTGGCCAAAAGTTTTGAGAATGACACAAATATTAATTTTTACAAAGTCTGCTGCCTCAGGGATTGGACTGCTGAGGACTGGGGTAATGTCATTTTCTCTGATGAATCCCCTTTCCGATTGTTTGGGGCATCTGGAAAAAAGCTTGTCCGGAGAAGAAAAGGTGAGCGCTACCATCAGTCCTGTGTCATGCCAACAGTAAAGCATCCTGAGACCACTCATGTGTGGGGTTGCTTCTCAGCCAAGGGAGTGGGCTCACTCACAATTTTGCCTAAGAACACAGCCATGAATAAAGAATGGTACAAAAACATCATCAGAGAGCAACTTCTCCCAACCATCCAAGAACAGTTTGGTGATGAACAATGCCTTTTCCAGCATGATGGGACACCTTGCCACAAGGCAAAAGTGATAACGAAGTGGCTCGGGGAACAAAACATCGACATTTTAGGTCCATGGCCAGGAAACTCCCCAGACCTTAATCCCATTGAGAATTTGTGGTCAATCCTCAAGAGGCGGGTGGACAAACAAAAACCCACAAACTCTGACAAACTCCAAGCATTGATTATGCAAGAATGGGCTGCCATCAGTCAGGATGTGGCCCAGAAGTTGATTGACAGCATGCCAGGGCGAATTGCAGAGGTCTTGAAAAAGAAGGGTCAACACTGCAAACATTGACTCTTTGCATAAACTTCATGTAATTGTCAATAAAAGCCATTGACACTTATGAAATGCTTGTGATTATACTTCAGTAACAGTAACATCTGACAAAAAGATCTAAAAACACTGAAGCAGTAGACTTTGTGAAAATTAATATTTGTGTCATTCTCAAAACTTTTGGCCACGGCTGTAATATGTTCACCTGCAGTGTTTTAATCTCCCACAAGAGGGAGCACTTCTTCACTCATCACACGTTTTCAGAGACTTTAAACTTTAGACTTTAGACAGTCTACACAGTTCAGGCAGGATAAAACGTTTAAAAGGTGAGTGAAATTCTTTTACAGAGCTCCCAAATCAAGCATTAGGTTGAATAGATGTTAAACAGATGTGCACTGAGTTTGTGATGAGTGTCTTTCACACACAGTGATTGGTTTGTGGTTTGTTACTAACCAAAGTACTTTATACACAATCAAGTCCAATTTCTTTGTGACTTTTAATCAACCCCCGGGTTAATTATTTAAATGTAGAGAAACAGAGAATAAAATGAGAAAACTGTGATTGAGTGATGAGTGCTGGCACAATCCCGATTTGTTTGTTTGTTTGTTTGTTTTTTAAATAATATATTACAAATGTCACTAAATGTAACGTCTGCTAAGTTCATGAAGCTGATTGGCGATCAGGAAAGGTAAGGCCTCAGCGTCTCATCCAGGCCTCAGCGTACTTCAACGTGAACAATGTGACGTAATCGTGGAGTAAATAGACGTCATGCGGAGGCTTCGCTCGCCGTGTAGTTCACACGTCAGCTGACATTCCAAGATGGACTTTGAGGAGCGCCAATTCTACTGTTGGTAGTCGTGGAAATAGTCATGAAATTGTAACAGCGCCACCTGCAGTACTGGAGAATTTGTACGTGACACGAAACCACAAGCTTTAGCTACACTGTGCCGAGTTCATCTAGAGGACATTTAACCCCATCGGTCTTGGAATCGTGGTACAAGGTCATATCTTTCTGGAAGACTTATCATGAAGGAACTGCTTATTATTACCATTTCAGGACACTTTGTTTTAATATGTACATACATACGTATTTTTAGCAATTTGCTAGCTGGAACTAACAAGCTGCCACAGACAGGCTAAATGACTCTGCTAATAATATTCTGTTTAACGAGCTGTTTGAAATCTGCAAAAGCGAATCTCCTCTGTTTTTATCTGTTATCTAATTTCTCGTCTCATCTCTTTTTGTCTCATCTTCTGTATCCTTCATGTCTCATTTCTTGTCTTATCTCTTGTCTTGTCTCATTTATCTCATCTCAGTGATGTCATCTTTTGTATCATCTCATTTTTTCTCTCATGTCATGTCTCATCTCTTTCATCTCATCTTTCATTTCCTGTCTTATTTCTTGGTTTATCTCATTTGTCTCATTTCTCATTTGTATTATCTCTTGCCTCACTTCATTTGTCTCATCTCGTCTCTCATCTCATGTCTCATTTCTTCTCTCATGTCATGTCCCATCTCTTTTGTCTCGTATTTCATTTCTTGTCTTATCTCTTGTTTTATCTCATTTGTCTAATTTTGTATCTCATCTTTGATGTCATCTCATTTTTCTCATTTCTTGTCTTATATCTTGTTTTATCTCATTTGTCCCATCTCATGTCATCTCCTGTCTCATTTCTTGTCTTTGTTCTTGTCTCATTTGTATCATCTTTTGTCTCTTTTCATTTTTATTTCATCATTTGTCTCATTTCATTTGTCTCATCTCTCATCTCATGTCTCATTTCTTTTGTCTCATCTCAATTGTCTGATCTTATTTTTCAGATCCAATTTGTCTCATCTCATGTTTCATTTCTCTTTTTAACTAATTTGTATCATCTCGTTTGTAGCATCTTCATTTCTTGTCTTATATCTTGTCTTATCTCACGTGTCTCATCTCTTGTTTTTGTTCTTGTCTTGTCTCATTTGTATCATCTTTTGTCTCTTTTCATTCGGTTCATTCTTTACCTCATTTCATTCGTCTCATCTCTTCTCACATCTAATGTCTCATCTTTTGTATCATCTCATGTCTCATGTCTTGTCTCCTCACCAGTTTTCTTGTTCTTATTCTTATCCATTTGCTCCACAACTTTAAGTTTTTAGCCGCACCGTACTCATCAGCGTTCCGCATTTCTACAATAAAGTTTACTTGGTAAGTGAAGGCGACTTGACAGGTAGGTAACTTGATACAGGGTGCTGATTTGCATATTGGTTTCAGATTCTTGTATTATTTAAAAGCAGGTGAGTTCTCACAAGGTGTAGCCCGAGGCTGATTCAGGAGGATTCAGAGGTACAAGGGCACTGGAACATGAGTGCTGGAGTGAGGAGGGATGTATGGCGTTTGTCACGGGGCCAAGGATTTCTAGCTTTACCCCTGAGTTTAGCATGTACGCTAGTCAGCTACCTCCGTTTTCTGAGACAAAGCTGTGTGTTTGTGTAATCGGTGTAACCCTTTAAATTCAGTTTATCTAATTAACACAATGCCGTTAAACTGATTCTGCTGTACTGTTATAAAGCTGGAGTCTGGAGAAGGGACAGTGTTATTTATGTGACCAGTGCAGGATTAAGTGTACACACACACACACACACACACACACACACACACACACACACACACACACACACACACACTCCAGACTCCTTTTACAGTGACACATGGATGTCTGACCACTGATTCAGCAATGTCCTCTATTTTTAGTGCGTGTTATGATCTCGATCCTGCACACACACACACACACACACACACACACACACACACACACACTTACTTGTCTAGCCACGCCTACAATTTCTTACAGTTCCCTTTTTGTAGTACCTAACAGACACCTGATCAGTTCATACTGCATATACACAGTGTGTTAGATGAATTGTGTGTCCAAAACCACACACTACACTTTATTTTCACTCCACAGTGTAAGTATGCTAGTGTAAGTGTTTATGTGGTAATGGAAGGAGCACTTCGAGGAGCCTGAATCTCTGTGGTTGAGATTACAATGGCCTTCACGCTGACAAAGCTGCGGAGTTGGACGAGATTTGGTCAGAGATGTTGAAACCACTAGATAAGGTTAGGGTCATGTGCTTCAAACACTTCTGCAATGTTGTATTGGAGATTTGGGACAGTGCCTTCAGATAGTGTGTTCCACTTTTAAGGGACTCGCACTCCTTTGCCTCACAGGAGTACCAGGGTTCTGGCAATGATTCTGGAGGAACAAGGCAGGTTCGTCCCAGACCGTGGAACAGCTTTGTGAGGGGTCATGAGGGTATGCTACTACAGGAGAGGAGTACTGCAGGAGAACAGGGAACCTGGGAGTCTGAGGTGTGTGTGTGCGTGATTGATGTAAAGGGGAAAGGTGAGTGTTAGGAGGTTAGGGTGTATCTTGTCTCCACTCCTGGTTGTGGTTTTCATGGACAGGATATCAAGCCACAGCCAAGGTTAGAGAGGTGTCCAGTACGGCGAACAATTCAGAAGAACCTCAGAGTAGAGCCGTGGCTCTTCCGAATTGAGAGGAGCAGTCGCGTTGAGGTGGTTTGGCAAGGTGGCTTAGTGGTTAGAACGTTTGCCTCGCATCTCCAGGGTTGTGGGTTCAAATCCCCTCTGTGTGTCTGGAGTTTGCATGTTCTCCCTGTGTATAATAATATGTAAAATATATAAAAAGATCCAGTTGGCTGGTGGGTAAAATGAGGGTTATAATAAACACTAACCAGAAAATGAAAAAGTCAGTTAATGTTAATACTGAAAAGCTGTCTAGAGTAGTGCACGAGTATACGATTTGAGACACAGCTCTGGTTTGTGAATTTTGTGGGATTTGATTTGTGCTCAGTGACTAGATTTTCCCCAAATATTATCCCAAAAGATTATATATGAGACCATTGTACACTGAGAACACGTGTACAGTGGCTTGTTGTCAGCATGGCTTAATTAAAAACCACCTTTAATCCAGACAAGGTCATCATACCCCCAGGCCATACACTCTGTGTGAGAGAGAGAGTGTGTGTGTGTGTGTGTGTGTGTGTGTGTGTGTGTGTGTGTGTGTGTGTGTGTGTTATATTGTTATGAGAGAAAGAGAGGGAGTGCTACATAAATATAGTATAGTATTTGTATAACATGAACACGACTGGATGGTGTGTCAAAATCCCAGATGTGGGCAGCATCCGAATCCACACTGTATTCCCTATATAGTGCACTATTCTAGCGGTTGTAGTCATGCTTACACCCATAGTGAAGAATATCCTGTGGCCTGTATAGTGAATAGGGAGTTTGGTTTGGGACGCGCCCACAGTGGACTAATGATAGTTTCAAATGATGGCGTGTGTGTGTGTGTGTGTGTGTGTGTGTGTGTGTGTGTGTGTGTGTGTTTATTTTATATTTATTATATATTGTATTATACTGCATGATTATTCTCTCTATCTGTCTGTTTGTGTTTATCCTCCTGGTCTTTATGTGTAAACAAAATCCTCAGTAATGTCAATGTTTATGACGTCAGGCGACGCGCTGTCGCGGCCGAGTCTGACGTCATCAGCCTATCTTGTCCGCCCCTTCTCGCGCTCAGGCCGGTGCGGCAGCGATGTCCCGGAGCTCGTGCGCCGCAGCAGAGAGCCGCGCGACCTTCAACCGGTGCTGTTACTGCTGTTCATTTCTCGCTGCCGTTATTCTGCTCTTTCCGGTTTGTTCTTGATTTTTTTCAGTGTGCCATCCTGTCTCTCTCTCTGTCTGTCTGTCTGTCTGTCTGTCTCTATCTCTCTCGTTCTCTGTGTGTGTGTGTGTGTGTGTGTGTTTAGAGGAGGGGTATCTTTGCAGTGCACGCGCTGTACGGCAATGCAGGCTTCATTGCGGCGCGCGCTCGCGCTTCCGTTCACAAAAGTTCACAGCAGCGCGCGCGGAGAATCAGAGAACAGATATCAACGAGCTCCCAGTAATTTTAGGGGTCCAAGCACGGACGCAGTTGAAACCTGTGATTGAGTTTTATTATTATTTTTGTTACATTTCTATTTATTTATTTATTTATTTATTTTAAATGACTTTTTTTCTGGGTGTCAGAAGATTTTTTTTGTTAACTTGCTGATCAGTATTGATATTGATGTGTGTCTTTAACGGCGCAAAAGATGTATTTTATGATAAAATTCTGAGATAGACTTCTTTCCTACATTACCCACAATGCCGTTCCACTACCTAGTAATATGTTTCAGATGAATGTACGTGCAGTGAGCGCGTTATTAACAATTTTGTAATAAGTTTGAATAATAAGTGCATTTGCGCTCCTCTGTCCTGAAAACTTAAAGTTACAGCTTTACCTCTGACACTGGAGACTCCTTCCTCAAACAGTAAAAGCATCTTTGGCTGTTCCTCTATGTGTGTGTGTGTGTGTGTGTGTGTGTGTGTGTGTGTGTGTGTGTGTGTGTGTGTGTGTGTGTGTGTGTTTTATTTATAATGGAAGGTAGTTGTGTTTTTCATAATTCTTGTGCACTATTCGTGTTTTAACAAAGCTTTTTTTAAACCCTTACCCTGTCATAAATCCTTTTTAAAACTCTTTTTTGTTGTTTTGATGATTGTGTTCTTGTTATTTATCGGATTTGTGCCACCATTTTGCGAAGCATTTCAAACTGCGTGTTTATCCCACATCATTATTCTGTCACTTGTCTACTTCTGTACAGAGAGAGGTCAGTTAAATGCATCGTTGTTCTGTTTTCTGTAGTTTTTGTCTAATTTTTGGCGGAAATACGAACTTATATCAGTTTTACGCCGTATGATATTCGGTCTGATTTTGCTAACAGACAAAAATCACACACCGTAAAAGAATCCTCTGATCGTGAGTTGTCTAAAGTCTAATGTTTCTCGTAGAAACCGTGAAATGTTTCGGCAAAGCCGACATTTTCACCGTTGATCTGCTGCTTAAACTGTGTTTAGCGGTGCAGGAGAGCAAGAGCGCGTTTTTAATCACTTTGTAATCATCATTATCATTAAAATGATTTGTAAACCGGTTGATTTGACACTTCGGCTGTAAACGTGTTTAGGTTTGATTAATGATGACGTGAGCAGAACGTTGTGATTTCTTTTCCTCACTGTAGACTCTGACACGTGCCCTTTCAAGGTTAATCTTCATTCCTAAATAGATTTTTTTTTGTCCCTTTTGTTTGTGCAGAGAGGAAAACCAGCAAGATGGCCGCCCGCTTCCTGTTTTTCTTCGACTTCGACGAGACGCTGATCGCCGAGAACAGTGACGACTCTGTGGTCCGTGCCGCGCCGTTAAAGAAGCTTCCCGCGTCCCTGAGCAACAGTTGCCGCCCCGGATTCTTCTTAAAGCACTCGCAGAGCATCATGACGTTCCTGAACGAGTGCGGCGTCACCGAGGACGCCATCCGGGCGGAGATCGAGCAAATCCCGGCCACTCCGGGTGGAGCGGCGCTTCTCGACTTCCTGTTGGCTCGGGACGACTTCGAGTGTGTCGTCATCTCGGACGCTAACTCGTACTTTATCGAGACTTGGTTACGGCACGCCGGCGCTCGCAGGCTTTTCGCCAAGGTCTTCACCAACCCGGCAAAATTCGACACAAACGGACGCCTCGTCTTGCGCCCTTTCCACTCCCACTCGTGCACTAAGTGCCCTGAAAACATGTGCAAGCAGGTCGTCGTGAAAGACTACATGAGCAAAAGGGCGAAGGAGCGAGGGGAACCTTTCCAAAAGGTGTTTTATATAGGGGACGGAGAAAACGACTTCTGTCCCACGTTAGCGTTGGGACAAAACGATACGGTTTTCCCTCGGAGAGGTTTCCCCATGCACAAGGTCATTCAGGATCTGCACAGAATGCAGCCGGGTGTGTATAAACCCTCGCTAGTGCCCTGGGAACGAGGCGAAGACGTAGTGGACTTCCTGAAGGAGGTCTTGCAGGAGAAATAAAGTGCTAGAGCGGAAGAGGACAAAGAGTGAATGAGTTCAAAAAGAATAAGGAGGAAGGAAGGAGATTAAATTACACACACGGATACCTAATACACACACAAACCAGCACCTGAGACATGATTAGCCTTGCATGAGCCTCGCTAATACACGGCGCCAGAATATAGAAGGTCAGAACGCGGAAAGAGGGCGAGCGTGTCGAGGCTGAACCGCTGTCTCGTGACTGAGCGGGAGGAAAGGGAGGCGTTCTGGGGACGATAACGTTAAACCTCCATTAATCACTGAGAGAAATGGCTACCGGCTAAAGGCTAATGCAAAGCTAACTTTTGTTAATGTCTTCCTGAACTCTATCACACACACACACACACACACACACACACATCTATTTAACACAGAAGCGCACACTAGCATTCATACGGAGGCTGAATGCTCACACACGCAGAGGCTAGTCCTTTTAATCTTCTACGTATGTGCGCGACACGCAGCTGCGATCTCAGCGACAACGACAGCGACATTTCTGTGTACAATTCTGCGTAAATTAGGTATGACACAGTAACGAATTCATTCACTGATTACGAAGCTAGCACAAAGACGAGCACGCAACACGTAAAGCAAACAATTTTCACACTGATTAGTGCGTTATATAGCTACTAAAAAACAACAAACCACTGTGCAGGCCACGCCCACAAGCACAAACTACAACGTAGGTTTATAGATCCCTAATAAACGAACCAGAAGCAGAGTTTTTTTTACTGCTTCCTAATGGTTTTTAGTGTGTTTCTGGTGGTCTGTAATGGTAGTTTAATGGAATGTCCTGACCCTAATGGTCCCTGGTGGTTTATCTAATTCTATTCTGACGCTAATCATCGACCCATGAAAGAAGGCCCTACTGGGGTGTAGTGGTATTTAATAGTAACCAATAAAACTCCTAATGGAAACCTATAGGAATCTGATGGAAACCGTTTAAAGTCCATTATGTGAAACCATTAGAGATTTTTCGGATGGATTGTAGTGTCTTTTTCAGACAGGTAACCCTGTCACTACGTCAGGAACGAATCACTCGGTGTCTTCCTGTTATAGGAAAATAATCAGTGTCTGATTTCCTCTGTTTATTTCCCACACCTCATTTGTCTTCGCTCTTTTTGTTGTCTTCTTTCATTTTCTCGTCTCATTTGGAGTTTTCCTGTATCGTTTTTTTTCCTCGTATCATTTTATCCCAACTTGTGTTAATTATTTTGTCGTTTCAAATTCATTTAATTATTGATTTGCTTTTAAAATCTTAATTTCTTAGCGTTGTTTTTTTTATGTTGTTGTCGTCTCGTCTCATTTTTCATCGGCTCGTCTCAGGTTGCTCGGTCGGTGTGTTGTTTTGTGTCGGGTTTTTTCCCCTCCATCTTATTTTGCTCATTTTGTTTTCTTTATCTTGTTTTTAAATGTTCTCATTTGGAGTTTTCTTGTACTTGTCTGTTTCCCCCCCTTTCATATTAATTTATTTTATTTCATGATTGGGTTCGACTCATCTCAGGTTTCCTTATCGTCCATTGTTTCTTCTCGTTCAATCTCGTTGTTCCTCATCTTATCTTGCTTTTTTCCCTCCTTATCTTATCTTATCTTGTACCTGCACCGGCATATCTGTTCTCACGTAGTTTCGATTTTCTTTCCTCGTCTCGTCTTTCCACTCGAACTCCTGATCCCTGATGACTTCGTAAGCAGAATAAACTACAGGTGCTCTGAAGGGATTTTTATGAAAACCTCATTTAAGATGATTTTTCTTCAGTAATCCTTCAAGTCCTCGTGATCCGTCGGGAAACCAAAGTAATTATGTAATAAGAATCTATATTATTTTAATAATAATTAAGTGTGTAAAGTCTAATTATGGATTATGAAGCCATTATGTCAAAGCATGAAAGAACAGATGTTTGTGTATGAAAAATCTTTATCGTATCTCGTATATTGTGTCTTGAGTATTGTACTGACCTTCAGGTGAAGGTTTAAACATTAAGCATGACGTTTAGGGAGGTAGGGGTCCGAGAGGGTGTTTAGCTCCACCTAGTGGTGCTCCACAAACGTGTACGTGTACATTGGGAATTTGGAAGGTGATGGAACTCCTAAAGTTTCATTTAGATCTCTCTCCATATATAAAAAAATAAATGATTACAGAAGTGTTATAAAATATAATGTAGTTACCGAGAGTTTGGTTTGGTTCCTGCTGTCCATCAGGTACAAAAAAAAAAGGAATAAATAAATCACTGACGGTGCCGGAATTTTATGGAAAATTATAGCTGAATATTTAAATCTACACTTTTTTCAGTAATCTCTCCTTTTCTTTTCATTATAGAATCATGTGCACTACATAGCACACTAACACTCCCTTATTCTAAGGGAACACACTCACTTTGTCTCATAAACACCATCATCAGTACACTGTGAATATATATTAACATGTTATTATATATGCTGATATATGTTTTTATTTATTATATGCATGAGATCTTAGCAATGAAAGGGATAAAAGCCATTAGACAAAAAGGACATTATTATTATTATTATTATTATTATTATTATTATTATTATTAAATGGAGTTTTACTGTATTTACTGATTGTATTTAACAGGTGAAAGAAATCATATAATAATTGATCTTTATTTTACTGATTTATGCAAATAAGAATTAAACATCAAAAGGTAAAATAAAAAGTGTGCATCTCATTTTTGACTGCTGTAGACTTCAGGTTCGTCCACAAGGTGGAAGCAAAGGACAATAAAAATGTCAGCACGATGTGTGAATTCTGGCTAATCTTTATCTGCAGGCATGATGGTGGACGAATGATGGGTTGGATGGATTTACAGACTGACAGTTGGATGGACAGATGAATAAAGTGATGTATAGTTAGATGGATCCATGAAAGGATGGATGGATATGGGGTTGGTTGGTTAGATGGACAGATGAACAGAGAGATGTTCAGAAGTATGAGTGGATGAATGGACAGACAGATGGATGAATGGATGGGTGGATGGAAAGATGGACATGGACGGATGGACGGACTGTACCCTGGTTGCATAAGTCTGTGCACCCTTTCATAATGGGTGCTGTAGCGGTGTTCAGAGTTAACCGATCACGATCAAAATCATGTCCAAAGCTAAGTAGCATACAGCTGCCATCAATGAAAGTGATTCTGATGAATTCCAAATATAAATCAGCTGAGCCTGGAGGATTTCTATAAAAAAAAAGCATCTACAGGATCTTATTGTTGAAAGATACTGATCAGGAGATGAAAGAATATCAAAGGTCATGGAATACTGAGAAAATTGTCATCAATCGATTCGTGAGAATATTTGGCACCACAGGGACATTTCCAAGCTCAGGATGACCCTCTAAAGTTAATGACAGGACAAGGAGAAAATGTATTACTTATTTGTGGCAGGTACAGGTCACTCCTTGCATGTGACAACAATCTACCGTATTCTGGACATGTCCGGGCTATGGGGTAGGGCGACAAGACGGAAGCCATTTCTCACAAATAAGCAGGGGCGGATTTGGGGGCCCTAGGCAAAATATAGGAATGGGGCCCTCGTTTCAGTGTTTTACCACCGATATTTAAATTTCCAGTTTACATTGTTTAGCATTAATAATTTAAATGGCTTCTCGGGGCCCAAGGTGGTTGCCTACCTTTGCATAGTGCTAAGTCCACTCCTGCAAATAAGAACATCCAAGCCTGTCTAAATTTCTAAAAGATACAGTATGTCTCATGCCAAAACAACACAACTAATCATACAAAGTCCCTCACACCTACTGTGAAGCATGGTGGTGGCTGCATCATGCTCTGGGGTTCTTCAGCTTGCACTGGAGCTCTAGTCGTGATTGGTGGGATAATTACTAGCTCCAAATATCAAGCTTTTTCAAATTTTGGCTCATGAAGCGCAGAGGAATTTCACCTTCCAACATGATAACGACCCAAAGCATATACATCCGAGTCAACCAAGGAATGACTTCAGAAAAGGAAGATCAAAGTCTTGGAATGGCCCAGCTAAAAATCAGACCTCCATGCCACAGAAAACCTGTGAGATGACCTAAAGAGGGCTGCGTCCAGGACATCTCCTGGGGAGCTGAAGGAGATTGAACATTTTTGTAAGGAACAAAAACCTGAAAATTTCAATAAGCTGAACAGATGGATGGATAGATGGATCAGAAAAGGAAGGATGAGGAAAACTGCAGAAGGAGAAATGCTAGGTCACTTTGAATTAGTCAGCTGTAGATAGAGCTGCCAGAACACTATTAGCTTGTGTGTGTGTGTGTGTGTGTGTGTGTGTGTGTGACTGAAGGACCCTTTGGCAGGTATTTAGGGGCAAAAAGAAACTAAACACCCCAGAACTCCATCAATCCCCATTAGAGCATCTGTCCTTCTCTCTCTCTCTCTCTCTCTCAGTCTGCCTTTATTTCTCTTTCTCTCCTCCCTCCGTCTCTAACACACACACACACACACACACACTTCCCTCTCTCTATGAATGACAGAACTCCGCTCCACACCCAGTAAGTACTGTATTTATTCACACACACACAAACACACTTTATTAACGACTTTTTTAACTCGAATTCATTTCAACCACTAAATCAGTTTTCGCCACCAACATGATCTTCCGACGTTTCTAACACCGCGCGCGACGGACTGAAGTTTAATCTCCATCTTCCCCAGCGAGCACTCTTATCGGCGTGTTGCTACGGGTTCCGTCTCAAATCGCACAGTCCCGCACTCACTAGGATGCCTAAATATAACGGTCGTGTGTTGTTTGGACACCCTATAGAGTGCCCAGCGCGCGGTTTGGAACGTGACCACGTCATTCCCTACTTCATTTTAGCGGTTTTCCGAGCGGTTTTGCTCCTCTCACACGAAGCTAAAGTTTAAGCGGAAACATTCAGAAATCAGATTTAGTTTTATATTAATCTAATTAAGATGTGGAGTTCTATTAAAAGAAGTAAACATGAAATAAAATGAATCGAAATGAACCAAAAAGGTTGTTTAAAAACAAACTAGGATTGTAAGAAAGCTAGCTGCAAAACCACTAATAAAACTATTTATTTGTCATTTGTAAATAAAAGACTTCGTATTTTTTAAATACTGAATCTCAGCCTCATCGTCTAGTAAACTAACAGCCACACTGTATAATACTCTTATTTTATATATGTTTAAATGTCGCTAATTATCAACAAGGACATATTCCAGTCACTCTGGGGATTAGCTAATTAGGTTAGCCACCTAGCTAGCTTCATTAACTAGCTAGATAACTTAACGTCCTTTGTGAGGTAAATGTCTACTGTTAGTACTGTTTACTCTTAAATATAATGTATTTAAATCTTTTCTTCACTAAATCGTTATCATGTCACGGTTTTTATACACGGTTGAGTGGATATAAGTTCTGAAATGTTCTGTAGTGAGCAGCCCTGAGAGAAAATTAGCACAAATTAGCAAATGTCTAACCATATTGTGGAGGCTAATCAGATTTATCTAACAATTATGTTTCTCAGGATTAACATTTAACTAACATTTTTCGCTATTTAGTGCAAACTTTAGTTTGGAGCATGTTTAAACGTCATAATTATGTTTTAAATATCTTCTGGATAAAAAGTTGTCATTAGAGGCTTTTTAAAAATGTTATAAACTTAAAAAAAACCCCGACAATAATCTATAAAGATTATAAAAGAAAGAAAAATTATGTGACATTCAGAAATGCGTCAAATTTCTTTTAAGTTTTAAGGCTTTTCCTGTTAAATCTAAAGGTGCTTATTAGTGAGGGAAAAATTCAACTGAAAAAAGATTACATTTGGGATTAATTTTGCATTTATGTATAATAACATTTACCAATTATATACATAAACTAAAGTGCGCAGAGTAATTTGTACACCATTTCATTTCTGCTTTTCAGTGGATATTACAGAAATACTGATTTCATACCTGTTGTGATGATTGTTTCTGTGAAATCTGTTTAATCCGTATGTATCGTCAGTATTCCTAACAGAGAATTTCTTTGCGTGATGGAGCAGTGTCAAGTGAAATTATATTTTAATATCTTTTTAACATTTGATATAATTCTACTAGTTCTTCTAGGTACAGAATAATGAAGTGTACTGAATACTGAAGTGTATTGAATACTGAGGTTCACAGAACACTGAAGTGTGTACAATACTGAAATATACTGAATACTGATGTGTAGTGAGTTCTGAAGTGTAGTGAGTTCTGAAGTGTACTGAATACTGAGGTTTACAGAGTACTGAGGTGTACTGAATACTGAGGTTTACAGAGTATTGAGGTGTACTGAACGCTGAGGTTTACAGAGTACTGAGGTGTACTGAACGCTGAGGTTTACAGAGTACTGAGGTGTACTGAACGCTGAGGTTTACAGAGTACTGAGGTGTACTGAACGCTGAGGTTTACAGAGTACTGAGGTGTACTGAACGCTGAGGTTTACAGAGTACTGAGGTGTACTGAACGCTGAGGTTTACAGAGTACTGAGGTGTACTGAACGCTGAGGTTTACAGAGTACTGAGGTGTTCTGAACGCTGAGGTTTACAGAGTACTGAGGTGTACTGAACGCTGAGGTTTACAGAGTACTGAGGTGTACTGAATGCTGAGGTTTACAGAGTACTGAGGTGTACTGAACGCTGAGGTTTACAGAGTACTGAGGTGTACTGAACGCTGAGGTTTACAGAGTACTGAGGTGTACTGAACGCTGAGGTTTACAGAGTACTGAGGTGTACTGAACGCTGAGGTTTACAGAGTACTGAGGTGTACTGAACGCTGAGGTTTACAGAGTACTGAGGTGTACTGAACGCTGAGATTTACAGAGTACTGAGGTGTACTGAACGCTGAGATTTACAGAGTACTGAGGTGTACTGAACGCTGAGGTTTACAGAGTACTGAGGTGTACTGAACGCTGAGGTTTATAGAGTACTGAGGTGTACTGAACGCTGAGGTTTACAGAGTACTGAGGTGTACTGAATACTGAAAGGTACAGAATACTGAGATATTACGTTGCCTTCAGAAGATGCACAACACATGATGATATTTGTTTCTCCTGAGGTTCTGAAAAATAATTTGTAAGAATGTAACAGGTTGGTAAAACAGGCTTTGTGACAGATTTAATTTTACTCATTATTGTTCACTGATAACTGCAGTGTGCCGAATCTGTGTTGAAGGCTCCCTGCGGCCAAGTGACCAGCTGATTTAGCGTGAGGCGAGCAAGACGAGGCAAGACGAACCGAGACGAGACGAGACCTCCTCAAAAGGTAAAGCTTCCAAACATAACTTTAATGCATTTTTTTTCTTCAACTCCCTCTGAGAAAATGTCCAGTTTGGGACGGAGCCAGCATTCCTCTACACTCTCTCCTTAATCCCACTGTTCCACGTGCACTAAAAACACCAGAGCTGCCTTGGTAAAACCGTAATGCTCACGTGCACGCACACACACACACACACACACACACACACACACACACACACACAAACGTATTGAAATGATAATAATCGCTCGTAGCTTGTGGATACAACCTGAGAAAATCTGTTGAAAGTGTATATTTTTGTATATATTTGTAATATGATATTATTTGTGTTTGTAAGTGGACGAGGAGTTTTTTTAATTTCTTTTTTTCATAAAGTCTTAACCATTCTCCATATTTAGCAAGCGTCAGGTGTGCTCAGATCGGGCAGGGGCGTGGCGTATCTCAAATGCAGTTGGCTGTTGTGTAAATCAGTCGAGCGCTACAACACTTCCTGTTCTAAAAGGAAATACGTCAATACGTTCTAAAGGTACGGACGATACTGTCACAAAAGTGTAGTGTGGTATAATTAATCACAATATCATAACATCATACACACAAACACACACACACACACGTTGCGCTGTATAAACACCTCAGTAACTAACACTGTGTACTTCTTATTCCCGAGGAAGTGTGGATACTGTTTACAACCTTGTTCTGGGATGTAGTGTGTGTGTGTGTGCGTGTGTGTGTGTGTGTGTGTGTGTGTGTGTGTGTGTGTGTGTTTTTGAAAACAGTTTTAGTTTGAGAAAGGAAAAGAGACGAAAGGGAAAGGTTATCGTCTGACAGTATTACGTGTGTGTGTGTGTGTGTGTGTGTGAACACGTTTTGCTATTTACACGCCGTGTGGAGTCAAAACAAATTCCCGTTAACCTCCACCAGTGTCTGGATCCCATTACTCCTCGCCCTCCCCCACTTCACTCCGTCTCTCTCTCTCTTTCTGTCTTTCTTTCCATTCAGACTAAATAACAAAGAATCTTTATGGCACGCCTTTTTTACCCTTCAGCTGGGCATCGACGTCTCAATTCCACCCTTGTTCGGGGTATTGAGTGTGCCGGGTATTAAACGCCCAGAAAACACAACGTCGCCATATATATATTAGTCTACACTCTAGTGCGTGTCATGGCGTTTGAGCTGTGCCAGTATTTCAAACTTCCTCATGCAGACTCACGTCACTAACAATAAAGATACGATTAATCGTACAGAGCGTATGTCCTTTGAGGACTGAGCTAGGACGCTGTTAGATAAGTGATTCATATCTGAGTCGTTGAGGAGACCTGACTCTCATCATCCTCGCTGTCTTATCAGCGACATCACGGGAAGGTTGTTGAGCCCACAGGCAGTCCGAAACGCCGACCTCAGCTTAAATTACAAACTCTAACGGCGCACGATACACCAGTCAGACCCTGGTTATGACTCTGATGTGATGCTGTTGCTAATACCGCTTCTTCACATTGAGCTTATCTTTTATCCTCAGAAATCTGTTCATTTATTTATCTATTATTTTTTATTAAGCATTGAACTTTATATTTGTCAAAATACACTGGGGTGGGATTTCGGGATTCAATCTGCAGCCTAATAAAATTAGTCGGCATTTACTGCACAGCTCGTTGGAGTTTGCTGGCAGACGAGAAGGAAATTTTGGATCCGGATCAGCTAAGAGGTGCCAGGTATGGCTCGCTAGCGTTTTTAGCGCGAAACCTTGCGGATGAGATCAGGATCTTTCCGAGGAACCATGGTGCGTGTCACAGATTGTTCAAGGATGGGAACAGGAGACGTATATAAATCTACACGTCACAATTGTAGGGTTGTAAAGGCTTTTTGCGTCTCAATTCCCCGACAATGAGGGTGAAGTCACCAAAAAAAAAAAAAAAAAGTCATCCACTACTACTACAGCACAGCCTACAAACATGGCTGCTGAGGACTACAACACCCAGACCGTCTCACGTTCACACTCTACTGATTACTGATTACACACACCTGGACTCAGTCACCTGCACCACCACTCTCGCAGTATATCAGGACTCTCAGTATTCACATTCATTGCGAATTATACGCCCTGTGTCCTTTTGTGCCAGTCCTTACCAAGCCTTTTGTTACTGTTATAGTCTTTCTGGTTCGACCTTGTTTTGTTGTTCAGGTTTTGCTTCTGCCTGCCCTTGTTTATGTTGTCTGCTCTCCGCCTGACCCTTGCCTGTTTTTCGACTACGATTTTGGATTATGTCTGTGTCCCGTTTGCTACCGTCAGTAAAATCATTGAGTACCTGCACCTGCGTCCCCAATTGCATCCTGACATAATACTTCGCCTAGCGCTACTGCTACAGGGCTGCTTCTTAGGAGCTCTGCAGCAGCAGATCAACAGGCTCACCGTACAGCTAATCCAGCTCCGAGGCGCTGCTCCAGTCATTGCTCGCCCTGATAAGTACGCCGGCGGGATGCAAGGGTTTTCTGCTACAATGCTCACGGTACTTCACGGGTCAAGAGGGTGTTCCGGACAGCACCAAGGTCTCCCAGTTCTTTTGCCTGTTGACTGGTAAAGTGCTGGATTGGGCTGCAGCCATCTGGAACCAAAGAGGAGAAGTGAACTAGGCATTAGAAAAGTGAATTAGGTACTACAGAAGTGAACTAGGTACTAGAAAAGTGAACTAGGTACTAGAAAAGTGAACTAGATACTAGAAAAGTGAACTAGGTATTAGAAAAGTGAACTAGGTACTAGAAAAGTGAACTAGGTACTAGAAAAGTGAACTAGGTATTAGAAAAGTGAACTAGGTACTAGAAAAGTGAACTAGGTATTAGAAAAGTGAATTAGGTACTAGAAAAGTGAACTAGGTATTAGAAAAGTGAATTAGGTACTAGAAAAGTGAACTAGGTATTAGAAAAGTGAACTAGCTATTAGAAAAGTGAACTAGCTATTAGAAAAGTGAACTAGATACTACAGAAGTGAACTAAGTATTCGAAAAGTGAACTAGGTATTAGAAAAGTGAATTAGGTACTAGAAAAGTTAACTAGGTACTACAGAAGTGAACTAAGTATTAGAAAAGTGAATTAGGTACTAGAAAAGTTAACTAGGTATTGGAAATGTGAATTAGGTACTACAAAATTGAACTAGGTATTAGAAAAGTGAATTAGGTACTAGAAAAGTGAACTAGGTATTAGAAAAGTGAACTAGGTACTACAGAAGTGAACTAAGTATTCGAAAAGTGAACTAGGTATTAGAAAAGTGAATTAGGTACTACAGAAGTGAACTAAGTATTCGAAAAGTGAACTAGGTATTAGAAAAGTGAATTAGGTACTAGAAAAGTTAACTAGGTATTAGAAATGTGAATTAGGTACTACAAAATTGAACTAGGTATGAGAAAAGTGAACTAGATACTAGAAAAGTGAACTAGGTATTAGAAAAGTGAACTAGGTACTACAGAAGTGAACTAAGTATTCGAAAAGTGAACTAGGTATTAGAAAAGTGAATTAGGTACTAGAAAAGTTAACTAGGTACTACAGAAATGAACTAAGTATTAGAAAAGTGAATTAGGTACTAGAAAAGTTAACTAGGTATTAGAAATGTGAATTAGGTACTACAAAATTGAACTAGGTATGAGAAAAGTGAACTAGATACTAGAAAAGTGAACTAGGTATTAGAAAAGTGAATTAGGTACTACAGAAGTGAACTAGGTATTAGAAAAGTGAACTAGGTATTAGAAAAGTGAATTAGGTACTACAAAATTGAACTAGGTATTAGAAAAGTGAACTAGGTACTAGAAAAGTGAACTAGGTATTAGAAAAGTGAATTAGGTACTAGAAAAGTGAACTAGATACTACAAAAGTGAACTAGATACTAGAAAAGTGAACTAGGTATTAGAAAAGTGAATTAGGTACTAGAAAAGTGAACTAGGTATTAGAAAAGTGAATTAGGTACTAGAAAAGTGAACTAGGTATTACAAAAGTGAACTAGCTATTAAAAAAGTGAACTAGGTACTACAGAAGTGAACTAAGTATTAGAAAAGTGAACTAGCTATTAGAAAAGTGAACTAGGTACTACAGAAGTGAACTAGGTACTACAGAAGTGAACTAAGTATTAGAAAAGTGAACTAGCTATTAGAAAAGTGAACTAGGTACTACAGAAGTGAACTAGGTACTACAGAAGTGAACTAAGTATTAGAAAAGTGAACTAGGTATTAGAAAAGTGAACTAGGTACTACAGAAGTGAACTAGGTACTACAGAAGTGAACTAAGTATTAGAAAAGTGAACTAGGTATTAGAAAAGTGAACTAGGTATTAGAAATGTGAATTAGGTACTAGAAAAGTGAACTAGGCATTAGAAAAGTGAACTAGGTATTAGAAAAGTGAACTAGGTATTAGAAAAGTGAATTAGGTGCTAGAAAAGTTAACTAGGTATTAGAAATGTGAATTAGGTACTAGAAAAGTGAACTAGGCATTAGAAAAGTGAACTAGATACTAGAAAAGTGAACTAGGTATTAGAAAAGTGAACTAGGTATTAGAAAAGTGAATTAGGTACTAGAAAGGTTAACTAGGTATTAGAAAAGTGAACTAGATACTAGAAAAGTGAACTAGGTATTAGAAAAGTGAACTAGGTATTAGAAAAGTGAATTAGGTACTACAGAAGTGAACTAGGTATTAGAAAAGTGAACTAGATACTAACTAGTTACTAGTAAAACATGAACTAAACCAGTAACAAGGAAACTAGGGAAACTATAAACTGAGAAACTGGAAAATAGAACCTAGAAAGAAGGAAACTAGAAACCTGTGAACCAGGCCATACTGTAGATCCTCGACAGAAACGATGTTCCAGTCGGGCTTCCTGTATTTAATATCCGTCAATGTCAATCCTGAGTGTGTTATTTAGTGCACTCTGTTGACTCAGCACAGATTTTTAAATGAGGTGATGCTTGCAGTGAGGTACAGATACAAAACACGCCATGGAACAGTTACTGTGTTCTGTCTGTTTCAGGGACGGTGACGAGTCCGGGTCCGGCATCGCGCAGCCCCACTTCACTTCAGATAGGAGACGGAAAAGTGTGCAGCACTTTCCTTATCGAGATGTTTCATGTGTTCACGCAGCTTTATTAGCGTGTTTATTAGCACACCACGCCCGTACCTCGAACACACTCCACACACTCTTCTCCAAAACATTTGTTAAAAAAAAAAGTTTTTGCGTTTTCACGTGGACGCGGATTTTATCTGAAAAACGCTGTTTGTGGGAACGGGAATATTTATTTTTTAAACTGATGTTTTTTTAGTTGTTCAAAAGTATGCATGTACGTGTGGGCGGGGCCTCAGTGTGTGTATATTACTATTCACGTTTGTGCCCTGCTCGTTCATCCTGAATAGAACATTCTACAGGACTCGAAGCTAAACGTTTATATGATCTTAATAATAGGATAATTTAATTTCCTTATAGACTTGGGCACTGCGTGTGTGTGTGTGTGTGTGTGTGTGTGTGTGTGAAAGAGATTTTATCTGCATATTTCAGAGAGATGCCTTTGTAAGCTGGTTGGAGGTTTTTTTTGTGTCTCTGTGTGTGTTTTATTACGGCGGCTCACAGAAACACATGTCGAGCTTTTCTAGCTGCCAGACATCTTCATTTAGTGTGTGTGTGTGTGTGTGTGTGTGTGTGTGTGTGTAGTTCTGTTCTGTATTATACAATATAATCCATGAATCTATTTGTAAATCAACCAAAATTAATGTATCAGGGACATGGTAAAAAGGAGCTGGGGGTGATGTGAGTTCTTGGTTGTAGATGATTAAAATAATTAATAATAATAATAATAATAAAAATAAATAAACAAATAAATAAATAAATAAATAAATAGTAACACAGTGATTCACTGTGTGTGTCTGGGACCAAAACTTTCTGATATAGAAACAATAAACTCCTCTGTCCTTACCTCTGACACTGGAGACTCCTTCCATTAATTCAATTCAACTCGGCTGTATTTGAATAGCGCTTTTCCCGTTATTGTCCTGTAATGGTTAAGGATAATGTACACTGTGCGCAGAGAGAAAGCAGGGACTCCGGCAAGACTAGCCAGAGGTACCAACAAATAGCCTGCACCTTCTGATCGAAGTAGGCGTGGCGGATCAATAGTGTTACTATAGAAATGGTAACATATTAGAAACAGCGTATTAATATAAACCTGTGATTTGCAGCTGCACTAATGTGAGGAAATTAATCAACACCTCCTGACCAATCAGAATCCAGAATTCAGCGGCGCTGTGGTGTAAAGGTTTTATATATTAGATATTAGGTTTGCGGCGACTCAGATTGTAGCGTGATTTTATTTGATTTGAGAGTTTTGTATCTAAACTGAAGTGGTGTTCGGCGCTTTGGGTCAAAGAGCTACCTAGAACAATACAGCGTAATCCTGCAGTACACACACACACACACACACACACACTTGGTGGTCCACCTGTGTGTGTGTGTGTGTGTGTGTGTGTGTGTGTGTGTGTGTGTGTGTGTGTGTGTGTTTGTGTTTCACATTATGCTTTGGCAATGATCATCACATTATAAAATATGGAATTCCGTGACCTGCTGTTTTTGTGAGTTTATGTGTGTGTGTGTGTGTGTGTGTGTGTGTGTGTGTGTGTTTCTATGTAATTCAGCCTATAAACATCCCGCTGTTTTGGCAGAATATCGTAATAAAGTTTATCATAAAGCATCCTCGAGCATGTAAACAGTGAAATATACCATGTTCACCTCTCTCTCTCTCTCTCTCTCTCTCTCTCTCTCTCTCAGTTTTCCATGAGGAATTCACCGGTGTGTTTTTACAAGCATTCGGCCTCGTTAACGTTCTCCTCGACCTGCAGGGAATTACGGCCAATTGATTTTTACACATAAATATAAAAATCTGTTGTTTTTTTTGTTTTGTTTTTTAACGTCATTTGTTTGTTTTGGATTTTTTTTGCAACGTGGATTGTTCTTTTGTTATTTAACATCAAAATATAGATAGATAGATAGATAGATACATAGATAGATAGATACATAGATAGATAGATACACAAGAGACGTGAGGAGAGAGACAGAGAGATGTCTCTCTGATGTAAAAAGTTTACACACCCCTGTTGTGATGTAAAAAAGAAACCAAGATTAATAACATCAGATCTTTTTTCCACTTTTAATGTGAAATAGTAACCAAAAACATTCAAGTAAAAAAACAAGAAGAAACAATAACCTGGTTGCATAAGTAAACACGCCCCTTAACTAACACTCGGCTAAAGCACTTTTGCTTGTAATACAGCACTCAGTGTTTTTGGGTAAAAGTCTACCAACTTACGACCTGTTGATTTTGGTCATTTTATTCCGTTCTGCCGTGCAAGAATACTCCAGATCTATCAGATCCTGAGCAGATCTCCTGTGCACAGCCCTCTTCAAGTCATTCCACAGGTTTTTGATAGGATTTAGACCTGGGATCTGAGTGAAACCAAGAAGATGTGAAGAAAATCGTACAGAAACAACTCGTCTTTATTTGGGGTTAATCAGAATCACTTCATTGGTGACAGCTGTATGATCAACATGAGCTGTTCCTCACTCATCCCCCCCACTCAATACGAGCCTCTCCTCACTCATCCCCCCACTCAATACGAGCCTCTCCTCACTCATCCCTCCACTGAACACGAGCCGGTCCTCACCAAAGGAAAAGCAAAATTGACTTTCATCTGAAAAGAGGGCTTTGGACCACTGAGCAACGGTCCAGATCTTTTTCTCCTTAGCCCAGGTAAGACGCTTCTGACGTCGTCTCTGGTTCAGGAGCGGCTTGGCACTAGGAATGCGACACTTGTAGCCCATTTCCTGGACACGTCTGTGCGTGGTGGCTCTTGATGCACTGACTCCAGCTTCAGTCCACTTCTTGTGAAGCTCCCCAAAGTTCTTGAATCGGCTACGCTTGACGATCCTCTGAAGTCTGCGGTCATCCCTGTTGCTTGTGCACCTTTTCCTACCACACTTTTCCCTTCCAGTCAACTTTCCATGAATACGCTTTGATACAGCACCCTTTCAGCAATGACCTTCTGTGCCTTATCCTCCTTGTGGAGGGTGTTAATGAGTGTCTTCTGGACTACTGTTAAGTCAGCAGTCTTAATTAGCTGATTAGAGTCTTCTCAGGTCCACATTGCTGTATTATAAATTCTTTATTCTAATATTTTTGAGATACTGGATTTTTTTTTTCATTTCCATGAGCCGTAATCATCAACATTAAAACAAAAAAAGGCTTGAAATATTTCACTTTATGTGTAATGAATCTAGAAAATATGAAAGTTCTACTTTTTGAATTAAATTACGGGAAAAAATGAACTTTTCCATGACATTAAAATTTTTTGAGATGCACCTGTATATCAGTTAAACCACGTAAACAGTAAACATCACCCATGTGACAGTTTGTGTTCTTTCTGTCTGTTTTTTTCTCTTTATGCAGTGTGGCAGAGTCGTTCCGGTTCCGAGTCACCATGAGCTGGAGCTTCTTAACTCGCCTCTTAGAGGAAATCCACAACCACTCGACATTCGTGGGGAAAATGTGGCTCACGGTCCTCGTGGTGTTCCGGATCGTTCTCACCGCCGTGGGCGGCGAGTCCATCTACTACGACGAGCAGAGCAAGTTTGTTTGTAACTCTGGCCAGCCGGGCTGCGAGAACGTGTGCTACGACGCCTTCGCGCCGCTCTCACACGTCCGCTTCTGGGTATTCCAGATCGTCCTGGTGGCCACGCCCTCTCTGATGTACCTCGGCTACGCCGTCAACAAGATCGCACGGTTGGAGGAATGTAAAGAGGGCGTCGTTAGGTCTCCGGTGAAATTTTCCAAGAGCGGAAAGTTCTGCCTGGGCAGACATCAGAACCGAGGTCTGGAGGACGCCGAAGAAGACCAGGAGGAAGATCCGATGATTTACGACGCGACCGAAATGGAAAGCCGAAGCGGCGGCGCGTCCCCGGGTCCGACGGGAAGCGGTACGAAAGCGCGACACGACGGCCGGCAGCGAATCCAGCGAGACGGACTGATGAGAGTTTACGTCCTCCAGCTGGTCGCTCGGTCCGCTTTAGAAATATGCTTCCTGATTGGTCAGTACACGCTTTACGGTTTCGCTGTCCCGGCTCGTTACGTGTGCTCGAGCAAACCGTGTCCTCAAACCGTGGATTGTTTTGTTTCCCGTCCGACTGAGAAGACGATCTTTTTGCTCATCATGTACGCCGTGACCATACTCTGCTTGCTGCTCAACATCTGGGAGATGCTCCATCTCGGACTGGGTACCATGTTCGATCTCCTGCTGGCCAGACGGCGGCGTTACGGCCCAGACGGCGACCTCGCCGCGAGCGAGGATGACGGACGAGGGGGATACGGAGGAGGGTACGCGCCGTCCTGGACGTCTCCTTCAGCGCCGCCGGGCTACAACATCGCCGTGAAGGCGGAAACGGCGCCGTTTAAACAAAAGGAGGAGGAGGAGGAGGAGGAGGAGGCGTCACCCAGGTCGCATCAGCAGCAGTACGGAAGCACAGAAGACAACTTCGTCCAGGTACAGAAAGCGGCGGAAAAGAACAGAAAGGCAAAGCGACAGCATGACGAGAGAAAACAACGTGAACGTGAAAGACACAAGCGATATGGAGGCAGAGGGGACCGAGGGAGCAGCCGCAGCAGCGGCAAGTCGGACGAGGGGAAGCCGTCTGTCTGGATCTGAGACGCAAACCAGCGAGATCCGCTCCAACGCCAAAGCTGAACTCGTATCAGAACTTTTTTTTTTCCATATCAGTCAGGAGAAAGCCATCGGTTTTAGATTTGAGGTTCAGGACTCGCGTTCATCTCAGTGTCGGCAAACAGTCTGCGTCTTTTTTTCAGTGCGGACGAGAGGAACCTACCGGATTGAATCTGTAGCGATTCAGGACGAGGCCTTCAGAAACACGCTACGTTTTTGCAACAGCTTGTAGCCATTTATTAGCTTGTAGATACACATGTAGCATGTGGATCTGAGACGTGGACCGGGACGCCGTCGAGATCCTGAGATCGTGACGCGAAAAGCTTCGATCACCGAGACCGAGACCTGGCAGAACCTCGTCTAAAACCACTCCATCGCACAATCAAAAACTTCCTGAATCTCAAACAGCTGGATTTCCCACAGAGGATTGTGGGTAATGGCAATAAACCTGTATCCGCAGGCCTCGTAAACACAGCTGGCGTGGGATTTTTGTCCGTTTAGGAAATGAAAGAAACATGCACAAAGGGGACTGTTGCTTTTTGTTGTTTTGGGTTTTTTTTTGGGGGGGAAAGACGTAGAAAATGTCCTTTCGGCTAATCCTGAGCAGCGTTAACGTTAGCATGCAGAAGGTTTCGTAAACAAACGTTTTTTGGGGGGTTTTTTGGCTCCGTTTCATAGTGGGAAATGAAAGAAACATGCAGAGAACTTTTATGTTTTTTTTCCCCTTGCTGTCTCAGAAGAAGAGCAGCATGCACACACACACACACACACACACACACACACACACACACACACGCTGCTAGCATCAGGACCTCGTGTTATCGATTCTTTCTGTTGAAATTTAAAGAAGTATGCGGAGAGCTGAGTGTTTTTTTTTTCATTGTTTGTTTCTGGATGTCGGACATGAAAGAGATTGAAAGTTTCCGTTGAGCTAATCCAGAGTCCAAATCACAGGAAGATCAGAACCAGGACTGAACCGAGACGACGGATAGCGTCTGTTTCTCATTGAGAATATTTTTGTTCGGTGCTGCTATTACGTGCCTATAAGTTCTTTCGTTCTTTCTTTTGTTGTTGTTGTTGTTGTTGTTGTTTGTGTTGGACGTGTTGCAATAGTGACCGGTTCATATTAAAGTGCCAATGAAGACGTTACTCTGCGTGTAGGCCATCAACCGAGACAGGAGCTACTGTACGAGGCTAACAAGCTAGCCACCGGTTTAGCATGGAGCACGGAGTGTGGCGTCGGCGGCGTCTCTTCGGTCGGTTTGTGGAGTTATTCTGTAGTTTTCCGCCTCAAAAGAGTCACAGAGCCATTTTGAAGACGAATCACGAATCGTTCTTCCTCAGTTGGTGTCTCTCTCTCTCTTTAAGTTCATGAGGTACAAAAAAGAAAGCAGCTTTATCTCTAACACTGGAGACTCCTTCCTCACAAAATGTCAACAGTTACACATGTTTTTAATAACACACCTTATTATTATTCTTATTATTCTTATTATTATCCCTTAGATTACGCCGATGCATCTTTACATTGCATGGATTGCATGCTAAACTGGTAGCTATAAGCTTCCATTACTTGTTAGCTACATTAGCATCATACAGAAGCAGACCTCAGACACTGGACTACACGTTTGGGGTAAAAGTGAAAGTAGTGAACGTTTCGTCCTGGTTATTGTGTGTAAATAATATAAAGCGTGGATTTATTTTCTCCTCATTAGGTTTGAAACGTGGATTCTTTGTTAGAAAGTCTGTTCCAGCCCCGTTCCTCCACTCCACCTCGGCTAAACAACGTCCTACAACTTCATTACAACGAGTCGCGACGTCATTACCCAGAATGCATTGCTGCAGTTTGCTTTTCAAGATGGAGGATGAATCAGTTTCTAAGTGTAAACAGGAGCAATAAAATACTTTATATTTACTGCGTGTACGGGTTTTTATTTCCGTTTCAGTTGACAGCAGGATCATGAATATTAATTAGGTGATGCACGGAGCCGGTGGCTGATTGGCTGGGGCGAGACAGCGTCGTCGAGGCAACCACCACACTCTTTCTGAGTATGTCCTCATTCTGATTTCAGCACTGATACCAAGTGAAGTATCGAAATTCTCAAGACTCAACCCAATAACCTGCCCTGATGTAACGTGTTCTGAAATGACGTGATTATTTTCCTACAACAGCACAACACCGAGTGTTTAGTTCTCACGATTTGTGGGCGGGGCTACATCTGAACACGGTTTGTGATGTCATTAATCGAACGCCGTGGTTTCGGACCGATCTTGTCTGAAGAGATTAGACAGTAACAGTGCGGTAACCGGACCTGTTTGAAAAACTAGCTAACGAACAGATAGTGGTTGTCATGGTAACGAGCGTTCTATAGCCACACCGAAGCCAAAAAATAATGCAAGTAAATGCTAATGAGCATATAAATACGAAAAGACATTTGTAAATCTAGAGGAAATATTGACACAAAACTTTAGGCACAGTTTTACTACAACAATGATGAATGAGGCTCAGTGAATGGGATTTCACGAAGAGACAAAGGAACATGAAGGTGTGTAAAGACAAACTAATCAAGGGCTGAATTTGGAACAGGTGCACACATTAGGTAACAGACCAATCACAGGAGAGTAAAGGACATTTTTAAACTCGGCTGAAGCTTCCTTCACAACAGCCCCTGTGCACGTTTCAGATAAAACATTAAAACTAAATCTACATCATGTACAGTGTCCCAGCTGACTGTATCTCCACTATACCTTCAAATGGAATCAATACACATACAACAGGAAGTTGCATCATCTGAATTTTCTGAAGATCATGGGAAGAAGAAAAGTAAAGTTCTCTCGTTGTTTTTATTTATTTTCTATAATTACGGTAGTGTAATAGTGACTGACGAGGTCACCTTGAAAGTACAAATGTGTTACACACATTATAGACTTTTTTAACGAATTAACATTTTATTTAATTATTAGAACGTCCTCTCATTAGCATGGAAACTAGTTAACCACATACTATGCTTAAAACCTCAACCCAACTAATCGTTTAAGAGCAAAATACAGCAAGGAAACCATGTAAGAAATGAGATTGTTGCCTGAGATGGGTTAAAACATTTACTGAACAATTAGTTAAATGTTTTTGTTGTATCCGATTTATTATATAAATGACCTTTTAGCTTGTACTGACTCTGTGTTCCTCAGTGCGCATGCTCCGTTCCGCCAGGGGGCGCTCCACACGGACTCACCACACCACACCACAGTACACTACACTGCACTGCACCATGTCGAGTCTCCATTCCAAATCAATCTCTCTTCCCTATATTCGTGCGCTACGTGAAATGTGCAGTAACGGTTTCCGCACCCTACCTAGTGCACTAGATGTGTGATTGGGTATTGAACCGCGGAGGACATTTCGGAGGGGGTTTTGAAAAGCTTTTATGTTTACGGAGCTTTGTTCAGGAACTTAAACGTTTTAGCGCCGGTTAAATGTTTTAAACCGCGATTTATTTTCTGTTATTTTCACCTCCTCCTGTAATTACAGCGTCCTTGTAAAAGGTAAGAGTGAGTTTGATGATATTCGTTAAATCTGTGTCGCAAAATAAACGGCGCTTTAGCTAACCGTAGCTAACAGAGCTAGCGACTACACAGCACCGTAAATATAACAAACAGTAAACAGTAATAAACAATAATGATGATAAATAAGAGTCATTAACCGTGTCTAAGAATGCGTCGTGTGCTATAGGTTAACTCCTGAAAGTTTAACGCACTGTTTTCTGTTGATTTGTGTTTGTATTGTTTTGGTTTTTTAAGCATGCATGATAAGTGTTTATACTGCACGTGCACTTTAGATATAACCGATGTTTATCAGCACTGAATAATATTTCAGTTCTGGAGGGGAAAAAAAAACAAAAAACAAATTTCAAAATGAACACATGACACAAATAAATATATACAAAAGGTGAATAAATGATGTGTATTATAGCTCAACAATCCGCAGTGTGTCATCTCACTAATCTTCGGCCCTGTTTGGACGGGATTAGTTTTCTGGACATTCGCGTCACTCTCAGGTTAAAAAAAAAAAAAAGAAGAAAAAGCTTTGTTGACTTTCCGTATAATCAGTTTGTCATGAAAAGCCCTGTTCGGACAGGATTAGTTTCCCATGTGGAGGTGTGCAGTGTGATTATTCCTTTAGTGTCTCTGGGATTTTAATCCGTCTGATGGAAAAAAACTAATCCCGTCTGAATAGTACTCAAATCTCTCCCTCGCTTTAGATCGGGAGTTCCCAAAGTTTCCGAGTCGGGTTGTTGAACGTTTAGCGATCTCACGCACGGCGATGTTAAACACGCTGACGAGCTCTGTGTCTCATAAAACTTTCCGCCGTCCGTCGTCGTGATTGTTGTCATGATCTACGTCTCTGACCTTACACTGCATAGTATTTACTAATCTTTAAAAAAAAAAAAAAAAAAAAAAAGAGGCTCGACAGTAATATTTTCAAATAATATTACACAAAATCCATCATCCATATTTTTAATATTAGTTTGTCGTCTGATGAAATGAAAACAGGAGATTGTGAGTTGGGCTCTCACGACTCCATCTGTAAATAAAGTGACCACTAGTTTTGGGAAGCCTAGCATTAGTGTTTCATCTCGTACCTGGATTCTGTAGATTTGAACCCAGGAGCTGCTGCTGTGATCATAAACACTGTCCTGGTGCTCAGATTTTTAGTCTCTCATGTCGTCTCGGGGAATGAATTTTTTTCCCTCACCCCCGTCACCTCTGGGGATCGAAATGTACGTGTGGATTTCTGTAAATCTGCTTTGAGACCGTATCCACGTCGTCTGACTGAACAAGGCCCAGATTCATGTCTCCCTGTCCTGTATAACACAGTGAATCTCTTTATGGGGCTGTCTGACTGTTCATACAAATCAGTCTGTATATGAGATGTCTTCGTCTAGGTCATCGTCTGTCTGTCTGTCTGAAAGGTCTCTTCAGTGTTAATATTTCTTAAATATTGCTCTAATAATTATTAATAATAAGAACTGTGTTTATGGAGGACATGATGGTGTTTCAGACCGCAGTGCAGAGTTCAACACCTATAACTGACTGAGTGCACTGTAAAACTCCGTGTGTGTGTGTCTCCGAGCAGGTGAAGCGGTGTAATGCAGCGTGTGTTAGCATTGCGTAAGCCGCTGGGCACTCTCATGCCTGGGCCCCGCCCACTGGAGGGGAAGTCCTTTTACCTGGATGAGGTGAAGAATCACTCATGCGGCATCCTCACCAAGCTCATCATCCACCTCGGAGGGGTAAACATCACTTCCTGTACTAATCATGGCTAAGATATGATGAGATATATATATATATATATATGTATGTGTGTGTGTATATATGTATGTGTATATGAAACTGTATACGATATGATACAAATGATCTGATATAAAATGCGATATAATAAGATACGATATGAAGGGATACATCATGATAATGTACAATGTGATATAATGCGAAATGATATGACACGATACAATACGATGTAGTATATACAACATAACAATACAATATGATACGATACGATTCAAATGATATACAATATGATAAGACATGATACAATACGATACGGTATGATGCGTCTGTGTCACATCCCCAATACAGCAACATGGGTTTATATCCTCAACCTCTAGATAGGGGACAGAGTGCGCACTACACAGCTAACTCTCAGACGTGTGGGTGTGGCCCCAATATCTCAAGGACGTTGTTATTTTCACTTTTATTGTACAGAAAGTGGAGAGTTTCCTCTATAAGGATGTGAACGTCGTCATCACGGGGAACAGGGACGCCCTGACCGACATCACGGGCTCGTCGGGAAAGGTCAAAGGTCACGATTCTCCTCGTAAGCAGAGAGAGAGCGGGAACGATGCGGCTCGGGGCCCGGGAACCCCGAGAGCACCGGTGAGCATGGGTTTACTCTCACTGACGCTTTACACTGTTCACATGCAGACTCATCAGTAACAGGAGACGAGTCAGTGAGATGAATCATTTGGATCAAATAATGAATCGGTTGTTCAGAATGAGTCATGATGAATCACATGTCACCAAATGATTCGTTAGTTATTATGAATTGAATTTGACGTGTTTTTGTGCGCAGGTGTGCGGCAGCCGAGGAAAAGCCTTGTTAGAGAAAGCCATCTGCAATAACGTACGCAAACATTTATTTTAAACATTAAATAATACACAACGCGTGTGTGTGTGTGTGTGTGTGTGTTAAATGTGTAAATAATACATACTGGTGTGTGTTGTGGTGTGTAACGGTTTCAGGAGCAGTCTCAGGGCGGTGTGTTGATCAGTGCCGCTCGCTACTGGGGGGTGAAGATCGTGTCTGTAGACCGTATCCTTTTATTAACCCAAATTGTTATACACACATGCATATGTTGTAGTGTGTTTATACTGACGGTAGGTGGAGCTGTTTGAACTTCCTATATAGAACACACACACACACACACACACACACACACACACACACACACACACACACACACACACACACAGTGCCCTGTATGATGTCTCTCTTTAACCCAGTTAATAACTCAGAGTTTATGAAGGTTGTAGAGGATCTGAGCTCATGCCGCTCCACTCACACACACCGCATGAGAGAGGTACTACTTACTCACTCATTCATTTATTCATTCAGTCATTCATTTGTAAAACGCATTCATTTTTCCTTAAGAATTGTCTTTAAATGTATATTTCCTTGTTTAATCTTTTATTAAAGCCTTTATTTTTTTCATCATAGTCTTGGTTCCTTGTTTTTAATGCTATATTGCGTCATTTGAAAAAGTTTCATAACTTGTGTGTGTGTGTGTGTGTGTGTGTGTGTGTTTATAAAGGAGAAGAATTCGAGTGAATGTTCAAGTGTGCGTGTTATCAAAGGTACTGAGGGCATCTTCTTCTTTTTCTTCTTCTTCTTATTATTATAGTCTGTATGTGTGAGTGTACAGTTTAAAGCATTCCTTTGTGTGTGTGTGTGTGTGTGTGTGTGTGTGTGTGTGTGTGTGTGTGTGAATATTACCCATGATGCAGCTGGCAGTCTGAAGGTGGACTTTGTAAAGGTGGAGGACTCAAGCAGGTGAGCGCTCGCTCCACTAACACACCACCTCTCCTGTAAAGAGAGAAATACACACCGCACAAATGTACAATAAACACCGGTGTCTACGGCTACATTATAAATAGCGGTGTTGTGTGTTGAAGCATACAGTCAAGTCAGAATTATTGGCACCCTTCAGGATAATATCAGAGACTTCCTCTTACCAAAAAAAGCATAAGAATTAGCAAACCATCAGCAGAGATCAAACTAACTGAACTAACTTAAACTTTTCCACACAAAAGATACAGATGGCCATCTGTCCAATCAGGTAATGGAAATCAACATATGTAAGCAGTTCAAGTTAATAATTCGAGTCAGAATAATAATTCGAGTCAGAATTGCCGGCCTTCACCAGATATAAACTGTATTGGTTGCCAGTAGTGGGTGTGTGTGTGACTCTGTGGGCGGATCCTCTGGGTGCGCATTTGTCTTATTTCTTCGTTTTTTTGGGACTGTGGAAATAACGATCATGGTCTCTGCAGTGTTTGGATTTGACAATAAACCCCAGAACGGTGCACCTTTTTAATCCCGTCTCATCTCTCAAGAGTCACATTTCACTTAATTGAATAGCATTTAAAGCTCCATTATCTTCATTAGCTAAGTTAGATAAGTCCTCCGGTGAGGACGAACCCCCCACATGAGGCCTTTTAGGGTAAATGGGTATCTGTTTCACCCCCTGCTACACCACAGCGTTAACAGAAGCTATTCTTCACCGTTATTAGCTAACGAAGCGTTATTGTGTACGAAGACGTGTTCATTTCAGACGTAGAATTCAGCTTCGTTGAACATCTTCACGTCTAGCGTGTTGTTTTATTGGCACTAGCTCAGCTTAGTCCGCCATCTTTTTCCACACTTTTATAGAAAAGGTTTTGGCGTTTGCTCCTTTGAGTAAGTACACATGTGATGCTTTTTTTTTTTTTAAATGCATTTTCTCGTGTGTGTTTTGCTAACAGGAAGTACAGGCCGCTGCATGGCCAGTCTCTGGATTTCCCCATGTTGAGCTACACAAGAAGATTCAGCCCTTTTGAGAATCCTGCCTCAGTGCAGCCTGGGAAGACGAAAGAAGACGAGCTGAGCAAAGATAAATTCAGGCAAATATTTATATGGAAATAAAGCACAACATTGAAATTCCTCATTCTTCTACTTCTTGTTGGTTTTTTTTTGTTAGTGCTCAGACTCCACTCACACGTGGTGCTGTAGAGAATTTCAATGAGAGCTGCGGTGTGGATTTTTGGGTTTTATAAACCATTTCAGATTATGATGTGAAACGTTCACATGAGTGTTACAGCAGCTGACCAATCAGCAGCTTTATATAAGGAATAAAACACTTAGGGGCATGTTGGTAAAGGAAAATAATCACCGACTGAGTGTTACAGACCTGCTCCATATTTTTAACATCAGAGTACGCAGCTACGAGTCACCATGTAAACATACACCTGAAGAGTTACAATTCTTCCCAGTGAAAACGGCTCATTTGTGTTTGTTTGTATTCCACTTATACCACAGATGTTTGCCAGTGATTACAATTGTAAGCATTTTATTATTTTATGGTTACGTTTAATGTTGGGGAACATCTGTAAAAACAAGTTAGTTCCTTATAGCAGCTATAAACAGTCGTTCCCTCCCCAGCCTCTCTTTATTCTCTCTCAAGTTAATAAGACAAAAAACGCAGCTTCATGTTACTCCTCTGTCCCGAAGATGTCGGAAAACGTAGTTACGGCGTTACTTCTGACCGTTACAGACACGGCGTTTCCTTAATTGTACATCACAGTAATTCGTTTTGTTTCCCCCCCTTTCTTTCCTCACAGAAAAAGTGAAGAGCCAATCAGTAGTCACGATAAACCCTCGGCAACTCCTTCCCCTAAAATGTCTCACAAGAAGAAGAGCTTGGGCTACTGCGAGTGCTGCCAGATAAAGTACAAAGATCAGGACGAGGTGAGCGTTTGTTACGGCGTCTACGAGTCGTGTAAATCATTTAAAGAAAGAGTTACTTCTTAAACGAAGGTAAACATCGTTATATGAGGGAAAATGAAGCTGTTTCAGTTGAACCTTTTACTGCATGGTGTTGCCGTATGGCAACAATTAATTCATCTCCAATTTTTTGAAAGGCAATAATACAAAACTACTATTTTCCTATGTAACTAGAAAAGGTGGGGTTTGACATGACATAAAAAAAAAAAATGGCATGTCAGATGACCAGGAAGTGCTGTTTGCACTTCCTTTTCTGCAATCACATGGTGGTGGTCATCATCGGAGGGCTCGCAAAAGTTTTTTCAATATTTAGTCATTGGTCATTTATACAAGTTTATATATATATTTATTTTTTTTTTTTAGTATTTTGTTAAAATGGTAAAATGTAATTGTTGCCATGTGGCAACAACATGTGATAATGGAACTGTGGTATGTGCATTCATGAACTGAAACAGGCCGACATAGCAAAAAGACACTAGGCTTCTATACTGGTATATTTTATATTTTTTTCACATTCAAAGAAAGAAAAACTGTTGTAATTTTAGACATTATGCAGTCGCACCTTATGTTTTAAATGTTAAACGTTTCAAGAGAAAGAATTAAAAAGATACTTCACCGAAAACGTGTTTGGATCAATGTATTTTGAGTGGGTAAATCCATCCACACCCTTTTTACAACTGTAATTCCTTTCTAGAAGATATTTCTAGATATTTCTTTCTTTAACTTTTACATTCTTACTAGAAAAAATTGGAAACGTAACCTCATATATTTTGTGTTATTTTTGACTATATGATGCTTTCCACCATTGCACACTGTTGCCATATGGCAACAATTTACCAATTACCCACCCTAAATATTTTTTTCAAGTAATAAAACTCCATAAAAACATTTTTTGATGTAAATGTAATAATTCATGCAGTAACTCGGTCCGTGTTCTCTGTGTGGTTTTTGTTTTAATAGCACTTACAGTCAGATGTTCATCTGCGCTTTGTGGAGGACGTTAATAACTACGCCGTGGTGGATCAGTTGGTGGCTGCCATGGAAGCCGTTTTCTCAGGATGTAAAGATCCGCAGCTCGATGCACCAATGACGAGGTGAGGCGAGCTTTTTTCCCCTCCGTTCTCTAAAGATTAGGATTGTTACGGTGTCACGTTGGTCACAGAATACGATTGACGCAGAGCCCAAAAAAAGTGATGGTCCAGTGTGATGTATAGTGACGATGTGAGAGATTTCCTGCAAACGTCCTGCATTGTACTTGTGATCAGTTTAGTCACACGGGGATCTTAACCGTTTTTCTTTCCTCAGGTTGTCAAGCGGCTCTGTAGCGCCTTCTTCTGAAATGGAGCAACAGCATAAAAGTGAAATAGAAACCTGTCAGACAAATCGAGCGGCAGAACCTGCGAACAATGTGGAAATCCAACAAGAACGTGTTTGTGACTCCCCAGTTCTCCATCAGGAGCCTCGGGAACCTCGTGTAGATGCCCCTCCTTACACTTCCTTGGAAAACAAGTTTATGGATGAAAAACTAAACTCGACATCAAACTATGAAACCCGTGTTCCCAGTCCTCACCAACGGGACGATTTTATTTTGGACAATAAACCTGTAGAGCACACTCCACCTTCTCCAGGTGTGGGGTCAGATGTTCATGAACCAAATACTCTACAGGAGCTTGCGGAAATCTGTCCGAGACCTTTACCGATCCAAGAAACGCCACTAAACGATGAAAGAGGTTCGTCAACTTCTTTACAAAGTCCCAAGCAGCATCAAGAACATACCGTGAGGGATTTACCTTTATGTTCACGCTTAATGGAAACGGAACAGACACCCCTGGTAGATGCCACCTCTTGCTCTCCATCGTTTCATTCCCTGACATCGACCTCAAAATTTTCAGACGGCGTGAACCCCAGGAAGCGCAGCAGATCCTTTACCTTCAGCCCAAAGGCCTCAAAGATGAGGCGGACTAACCTGTGGTCTGATCCAACCAATCAGAACAGTGGTGTCAACGTCCGCTCTGATGATGTACAGCAAAACGTGATTAGCGGACGCACAGAGGCTAATGACCTTACTAAACGTAAGCTTGAAACTGCAGAGAAACCATCTTCGCCAAACGTTTCCGTCGTCAACGCGGCAAGTCCAGAGGATCGTTTGTCTTTCCGGAATGATCAGCAGGATGAACCGGTCTCTCAGACGTACCCAAACAACGAAGCTCGTGATGTCTCATCGGAACTCGGTCCTCCTCAGCTGTACCCTTTCTTCCATGACGACGTCTACCAAAATCAACCGCCATACCTTGACCCTCCTAAACTTGTCCCTAGTGTTCCGTTTCCTTCTGCAAATAAGACCTCCAGAGCTTCTCTCCTGTCTCGGTCCTTTTCGTCCGTCTGCATCGAGCCTGTGCTCGTCCCGGACAGTTTTTCCCCTGCTTCCTCCGAATCGGATTGGGATTCCGGCCTCCTGTCGCAGTTAGCACCACCGGTTCACCTCCAGCCCAAAGGGGGTCACTGTGAGCTGGACTTGGGTTTGCTTTTGCAAAGTTCATGCGCCGGCATGCAGGACGGAAGCTACGCGTCGCAACTGTGTTCCGTGTTGCAGCCCAGCGCTTCCTCGTCGCACGCCGGTTTTGGAGATCCAAATACCATCTACCGACCGATTGAGACCATGGACAGGCGGATAATTCAGAGCCTGGGAGTGTAGTGGCAGCACTGAGACCGAACTAATGTCAGTTTCACACTAGCTCGGGTGAAACGTAAAAGCTAAGTGCATTGGGCTAGCGTGGTGGTGTTTTTTGCTTAGCAGCACAGTTGGGTCAAGGGATGAACACGATCCCGGTTTCACATTATGGATATAAAAGTGATCTCTGAGCTTGTAACAGTATCAGTTGATGCTAATCTAGTACCAACATCGTAACATTTGTGTTTGCGTGCTTTAGGATCGCTCACGTGTAAGATCCGCATTGCGTCGACTCGGGATTGGGCTGGACTGGGAACACCTTCTGTAGCCTTGTTTCTGCTTCAGCAGTGCAGTGACCGTACTTTACGATCGAATACGGGTGTTCTTCGAGAACGCTGTTTGTTCAAAAAGATAGGACGCGGAAACCATTACGCCAAGAGCGCAATAATAATCCAAATCCCAAGCGGTTTTCTGCTAACGAATTTACAGAGCAGCGGCACTTAGGACACATTAAACTCTCCAGGTGACGTAACGTTTGCTAGGTACAAGGTCTGCTTTGTAAGCAACCACCAAACCAAAGGTTCTTGACAGCTAGTAGGTGTACAGTGCGTTTTATTTTGTACTCCGTCTAGTTCTAGCTAGCTTTGGTTCACATGGTGTTAGCCAGTCAAGTGTAGTGATCTCCTCAAAGCATTTATACTCGAGCATGTTATCATTCTAGCTAGTGCACTTGAAGGAATACGCTAATCTGCAGTTGTTATTAAGCATTAGCGTAGCCCGAGAGCGTGTGCTCGCATTGCGTATTTAATGAAGCGCCGCTGCAGGGGGCGTCCGGCAATTAGCTTAAGTGCTGCACCTGGACGTGTTCCCACTAATACGGTAGGGGGTAAAGTGTCGAGTCAGCGCTGGACTCCTGGACCGATGAAGTTTTCACAATAGAGGCTGAATGAACGGATGAACTTGTTAATACATCAGCGTAAAAGCACGGGGTTTTTGAGGAACTTTTATGAGGAGTCTTGAGGTTCTACACATGCTTTTAAAAATACTTCATCAATCAAAAATAGTTACAGAAACACTTGTGTGTGTGTGTGTGTGTGTGTGAGAGAGAGGGAGAGAAGTGGGCGGTGTTTAACTCGCTCCAGGTGTGAAATAAATGTCCACCGAATCTTGTTGAATATTTTATTAACTTAAAATGTTCCCTGTATCCCAGTGAAGTCCATCACGCAGATCTCCACAGTCATGTGACCAATCGTCCACGTTTCCTTTCTTAATCGTAATCCATGCAGAAAAACATCACGTGTCTGAACACATCCATCATGTTTCTGGAATTTTATTTCATTTTTTTTTTCCAGCTGTTTTTGGTTTATTTTTAAAAAAAATTACTTTTAATTAGAATTTAATTTCTTTTTGTCAGGGAATCTTTTATGATGTTTATTAAAATCTATGTGACAAAATGTGGGTTGCTTTTATGAATTAAAAAAAAAAAATTGCTCAGTAAGAGAGTGTGTAGCGTGACTCATCACTCCCTCAGTCGCTATTTCCATCACTGGAGAGAGACGTGTGTGTGTGTGTGTGTGTGTGTGTGAGAGAGCTCAACCAGAGCTCACACATCTACATTACAGTAAGAAATTGATTTTTTTATATATACACCAAGTTTAGACTGTTTCACTATTAAATTCCCAAAAGGAAGTTATCTTCTGAATGAAACACTTTGCTGTATGGTTCTACACGGACCCTTTAAGAGTTCTACTTAAAGTCCCCATGAGAGTCATGATTGAACAGCCAGTAGTGTTTGAGATACACCGTGCCCCGCCCCTGCCCACAAACCTGGCTGCAGCTTAGTGAACTAGTTATATGGAGAACGGCGTTTAACGAGAGCCTTTCACTGACTGATGGAGAACCTCTGATGGTCTATAAACGTGGAATTCTCCATCGGTCTGAGGTTGCGACGTTCTGAATTTAACCAGCACCATGTTGGTAAAACATTCCTCAAACTCATGCAAACTCCGCCCTCTTCTACATGAGTAAACTCCACCCGTTTGTTCTCAGTTGGAAAAGGGAATAGTGTGTGTGAAGATGCACACCGACGAACCACGTTCCCGGCTGACGATCTGCTACTGTAGAGCCAGACACGCCCCTGGGGGCGGGGCATTTACATTCTATAAATGAACATGAAGTTTTGACTGTAAATGAATCGTTATATTTTTAAAAATCATCTTTCTGGAAGTGATGAACTATATAATGAAAATGAGAATATCCGCAAAAAACTATTATTATTTTGTTGTTTTTTCTAGGTACACTATCATCTGGTCTGTATAACACTTAGGGACGGATATGCAAAGCGCAGAGACACCTATTTTGGTTTCAGGGACACTTTAAAAATGTAGAATTCTGACTAGGAGAGCAAGGGTGCCAATAGTTCTGAAACCTAGTTGTTCCAAATAGTTTTGAGTAATAAATGGACTTACATATGCATGAATATGCAAATCAGGAACACCCCCTAACCCTGCTTTTGTAGCACCTATCCTGGTGTGGATCCAGGCCTAAATTTGCATACTGGAACATGCAAATTGGCCGTTTTATTTTATGATGCAATAACGTGAGGTTTTCAAAAGTATTTAAACCCAAACCCATTGTATAAAGTTTATGAGGATTTTTTTTTTTTTTAAATCGTAGATGTTTATCGACCCTCCTCGTGATACGGGTTCGAGTTGGAGTGAAATGGCTGGGATGTGCTGTGAATAAACACCACATACTTTAATCTAATCATGGCTTCAGTGAGGGAGCGTTGTGGAGCGGAGCGGCCAACTCCTTAACTCTGGCCTGAGTGCAGGGCATTACACATCCATCTGCCCTCGTTAGGCTCCCTCAGAAGGGCACATACGGCTCGGTGTGTACATTCTTTCACCTTTATCAGTCCAAATGATCTGTTCTGAATTAATCAACTGTTTAATAAGCTGTAATGTCCTAGTCAGTGAGTCTCGCTAATCAGTGTAATCTGTAGTTTATTGTAGCTAATGTTATGTTGCTGTGTGGAAAGTAATTTACAGACATTAGTGTATACTAACTACTACTTTACAGTAATTAACTCCAGTTAAACTAGGTGTGTTCAGTATTGGGGCAAATTAACTAGCTAGCTCCAGTTCCATAGTTTTTTGGGGCGTTTTTTAGGTAAAAAGTGGTAGCTAAAGTGAATTTATGGTGAGCTAGTTAGCTAGTTAAGTGCAGCTCTGTAGGATTCTTTAACGATCGTTATGAAAACTCGTGCAGTGTAAACCTGATTTTACTCGCTTTATTAGTGACCGATTAAAGGGCACGTGTCCTGTGGTGTAAATTCTTATCACGTCAGTGAGAAGCGCGTGGAAATCTCGCGCATTTAAATACTCGGATATTAATCACAGTCGGTGGAGTTGAGAAGGAGAACCGCGCGGAGGGGGGGGGATGAGCGCCGCATTGAGAAGCCCCGCCCCCCGGCTGATGTCAACCAATCAGAATGCGCTCTGGCTATAGGGCAGCGCCGCGCTCGTGGAGCAGGTTTGTGATTAGTGATTAGCGCACGTGAGTGAGTGCGGGTGTTTTTTTGTTTTTTTTTCCCTTCTTGTCTCTGCAGAGCCAGCGCGCGCCGAGAATTCGGTACCGTGTGCGGCTCCGGTGCGGGTCCCCCCCCCCGCCACCTCCTCCTCCTCCTCCTCTCGCTCGCGCATTAGTTACGATGCATTAATAAAGCGTCGCGCGCTGCACATCTCGGTCCTGAGTTTTTTTTTCTTTATCTTATTTTCCACCCCTTTCTACTGGACTTGTCCTTGCGGTTTCATGCCCGCGCGCAGTATGTGAACGCCATGCGGGCGGCGCGGTGCCTCCTCCTGTGGGCTGCGGTCTCCGTTACAGGTAAGAACCGACCGAACCGGGGTGAGAGGAAGAGTAGGAGGAGGAGGAGGAGGAGGGAGGGAGTTATTTTATTTAATTGAATTCTTGATTTATTTCACCCCTCTCTTTTTTTTCTTTACTGCGGAAGTTGATCCACAGGCGCGCTGAGATTTCACGGTTTAAACGGAAATAAAGAAAGATAAATAGGGCATCCGTTATGGATGGACGGTCGCGTGCGCTGACCACTGACCGGGTCTCTGTGTTTAAACGGCTTAAACAGGCTGGAGCACCGCATCGCGGCAATGGCGAGAGAGAGGAGGGGGGATCGGGAACGGTAACGGCGACGGGCGCGCGCATCGTGAGGAAGAGATCACGCGGCCGCAGCGGCTCCAGCAGCGCGCGGATGGCGAGGGCGGCGAGCTCGCGCACGGTCGCCTGGATACCAGAGTGAAGACTGAGGACGCCGACGCGCTTCACGTGAGTGACGTTTCGTTAACATTTCGTTATCTAAACTTTATTTTATTTTATTTATTTATTTATTTTATTAAACATTATATCCACGATACGACATTTACATCAATAACACTGTGATGCGAGCTGTGAGGGAACTGTGAGGATTTGTTTTAAATAGCTGGATAAGTTAACGGTCACATTCACGCATGCGTATTTGCACATAGTCTTTAGCCGAAGCGCTAACTTCGAATTGAAATGACTAAAAATGGCACATAATAACAATAACAATAAAAAAAAATATTGAATTGTACTCGAATACCAACAAGTTCTTTTACTTTAATACTTTAGCTCTGAGTGCTCACTCATTAATGTGTTAGTTTGCGCTGTGAAGTAATAACGGTCAGTCAGGTGTTCCGTTAGTGCGCGTGAACACTGCTGCGTCATCCAGCCCTATTTCACAGCGTCCTCTACAATAGTAATAATAACAGTAATAAATAATAATAATAGTAAGAAATACTACTACTACTACTACTACTACTACTAATAATAATAATAAAAATGCTAAAAACTGTCAGCAGCCTTTTCGGGGGCCAAGCACCCAGACTCATTGAGCCACACACAGACGCTCTACAGTTGTTGCCTAAGCAGTCACAGGAAAGCAGATCCATAACTATAGGCAAAGGGATTCAAGAGTGATTTGTAGTTTGACTCCTGTGATGTGTATGTTTTGACCACGGACAGTGGTGGAATTCTCTGACTGTAGAAGGAAAGGTGTAGATGAACAAATGGGCAGTAGGGTGGCTTTACTGCTGCAGCTGCTGTGACCTGTGGTGTTGTCAGTTGCTACTTTGACCTGTGGTCATGATTGCTACTGCAATTTTTTTCTTCTTGTAATTAAAAAGCCTTTTTTTCTCATCACTCTGGACCTTTTTCCCCACTTTGTGCAAGTTTAGACAGGTCTCAAGATTATGTGAGACAAATTCAGTGAAGGACAAAATTTGTAGGAGGAGTGGCAAAAAAAAACCCAGCTTTTTTTCTCCTTCTGAGAGACCCAGGGGATCCAGGGATGCCTGGCTTTTAAATGTCGGACACACGGTTCAAACGTTATGACCATAAACGTTCTTCCAAACTGGGCCTAAATTTGTCTCAATGTTGCTGCTAGAGCGTTGGCAGCACTGGGCCCAAATTTGGTCAGAATGTTCCTTAGACCCTCCCCAATCAGTGTGAAAAATTTCACACCTTTTTAGCAGACGGTTCCATTGGCTGCCATAGACACGCTAGCCAGAAGAAGAAGAAGAAGAAAAGGTAGAATAACAATAGGGTGCCTACGCACCTTTGGTGCTTGGCCCCCTAATAATAACATCAGTGATGGCGTGAGACCACTCTCTCTTTTCCGATACCGATATTTTTAAACCACTAAGGTTTAAAATGTTGCTTTTTTACCTGAAGGAAGCACTTGACAGTTATACTCTTTCACACAATAATCACTTACATTGGAAATATAATACATTATACAGTATAAATACCTATAATAAAATTAATCCTAACTAAAGAAAAATCATCTCTTTATGTGTAAACCTGGACGGTTTTGAAAAGTCCAAATCCAGACTTTAGGGTTTGTTACAGGATCCGATATCCATTTTATTCTGATCAATTGATTTTAGCTGGTATCGATCTGATGATGATAATACTGGGTATCGGATCAGTGATGTCTCTAATAATAATAATAATAATAATAGTGTATAATTGTATATAGAATATTTTTAATATTTAATTTAAACTCGTATTTCGTCCCATTTTTTTAATCTCCTTGGACAGACATTTTGTTTTCCAATATATAGATGAGAAACCCCATAACAAATGTAACAGCAGTAGTGGCAGTAATTACTGCAGACCATGCAGTAATTAATAACTTAAAAATTTTAGCATTTAAAAACTTTCACCTTGTTTTCACATTTTGTTTGTTCTCATGTGAGGACGATGACAAAAACATCAACAGAGCAATACAGTCGTAATAAAATATCAATAATAAATTCTTTATTAGGTATCATATGTAGTAATTACTGTATCTCTGTTCTAGCTCGTTTCCTACAGCTTACGGTAAATGGCTCTGGTCATGTGACCAATTCCACCCCGAACCCCAGACAGGCTAGAATTTAATGTATAGATGCTTTTAAGTAAAAAAACAAAACAAAACACACACAAGGAAATCTATAGACGCTTCAGAAACACTGTTGTTAATCAGCAGTAGAATATATAGGTGTGATGAGAAATAAATACACTTTAACTTTCATTTCAGGATTTAAAAGATAACTTTGCTTTTTAAAATGGCGTCGGTGCTGGAGCTCGTATTATGTTATTGATATTTAATAAATATTCTGTTTTTTAATGGACTCTGGTGAAAGTCTCTTAAGAGCTTTACAGGATCAATACGTCAAGAATATTAGCATTGGCTCATATATCTCACACTGTGTGTGTGTGTGTGTGTGTGTGTGTGTGTGTGTGTGTGTGTGTGTGTGTGTGTGTGTGTGTGTGTGTGTGTGTGTGAGAGAGTCAGTCTTTAACTCTGCATATCCATCAGCTCCTGGCACACTGACAGAATTCCTCATTAATGTAAAGTATGAGGGGAGAGGCGGAGTCGGAGTCGGACCATGCGCTCGTCTTTTCTTTCTTCCGTCCCTCTTGCTTCTCTTTCCCCTTCCTGTCTTATCCCTCTTTTTCCTCATTCATTTTTCTTTCTTCCCCCCCTCCACTGATTTTCCCTTTTCCATCTCCTCTCTTCTTTTCTTTTGCCACTTTCCTTCTTTTCTGTTCCAAAACTATTTCAACCATCTTCACTTTCTTCCATGTCCTCCTTCCTCGTTTTTTTTTTATTCTATTTTTTCATCTTTCTCATTTTATTCCTTCTCCAGCCTCCTTCTTTTTTCCTTTCCTCCCCTTCCCGTCTTTTCTCTTTCTTCATTTCCACATCCCGTTCCACCTTCTTCCTCCTTTTCCTCCCATTTCAGTTTTATAAGACGTCCTTGCAGTTTTCCGCTTTTCACTTTTTTCTTCTTCAATTTTTTTTCATCTTGCGTCTCTTCCCATTCCCCCTTTCATTCTTTCTTTATCCCCCTTTCTTGAATTTAGTTTCTCCATCTCTTTCCATCCTTTTTTCCCTTCTTAAAACCTGCTTTCCTTTTTCTCTTCTTCTCTTTTGTCTCTTTTCTTCTCATCCCTTTCTTACACATTCGCATAAAGAAAAGTCTCTTCAGCACCTTCTATATGATGAATAGCGACATTCTATCACAAGCATACATGGTCCATCATGTTCTGCACCAACATAGTTTAGATACCTCCATCTCTACCTTCATCTCTACCTCCTCATCTACCTCCATTTCTACCTCCATATCCACCTCCATCTCTACCTCCTCATCCACCTCCATCTCTACCTCCTCATCCACCTCCATCTCTACCTCCTCATCCACCTCCATCTCTACCTCCTCATCCACCTCCATCTCTACCTCCTCATCCACCTCCATCTCTACCTCCTCATCCACCTCCATCTCTACCTCCTCATCCACCTCCATCTCTACCTCCATCTCTACCTCCTCATCCACCTCCATCTCTACCTCCTCATCCACCTCCATCTCCACCTCCTCATCCACCTCCATCTCTACCTCCATCTCTACCTCCATCTCTACCTCCTCATCCACCTCCATCTCTACCTCCATATCCACCTCCATCTCTACCTCCTCATCCACCTCCATCTCTACCTCCTCATCCACCTCCTCATCCACCTCCATCTCTACCTCCTCATCCACCTCCATCTCTACCTCCTCATCCACCTCCATCTCTACCTCCATCTCTACCTCCTCATCCACCTCCATCTCTACCTCCATCTCTACCTCCTCATCCACCTCCATCTCTACCTCCATCTCTACCTCCTCATCCACCCCCATCTCTACCTCCATCTCTACCTCCATCTCTACCTCCATCTCTACCTCCATCTCTACCTCCTCATCCACCTCCTTCTCTACCTCCTCATCCACCTCCATCTCTACCTCCATCTCTACCTCCTCATCCACCTCCATCTCTACCTCCATCTCTACCTCCTCATCCACCTCCATCTCTACCTCCTCATCCACCTCCATCTCTACTTCCATCTCTACCTTCATCACTACACTATTAGAATAAGATTTGTGATTTTCACGACATTTGATTAGACCGAGCTCATGGAATCAGCTTCAGATCGATCAGTAAAGTTAGCGGTGTGTGTGTAGGGAGGTTGTTGAGGTCAGATCAATCACAAAAGGTGTGTGTGTGTGTGTGTGTGTGTGTGTGTGTGTGTGTGTGTGTGTGTGTGTGTGTGTGTGTGTGTGTGTGTAAGAGAGAGAGAGAGAGATGATGTTACCTGCAGAGACTGTGATGCCACTGGTGTTGTGCCCTTCACTGTGTTCTCCTCCCAGAGTGTGTGATGTGATGTGATGATGTATCACTGTGACTGCATACCACTGTGCTATGATTAGCTCACACACACACACACACACACACACACACCCCGAGTTTCAGTTTTCAATATGTATATGGTTAAGACTTCCAGCAAACTTTGTAAAGTATTAATGTATCCATGTGTGTGTGTGTGTGTGTGTGTGTGTGTGTGTGTGTGTGTGTGTGTGTGTGTGTGTTCATCTCAGCCGGTTCATCTCGCTCAGCTGTCATTCCTGGTGAAGGCGTTTGGGACGTCGTTTATTTTGGACCTGGAGCTCAACCAGTGAGTATACACGCACACACACACACACACACGCGCACACACACACTCACACACACACACACTTCTCTTTCTTTATTCTTTCCCTCATTGTGAAATTTAAATTTTTTTAAAAATAAACTCAGCTTTACTGTTATTGCACGTTGGTGTGATTTAAATTGTTCCGTCTCCACTACATCACTGAACACAGTAGATACACACCTTCAGGATGAAGGAGGAAGTGTGTGTGACTGACTTCTTAGTGTTCTCCATGTTCTTAGTGTTCTTAGTGTTCTCCATGTTTTCTGTGTTCTCCATGTTCATGTTCTTAGTGTTCTTAGTGTTCTCCATGTTTTCTGTGTTCTCCATGTTCATGTTCTTAGTGTTCTGTGTTCTCCATCTTCTCCATGCTTGGGTGATTTTTGTGATTTCTGCTGTCGCTTGGTGAAGGTTTGTTTGAGGTTTTCCGTCACCATATTTCTGACCAGTGACCGTTTCAGCCCTGCACACGCCTCAGACGATGTTCGCAAACAAATCAAAAGAATGGATTTGGCCCTGATTCACACTACACAAACGGACTAATAGGTGAGAAAGTCCCTGAGTAACTGATGATGAGCACACTCCCACGCTGCAGTGAGTGTAATCTCTCCATTAGCACTGGGAACTGTAAGCGTGGTACCTCAGCACGGTCTCAGGGTTCCTGCTCCATCTGCTCCGGGCGTGGCTCGGCTCACACGGCTTCAGACCTTACAGACCGGATGCTTAAACCCCTGGTTACCATGGTTACATAACCATCCTGTGGATTCTGTAGGGTTCTGTAGCACAGTGTTGCATCTCTCCATCTCAGGATTTTAGCTGGAAAACAAATAATCGGAGTTTTTTTCTTCCAGAGCAGAAGATCTCACTCTGACTCTCACCCTGCGCTCACATTAACAACCGACACCACGGCAGGACGCAACAAACTCGCACATCTGTCAGCTCATAAAGTATGAAAGTGTGTTCTGATTATGATTATTGTGTGTGTGTGTGTGTGTGTGTTTGCAGTGATCTCTTGTCTTCAGACTACGTGGAGAGACATTTTGATGAAGACAGAACACCGTTTCATAATCAGGTATGAAGAAACTCTGTGTGTGTCACATGTGTTTTCCTATGTCCTCTGTATAGCTTAGTGTGCACTAACTGCTAACTAGCCCACACACACACACACACACGCAGCCGGAAATACTCTGAAGAGTGGTTGTTGTTTTTGCTTCGCTTGTGTTTGTCTCGTCTGCGTTCCCTTTATTATGTAATATGTAATAATTCAATGACAGACATCTCGCGTAACCAAGGGAACGCTCTCTCCCTCATTAATATTCATCACGATGAGTTTAACACACAGCAACGGTGGGACGTGGTAGGTCAAACACCAGATGGACGGACACACACACACACACACACACACACACACACACACTTCAACTCCTACACCCTGCTGCTGTTTAGTGAAAATGTGGGAATAAGATAAAGAAAAGGAGAGAGAGAGAGAAAAAGACAGAGACAGACAGACAAGGGGCAGAGAGAGAGAGTGAGACAAAGTAAGAGAAAGAACATGACTGAGGGAGAGAGAGAAAGAGAGAGACAGACACACAGATGGGGGAGACAGACGGACAACATGATTGAGACAGTATGAATGAGTGAGAGAGACAGAGAGGGAGACACGAAAAAAGGGAGAGACCGAGACAAAGTGAGAGAAAGACACACATAGGATGGGAGACCGATAAAGTGAGAGAGACAAAATGAGAGAGAGAGAGAGAGCGACAGCAGCAGATAGAGACAGTCAGACGAGAGATGAAAATTTGAGAGAGATCAGCAGAGTGAGTTCAGATTGTGGAATGCAGTAAGGAATTTGATCATCTACCGCATCTCTCTCTCTCTCTCTCACACACACACACACACACACACACACACACACACACACACACACACACACACACACACACTCTCTGTCTCTAACGGGAACACACACACAATCTGCACTTCTAAAATCCCTCATGCCGGTGTAGCAAAGCACTCTGGGAAAACCGCTTGCTCCTCCCACCCTGCACATCCACACAGCCAATCAGAGTGCTGTTGCCATGACGACTGGCAACAGGCAGTTTCCCCTCCACTTACACTGAGACACTATAGAAAGACGTATAGAGAGAGCAGGAGAGACAGGAGTACAGACAGATACGTGCATCTGTATAGAGAGACGGAGAGAGTGAAGACAAGGAGAACGTGTTCAGAACAGAGAGAAATATGATGCTGCATGTTGTCTCACACACACACACACACACACACACACACACACACACACACACAGTTCCATGACACAAATGGTTACTGTGTGTGTGTGTGTGTGTGTGTGTGTGTGTGTGTGTCCATCTGGTGTTTGACCTACCACATAATACTGTAGTTGTGTATTATGTTTATTAAACTGTTTATTAAAATCGTGACGAATATTAATGAGGGAGAGAACGTCGTCGGTTGCCATGGTTACCCGGGAAACATGATTGGAGGAGAATTTGGAGTGTATTATTTTACAGTCTCATCATTGGTTGGCATTCACTGACACATGAGTTTTTTTTTGTTTTTTTTTCACACACACACCCACACACACACAGACACACACACACACACAGACAGATGATAGGTGAGACAGGTGTCAAGTCACTTTAAGGAGTGGCAAACGTCTTCCTGTAGTCACGGAAATTTTAACAGCGCCTCCTGCAGTACTGGAGCACTCGACTGCGAAGACCAATACGAACCCGCGAGAGTATGCAAGCTTGTGAGCTCGCAGATGTCGTCTCCGCATGAAGCCTACTGAGGGAAGGACCTGACAGCTTTGGGGAATCTGTCCATCATCATCACATATGAGAGGGTAACTTAGTCATGAGATCCACCACAACATGGGATTCTGGATGTCCTGGCAGAGGTAGAAGGTGGAGTTTCCATGCAGAG
>CM042558.1:877500-1057500 GCA_023630585.1 Cranoglanis bouderius
CACCGATATAAAACAGTGTTGTTCTTTGTGTGTTGAGAGATGGAATGTAATCCTCACTGCACATTGTGTTCCATCACTGAAAAAGCTGGTAATTAATGATTTAATAGTGAAATGTTTCGTACTTTAACAGGAGACTGCAGATGTCCGGACCCCTGGCTCGGCTGTATCATGGAGGACACGGGGTAAGTCTGGAGACCGGTCGGTGACTGTGTTCATTATTCTGTGTGTGTGTGTGGATGCTTCTGAGACGTGTGTGTGTGTGTCAGGTACTACCTGCCCAGGAAGTTCTCCCGCTGCAGTGTGGAGGAGTACGTACGCTTCCTGCAGGACGGAGGAGGAAGCTGTCTGTTCAACAAACCCACCAAGGCCAGTCCACACACACACACACACACACACACTAGGCACACTGTACACACGTGTTTCACACAGGCTGCTCTTTTCCTCTGTATGGTGCACATTCTATAGGCTGTAATTATTTTATATCATTACACACTATGAGGAAGTGCAGATGTGGAAAATCCAGCCTTACAGGCATCACTAATCTAATTCCATCATCACTTCACACACTGTTATGTCCTTTTTTTTTTTAACATTCAAAAATATATTTCTAAATTTACTCCCACTATAAAGGAACCGTTCCTCATTAAAAGTAAATGAAGTGTACACATCATAGTGTCACGCTCCCCCCCCCCCCCTAAAAAAAAAGGCTCACGTAGCTAAGGAGTAATAAATGTTTACTGAGGATTTGATGATAAACACAATATGTCACGCTGAATTTTTAAGGCTTGGGCTTATTTAAATACATTCTGGAAAATATAAAATACACAAATATTACACTGTTAATCGATTAATCACGTCGTCCCCCTTTTTATTTCTCCAAACATCTGAGGAGACGCGTCTTAATCTGGAGGAGTGAATATTTTATGGATAAAATGATGAATGAAGTTTCTGTGTCCACCCAAGATGGCGGCCTGAAGGATATTATATACAGTTCAGAAGATATTATGGTTCACATTCTGTCTGTATATTTATTTTTAACACAGGATTCTGCTGTCTTATGAAACTGAGACCAACAGTGTCTCAGATTGTATAATGCTAAACTGGAGGCTATAATCTTCCCTTACTTATTAGCTGTGTTAGCCTCCAATGCTAAACCAGAGATACCAGTCATATCTCCACTGATCCACTCTGTTTGTTTTCATCTTTTGCGCTGAACTGTTTGATTATGTAGATATTTCACCATGCAGGTTTTAAACGGTCGGTTTTTTTCTCCCTGTCATGCAGTTACTGGATCCTCCTGAATGTGGAAACGGATTCGTGGAGCAGGGAGAAGAGTGCGACTGCGGCTCGCAAGTGGTGAGTCGGCAAAATAAGGACGAGAGACCGGGTCGACTTTAGGGGCGTTGCAGAAAAAAAATCACAGCTGCTCTCTCGTTCAGCAGAAATGAAGTGATAAATACTGACTGTATGAGATTTTATAGCAAAATCCTTCTCATAATTATCCTTCTAAGGAAGAAGAAGAGTTCAGAAGAGTTGGGGAACTTGATACTTTTTGTTTTCTATATGAAAGGACACTTGTACATTGTATATTCTCTTAAATTTAAAGTACATGTGCAATCAGGAAACCTTTGATGGGTTGATGACTAGACAGGAAGCTGCACTGGCCACTTCCTGTGTGCTGATGTAGTGTGTGTGTGTGTGTGTGTGACAGGAGTGCTCTCGAGCAGGAGGAGCATGCTGTAAGAAGTGCACTCTTACCCATGATGCAATGTGCAGCAACGGACTGTGCTGTAGCAGGTGCAGGGTAAGGACACGTAAAATAAACGCGCACACACACACACACACACACACACACACACACACACAGACACTCACACACACACACAGTCAGTTGTATTCTATAATACATACATATTTACTAATCCATTTTTACTCTCTCTCGTGTGTGTGTGTGTGTGTGTTACAGTATGAACAGAGAGGTGTGGTGTGTCGAGACGCTGTAAATGATTGCGATATTTCAGAAACGTGTCCTGGTGATTCCAGTCAGGTGACATTTACACTTCTTATCTTCAGTTTTTATTTTGATTTGCCTAAAGTTTCAGCCCATTTCCAATATGTATTATTTATTTATTTATTTATATTAATATTTACAATGCTGTTTATTATTAGTATTTACCGTATAATGCTGATTTTCATCATTTATATTCCCAGTTTCTTTGAATTTATAGTAAAAAAAAAAAAGTTTTTTTTACCATTTATAATCCGCATCTTTATTATTAATATTTTCAGTAATGTATTATAATTCAAGTTGTTTTTTTATTTTAAATGTATAAAACCGATGTCCTGCGTTTCCTGTTGGTCCCCAGTGTCCTCCTAACGTACACAAACTGGATGGCTACACGTGTGACGCAGGACAGGTAAATGTGCTCACCTGCTCCTCTACACACTGCTGTACACTCTCAGCACTTCCCCAATGACAAATCTCCCACAATGCACCTCTCTCAGGGTCGCTGTTACGGCGGTCGCTGTAAGACCAGAGACGGGCAGTGTCAGGCGCTCTGGGGTCACAGTGAGTACAATACGTTAACCTCAAGCATGTGTGTGTGTGTGTGTGTGTGTGTGTGTGTGTGTGTGTGTGTGTGTGTGTGTGTGTGTGTGTGTGTGTGTGTGTGTGTGTGTGTGTGTGTGTGTGTGTGTGAGTGAGAAACACAATCCAGAACTCAACAGCTCTGTGGTAAAACACTATACACAGAGCAGAGATATTTAAATTCCGCTCCCACACAGAAGTCTCTTCCTGTAAGTGATTAGCGCCCCCTAGTGCCCTGCACATTAACACTACACCCCTCTGTACTGTTACTGAGATAATAATGGCAGTGTGGAGGACTACATTATCCATTTCTATACATTATGTGTGTGTGTGTGTGTGTGTGTGTGTGTGTGTGTGTGTGTGTGTGTTAGACTCAGCAGACCGGGTGTGTTACGAGAGGCTGAACACTGAGGGGACGGAGAAAGGGAACTGTGGACGAGATTCCAGTGGACAGGGATGGATCCAGTGCAGCAAACCGTAAGCATCTATCAATACACACACACACACACACACACACACACACACACACTGTGTATGCTGGTAAAGTTGCGGTGTTGAGCATATGTTTTTCTAACCTCTACCCATCTCTCACAATCTGTCTCTCTCTCTTTTTCTCTTTCTTTGTCTGTCTCTCTCTCTTTCTGTCTCTCTTTGTCCTTCTCTATCTATCTATATGTCTCTCTCTCTCTCTCTCTCTCTCTCTCTCTCTCCACAGTGATGTACTGTGTGGGTTTCTGTTGTGCTCTAATATGACGATGAAGCCTCGTTATGGTGATTTGGATGGAGAAATCACTAGTCTCACCATCTACCATCAGAACAAGTACCTGGACTGCCAGTAAGTGTGTGTGTGTGTGTGTGTGTGTGTGTGTGTGTGTGTGCAGAACAGTCAACAGAAACAGTAGAAGGGACATGTCCAGTAAGTAGAGAACATGCCCTGGCTGATAACCCTTACACTGTGTGTGTGTGTGTGTGTGTGTGTGTGTTTAGTGGAGGACATGCCGTGCTGGAGGATGGCTCAGATCTGGGTTATGTAGAGGACGGGACTCCGTGCGGTCCTAACATGATGTGTTTGGAGCGACGCTGTGTGCCGGTGATGACCTTTAACCTGTCGGTGTGTCCTGGTTCCTCCAGCTCACACATCTGCTCCGATCATGGGGTGAGTCTCTCTCTCTCTCACACACACACACACACACACACACACACAGGCGATTGACTGAGCTCCCCAGAACTGATGCACCACTGTCTGTCAGCACACACCACCCCCTGCTGATAGAAAGCGGTACTGCAGCAGGTCACTAACACACGGACTCATTCATTCAGTCGTCTGCAGTAAGCGCTTTATCCTGCTCAGGGTCTCAGGAATACATGCTGAATAGGTGTCACCAATGTATGGGCTATATACTAGACTCCTGTTAGATTTATTTCAAAGCTCACCGTCTTCTCATTCATATATCATCATGTTAGTCTTTTTATTTTAAAATGTTTTCATTGTTTGTTTTGTTTTTTTGCTTTTATGTTGCATCATATTACATTTGACAGCAATTCTGGAACAGCAGCCATTTCAAAATGTGACCCATATAAGTTTTCGTGGGCTGTTTTTTTTTTTTTTTTCTTTTCTTTTTAAAGGGCATAACACAACACCAATATTCATCTAGTTGTAAGATGAAGTGAAGCTAAATTTCTCATAAAATTTGTAGCTTGATACAGGTTGAGAGAAGTTCTGGTCCTATGCAGCATATAACGTTATATGCTCTCTCTCTCTCTCTCTCTCTCTCTCTCTCTCTCTCTCTCTCAGACGTGCAGTAACGAGGTGAAGTGTATCTGTGACTCAGACCACACGGGGAAGGACTGCAGTGTGTACGACCCGCTCCCTGATCCACAGCTTCCAGAAGGGCCTGAGAAATACAAAGGCATTAACTACTACTTCTACACACACTCACACACACACACACACACACACACACACACAGTCACTTCATTTCTTTTGTACATTTGTGTGTGTGTGTGTGTGTGCAGGTCCGAGTGGCACAAACATAATCATCGGTTCTTTAGCAGGAGCCATACTGCTGGCAGCTATAGTTCTGGGAGGAACAGGCTGGGGCTTCAAGTAAGAGAGATCTCTCATTATATAACTGACACTAGAGTAGAACCTCCACACTGCGGCCGCGTTCCACACACAGTCCAATAGAACCTCCACACTGCGTTCCACACACAGTCCAGTAGAACCTCCACACTGCGGCCGCGTTCCACACAGTCCAGTAGAACCAAGACACAATCCAGTTGTCAAATTGTCACAGGTTTATTTACAAAAGTGAATGACTCCTACCTTCTGATCAAGAGAATTCTTTCAGAATTGAACCTCGCCGAGGCTTTTATAGGACGGTTATTTCCAGTCCATTAATCTGATTTGGTCGAGTGGCGTTCCAAGACCGCCTGTATCTCCTCCAACTGCGTTGGGACGTTTCACTGTGCGCATCACGGCGCTCGTCTGTGTCTCCATCAGGATCTCCGTTACCGCTAACGGAGCAAGAATGAACAGAACGTTTGCTCTTATTGTGTCTGAAATGTCACTTACTCCATATTAATGTCTTGTTTGTAGAGCTGTTGTGTAAAAGCAATACTGCACTCGCAATCGTGTGGTTATACGTTACATCGGCACGGCTGGGAGTCGGTGTTGCTGATCGTGTGCTGATGTTGAGCGTAACCACACGACTGAGTGCAATATTGCTTCATTATAAACTGATGGGCCTGAAATGTACGCAGTGTTATAAGCTTATAATGAGTGTTATAAACTAATAATGAGTGTTTATAAACTAATAATGAGTGTTTATAAACTAATAATGAGTGTTTATAAACTAATAATGAGTGTTTATAAACTAATAATGAGTGTTTATAAACTAATAATGAGTGTTTATAAGCTAATAATGAGTGTTATAAACTAATAATGAGTGTTTATAAGCTAATAATGAGTGTTATAAACTAATAATGAGTGTTTATAAGCTAATAATAAGTGTTATAAACTAATAATGAGTGTTTATAAGCTAATAATAAGTGTTATAAACTAATAATGAGTGTTATAAACTAATAGAGTCTGAATGAATTAGAATTTCACCATAAGAGATAAAAAAAGTTGTTGAGTTGTACTCTGATCATCTCTCTCTCTCTCTCTCTCTCTCTCTCTCTCTCTCATTTTCCCCTAATACAGGAATATCCGGAGAGGAAGGTATGACCCTGCTGAACAGGCCATGATGTGACTTTTATTTTATTTTATTTTATTTTATTTTATGTGTGGTGGCCTAGGAAGAGACCCTTCATTTGGTGAAGTTTAGACATCTTTTACTATACGAATACGTTCAGCTTCAGTAACTACCGGAGGTGCTTTAAACTCGGCTACTAATTCATTCATATTTTGGAAATAGAACCTGCTGTATTTGTTAGAAACCATCGCAGGCCGGTACAAACAAAATGGCTGAGATCGATTATGAACTGGAGCGATGTGGCTGAGGTTCAGGATTCTCCTCATTTATACAGACCAGATGATGTGGCAAATAAACCATAAGTTTCAGCTCCAAATACACACATCATTCTCCCCTTATAAAGAAACACATTTACACATAATGACACTATCCTAATAGAAAATCATCTGAAATGTATTATGATCTTGTTTTTATTATTATTATTTTTTTAATGTCCATCAGCCACATAGTTATTCATGAACACCATCATTTGAACCTTGAAATGTACCGTAACGGCGTGTTTGTAGAACATCATAACGCTGTGAGTATGTTCTCCGTATCCGAGTGCGTGTCGCACCCCTCTAAACACGGTCCGATTAGACAAACGAGAGGCTTTTATTTTTATTTTGTTGTCGGGACGTATTGACGTTTTCATATTTGGCTCTTAGTCGCTCTGTGATTGGATGAAGCCACACGTGCTCATTAATTATTCATGAATTTTCCCAGCATTTCTAAAAAAAAAGAAAAGAATATTAGCATTTTATATTAAGGCTGCATTAACATTATTTAATAGTTTGTATAACTTAACTGTGTATCTTAAGCCGATTATTGTTCTGCTCTCCTCCCCCCGTCCTTCTTTTCCCTTCCGTTCTTCCTCAGATCTGGAGGAGGATAAGAAGTCTGTCTGTCCGCTGTCCTGTCCTCTTTACTTCACTGTGTCCTTTACATTCTGAGGAGAAACGAGAAGCGAAAAACACGTCTTCCACTCGGACAGAAAACTCCAACCCGCACAAGCCTCCGCTTCCTGTACGTCTTTCTGCTCTTCTCTGTACTCGACGTCACGTCTGAAACATTCCAAACATTCCACACGGCTAAACTCGGCCACCTCAAAGCGAAACCGACTTCGTGTCCTTTCCTTACGTCATAGATTAGTAAATCAGTACAAGTCTGAGCCATGACGCCAAAAAATGTTGAGCATTTAGCATCAGCTACACCTGCCCAGATCTCTGTGTTCGCTCCACTATGTTCGAAAACCTCTCATCAGTGATTGGTCATATACAGTGTGTGTGATTTGTTTTCTGCATGTTCCGTGTTAAATCACGTGATTTTAATGAGCGGTGACGCCCGTGACTTCGGGTTTAACGATAAGTTAAGCGCTGGGTGTTCTAACATGAACATTTTAGATAAAATAAGCTCAAACTTTCCGAGTTCTGATGCACAAACCTGAGCTCTCGCTTTTTAAACGGAAGCTTCCACACCACAGAGACGTTCACAGCAATCCGTCAGGACCCGAGAGCAACCTGGTCATGTCTCGTTCAGTACAAAGATTTAACACTTTTAAAGAATATTTTTAAGAATCGATTTGACCTATCTTTTATTTATTTATTTATTTATTTTTTTTTTTGTGCGTCACTCGAGGTGTCCGGGAACTTTCGACTGGCCGTGTAGCATCAGTCCAAATCTTTACATTTACACACTGAATTCCTGCCAAATCCATATTTAAATTTGGATAATACAGTTTGTAAGCAAATATCCTGCCAGTTTCAGTAAAAAAAATAATTTAAAAAATAGGGCTGCTTTTACACTTTGACAGAAAGAAACTCCGCCTCTGCATTAGTGAAGTGCATTCAGTCATTATTTTGTAATATTTCTAATATTTTCTGCGCTGAGGTTAATAACACCAGACCTGTAGGTGAAATCGTTCAACAGCTGGCTGGAACTCAAACATTTTCTTCTTCTTCTCCCAAATCAGCCCGAGAATGAGGAGACAAAAGACCATTAATAAAAACCTCTGATACACATCCATTTAATAATTTAATACGATTGAACCTGTGCGGGTTTAAAGTAGAGATCGACCGATATTGATTTTTTTTATAACCGATACCGATTATTTGCATGTTTATGTGCCCGATAACTGATATGCAGACCCGATATCTATTTATTTATTTATTTATTTATTTATTTATTTATTGTTTTACTTCTGTTTTTGACACAATGAGAACACCACTGAAACTGAACAAACCGTTTTATTTATAACAGTTTTGATCAGTTCACTTCCTCCTTGCATACAAACAACTCTTATTTACACACCAATAAATAGAGGGATCTGAAAGCGCGCAAACAATAAAACCGGATGACGGTCCTGTGTGCAATTCTCAAAACGCCCACGAGATGGCGCCATTTATCGGTGGATCCGATATTACAGATCCGATATTACAAACCCGATATCCGACTATGGAAAAATGCTTAACTACCGGGGGAAATATCGGTAAAACCGATTATCGGTCGATCTCTAGTTTAAAGGAAAGCTTAAAGTTTGATATAAATCCACTCTACATGTCATCATCTCTCGGATTATTCGTTTCTGTTCATCTGAGATTTGTGTATTTTGTGTAGTAAAATAGTAAAAATCTCGGATTCGACCCGAGCGAACGTGCGAAATTTTCACTGGCCTGAGCTCTGGTTTCTAACAGCGCAGAGAATCCGGAAAAGAAACGTATAATACATATAGAAATATCCAATAGTGCACACAGACTTTACACTGTTCTGAGCCGGCTTGAGCCGAATATACACACACACACACACACACACACACACACACACACTTAATCATCACTGTAAAAACCGAGCACTGAAGCATCCTGTGTTTGATCTAATATTATTCCATTTAAAGTGTGTTATGATGCTGCTTTTTCTCAACATCAGCCATCTAGTGATATTAAATTACAGTAAACATAAACATCTGAATGTAACTTTAAACTCCACCAAGCACCACGCTGCTTATTGTTTTTCTTCATGTATCTCATTGTGTGTGTAGGTGTGTGTGTGTGTGTGTGTGTGTGTGTGTGTGTGTGTGTGTGTGTGTGTGTGTGTGTGTGTGTGTGTGTGGACACTTTTACTGTATGATGACATGACAAGCACACAGCTTTTAGGTAGGCGTACGTAGAAACATTCTGCCATTTTTAATTTAATATATAATGAGATTTCATATATAATATTGTGTGTGTGTGTGTGTGTGTGTGTGTGTGTGTGTGTGTGTGTGTGAGATGCAGGGCACGTCCCGTGTGAACATGCAATATATCGCAATATGTAGTCAGTGTGTGTGTGTGAATGCTACTCGTGTATATACTGTATATACAGTACACCCGTGTTAAGACATGAGCACAAACCGATCCCAGTCCGTGTGTTTAAGGGGGAAAAGAGAATTTAAAGGTCATGAGGTACAACAATAAATGTGAGGACGCAGGTCAGAGTTTAGAGACTGCCAGCTTTCATTTAGAACAAAGCTCCTGTCCTACATGTCCACTTCACTCTGAAAGTGTTACAGGAGACTGTGCTCTCTCTCTCTGTCTCTCTCTCTCTCTCTCGCGCTCTGTCTCTCGCGCTCTGTCTCTCGCGCTCTGTCTCTCGCGCTCTGTCTCTCGCGCTCTGTCTCGCTCTCTGTCTCTCTCTCTCTCGCTCTCTGTGTGTCTCTCTCTCGCTCTCTGTCTCTCTCTCTCTCGCTCTCTGTGTCTCTCTCTCTGTCTTTCGCTCTCTGTCTCTCTCTGTCTCTCTTTCGCTCTCTGTCTCTCTCTGTCTCTCTCTCTGTCTCTCTCTCTCTCTCTCTCTCTCTCTCTCAGGGTGATGACTGATAACTGATTATATTACAGTTTTATTCACACAGTCCTGCAGATATAATCTCGTCCACATTTTTACACACACACACACACATGCGCACACACACACACACACACACGAAAAAACAATGAATTGGAAGAAGGAAAGAAAAAAAACCCCCAAAAGACGATAATTCCATCTTCAAATCTCGATTCTCACAAAGTCCCACGATACCGAATCTTCTGTCTGTAACCCGAATAACAGCAGATTTAACACTCGTCATTTTAAAGTTTCAGAAGTGTTTATTTATTTATTTATTTTTATTTAGTAGATAAATCTGATTCCATCAATGGGAATTTTTATTTTTTTATTAATGGTCCATATTATAAACAAACACTGTAATACATCATCAGCATGCTGAGGATCAGGTTTCTAACGGAACTTTTTATTTATTTACTTGTTTTTGTTCAATGATCCGCTGAAATTCATTAAAATTCTAATCCTTTGTTTAAACTTTATTCAGTAGTATTTCTTTAAATTCTGCTTTCTACCCAATGACTTTCCGTCCTTTATAACACAGCACTCGGAATTTAATTGATATATTCATATACAGTATATTTACTAATATATACACACACACACACACACACACACACACTACCTGGATTGTTAAATCTCGCTTTCACCCATTTTTTTTTTCCCCCTCAAGAAGCTAAATTTTCATCTGAAAGCTAAACTTGTCCATTCCTTTAATAACACACCACTAAATTATTACAAATCTGAGCCATAAAAGCCAAAAAGATGGACACAGAAATAAAAAATGATTCAGGGATGAAATCTGGTGTAATATTTCTAGCAGCTGCGGTTATTAAATCATGACTCTTGCAGGTTGTCAGATGAAAAAGTTCAGTATTTTAAAAGTTGTTGTTTTTTTTTTCATTCAGAAGGCTGGATTGACACACTGGAGGTCTTTAAGAGACAAATTACAGCCATACAGTTTAAAGATTAATGTATAAAATTCATCCTGTGATTTTCACTAAATTTGCTGAAAAGGCGGAGAAGACGACATGCGAGTGAAAAACCGCCCGGCGAACCTGCAGGACTTTTTTAAACGAGTACAAACTCTAGTCTTAAATATAATCATCTTAATATACGGAGATTAACGTTAATCAGGGATTAAATCCGTTTTTAATATTATTATAATTAAACCCTTTGAACTAGACAGGAAATAGTATAAACCCTGGTCATGTGATTTAAAACCCGACGTTCGTATTTATGGTATGTTCGGGTTTTCGAGAAGTAAAACGTGATCTGACTTTAGCAGTAAAGATGATTTTAGGAATTAAAATAAACGCCTAGGAATGAGTGTGACTGCAGTTTGGTCACTGAGCTCACTGTGAGGATGAACTGGGCTTGAGCTCGAGCTTACAGGAAACACTGCCAGTAGCATTCAGTCCATACTCCAGCTTTATCTCTACACCACTGTTTATGCACATTATATACACACACACACACACACACGTATAATATTCTGTATATAGATTATGGAATATTGTGTATTTACAGGACTGTACACCAGCCTGTGTAATGTTCAGTACTGTCCATGAGCACAAATGCAATTTACACCTGTATCATCCGTATAGCACATATTACACATGTAGTCATCTTCTTCTTCCTCTTCTTCCTCTTCCTCTTCTTCTTCTTCTTTAATGGAATATGGTTATAGGATGAATTTATAGTAAAGTGTGTATTATTGATCAAACAAAATACAGTAAATATCCATAAGAAAATAAACAAGTACTTTACAGCAAAGTGATAGTGATAGTGTAAATGATTCCCTTATTATTATTGTTATTATTTTTAAATGACCATGAATTAATAAATAAAGGACTAATTAAAAAAAAAAAATATTTACACTGAATGACTATTAATCAAGAAAAAATAAAGGACTGTTTTACAATAAATTACCAAGATTTATACTGTAAATGATTCTTTTTGACCATAAGTTCAAAACAAAACTAAGTTTTAATTTTTTTTTTTTTTTTTAAATGACCAATTCCAAAAAGGACTTGCTGTGAATTACCATTAATTACAAATAAATAAATAATGGACTTGCAGTAAATTCAATTCAAAATGACCGGTCCGATTGTCAGTACCATTAATAATAATCAAACTAATAAATTAAAGCACTTCTTTATAGTCCATTCTCATCAATAAAAATAAAAAATTAAAGGACCAATTTACAGTCGGTTTTTTATGAATAAATCGACGGATTGTTTTCCAGTAAACTTTTAAGGAACTCTTACAGGACTAATGAAAAATAAAAATGAAAGGATTGATTTAAATACACCACAGATGAGAGGTGTATGGGAGGTTTAGGGAGGTGTAGGGGAGGTTTAGGGAGGTGTAGGGGAGGTGTAGGGGAGGTTTAGGGAGGTGTAGGAGAGGTGTAGGGAGGTGTAGGGGAGGTGTAGGGGAGGTTTAGGGAGGTGTAGGGGAGGTGTAGGGGAGGTTAAGGGAGGTGTAGGGGAGGTTTAGGGAGGTGTAGGGGAGGTGTAGGGGAGGTTTAGGGAGGTGTAGGGGAGGTGTAGGGGAGGTTTAGGGAGGTGTAGGGAGGTGTAGGGGAGGTGTAGGGAGGTGTCCTGGATGTTAAATGTGCAGTAGGATGAATGAGTGTTTTGTTTTTGGTGTATGATTTGGTGTCACACTGCCACCAGCCTCTGACGGCTGAATCCCAGTTACTGTGCACATCACGGTTCAGAGACTTACTGCGTTAACTCCGTCAGTGTTTGAACTCCACAGCCTGACGGATATAAGGCTGTTTTTTACGCGTGTTTTTGTGTTCACGTCGGGTTTAGTCTCAGGTTTGGGCCACAATATTAATATTGTTAACTTTCTCCCTGATTTAAACTCCTCTTTAAACCTTAATGTGACAATTTACACGTTTTAACACTTGGATTTTTATCTGGTTTTCTAGCTCTCGGCCCTCGTGCCGCATGTCTCCTGCTCCGTTCTGACCGAACGCCGATCGCTACAGAAACTCACTCACATTACCTGCGTTACTGTATATGATTTACGATGTGTATATACATATGCACGCATTTACAGGTATTTACATGTATATAAACACGAACACTTCTGTATATTATTATTATTATTAGCTATAATCTAACGTCGGTGTACGAAACGCACAGCTATAACCTCATTAACGCTAACACTAACACATGCTAAGCTGCATTATAGGAAATGTATTCCATACCATTGAGACGTTTGATTGTAAATGAATGTAGAATTACACAGAACATTTATGTTGTGTGTGTGTGTGTGTGTGTGTGTGTGTGTGTGTGTGTGTGTGGAGGTGAGGCAGGACTGTGTGGAGATGAAACCACACACCTGACCGAGACCTGACCGAGTGGCTGATGAGAGAAAAACAAAGTCCATCTTTTCAGAATAAATTCACTTCCATGTTGCTTTAAGACGAGCCGCAGTGTAACGTGAGAGATTTAAGATTTTTTTTTTCCCTGTATTAATCAAAAGGCTGAAATAAAAAAAAAAAAAAGACAACATGAAAACATACGGTTTGTGGTGTTTTTATTCCCGTACATCATCTTCTGAGAGTTCTGAGTTCCCTGTGCATCCTGAAATGCTTTTCTGCTCAACACGGATGTACAGAGTGACCATTCTCCTCTGACCTTAAACTCTGGAATTGGGGTCCAGAGAACATCAGAAACACGTCATAGCTGGTTAAATTAGCCAAGAAAAAAAACAAAAAAGTCTAAATGTTCATCACCTAATTCGTGTGACATCATATAAAAGGGGTGTGGTCAGCTTCAGATGTATAATGTTACTATAATTTTACATATTTATAACATTAATTACAGACATATTATACATTATTGAGGCCTGTTACTGAGTAGAGATTGGGTTAGGGTTAGGGTTAGGGTTCCCTTCCCTCCTCTATGCACCCTTGTGCACTCAGTAGTGTGTTAAAATAGTGCTCTTTCATCTATAGTACTCATTTTGCATACTGTTGAGTACAGAAGTGTGTGATGCGGTGCAGAGAAAATAATCCGAGTATGTAGTTGATATTTATAGAATAAATCGTTCTGCACTTTAAATGAGCATCTAATCCACTACACTGTGAACTTTATGTCTCAAAAACTTTAATCCTGGAGATTTTTGAAGCCCCTCCTCTGGAACACACCCCTTAAATCTGATCCTGTAAAAAATAATAATAAAAAAATCCAGCTTTAAACTTTTAAAAAACACAAAACACGCTTTTATTTAAACAGCCACAGAATGAACAGAAGCTGATTTAAACACCGAATCCGCCATTTTCCTCCACGCGAACAACTGTGTGTGTGTCTGTGTGTGTGTGTCTGTGTCTGTGTGTGTGTGTGTGTCTGTGTGTGTGTGTGTGTTACAGCGGCAGATCTTCCACGTTTACACATAAAGGGGGGCGCGGGGCGGGTCGGGTTGCCAGATTGTAACGATGCACGAATTAAGGTATTATAATAAAAATTCTGTTTCATCACGTCATTTATACGTCTGTTTGGTAGACATTATATATATATATATATATTATAGACATATTAGACATAGACAGTTCCCTATTTAAACTAATTTATTACTGAGTATGTGTTTGTTTGTTTTTTTCCCAGCTGGACAGACTAAAGGACTAAAGGGCCGCTGCATCGCTCTCGTTAGGTAGGGAGGAAGCCAGGGCTAAATTCCACTGCAATGCTCTCAGCAGGTAGTCGAACAGCATTGTGGGTAATAAACACAGGCAGACATGCCCATGGAAAAATAACCATTTAACTCAGAAATTAATGACATCATAAATGTTTTGCAGAAGTAAAGCTCACGTATTGGTTATAAATAATGATAATCCAGTGTAGATTTTCCCCATTTAATTCTATAATTATATAACTAATTATTTAACTCTAAATCAGGGATTCTCAAACTTTTTGGCCAAACGACACCAAACAGACATTATGAATGACCCCGAGCTGAGACCCCGAGCCCTGATCGCTCTCACGATTTTCATTCCATTCTCATTTCAAAATATTAGCACACAACATCCGTCTTTATTGGGAACACGGCGTTCTTAATATTAATCTGGAAAACGGATGGGGGAAAAAAAACAGAAGAGGAGGAGTATGAGATTCTCTCAAAGCCATTTGTAAACCAAGCGACTGGAAACAGCGTCACTTCCCCAAACTCAGTCTGATTACCGGAAGCTGCTTTAGAAAAAAAAAAAAAAAAAAAAAAAAAAAAAAAAAAAAAGGAAAGGGTGGATTTCGTTTTTCTGGCAACCATGCTGGAGAAAAATCTCTGCGTTCTCACTACTCTTTCCCTCACGCACGCACGCGCGCGCACGCACACACACACGCACACACACACACACACACACAGAGGACAGATGTGCAGTGTGACTTCAGGACTTTGCGTCTGTGTGTGTTATCCCGGTTGTTTGCTCCGTCATGTCCCGCTCGAGGCTGATCCTGAGTGCGGTGCTCGCGCTGTGGGCGTGCGGCTCGTGCAGCCCGGGGCCGGTGGAGGACGTGCGCGTGGACCCTTACTCACGGCCAAAGCGCTGCATCAGAGAGGTGAAGAGAGGAGATCTGGTGCGGTATCACTACAACGCCACGTTTACTGACGGCAAACAGTTTGACTCCAGGTAACATCAGTATACATCAATATACATCAGTATACATCAATATACATCAATATACACCAGCGCGTGCAGCGATGACGCAGAAGATCAGAACAGGGCTAGAAACTGTTTAAAAGTCTTGCGAGTTGAAGGTGTACATAAATATTTATTCCGTGACCCGAGGGAAGTTTGCTCCATGGAAACGTGTCATTTCCTGTCTTCATGACTTCATGAGCAGTTTGTGTAGCTCACGGTCAGGATGTTGTGGCCTGAAAAATGCAATTCAACCTCCATAAACACTGCAGAACTCTTCTTATGAAGGAGAACCTCACAGTTCCTGCACAGGTTCCTGTTTCTGCACAAACTTAACGCTTTGTTTATTCATCTTTTAAATAAAGATGTGTGTGGCCAAAGCAAACTAAAAAGTCCAGATTTACATCTTCGTACAGCTGTAACTTAACACATTCGTGGTACGTTCTCATTCAGCCACGCCCACAAAACACCATAAAAGGCAAAGCTCAGAGCTGGAAACGACTAAACGACGACTAAACAGGTGAAAGAGCAGTGTGTGCTAAATCTTCTAGTATAGTAATGCAGCTCAGCCACTGCAGCGCACTAACACACACACACACACACACACACACACAAAGTCTGAAACAACCGAGTTTCACAAAATGTTCATTAAATTGTTGTGCAGTTAAAATAAATGAACACTCACGTGTACGACGCGGTTTCGTACGCCGTTCCAGCCTTTGATGCTTGTTACTAGAAGACCACTTGTATAAAAACGTGTGCAAACTTGTGATAAAAAGTACACTTTAGTCATTTTGTTAGCTAAATGCTGGGTTTTAAACACGGCGGCCATTTCGGGACCTTCAGCACAGGAGTGGATTATCAGTTCCTGGTTAATGGAAAGAATTTAGGGTTACATATTAACCCCTCGGGTTCTTTAAAATGTTCCTGGGTTCCTGAAAAAGTTCTTTGGTTGGTAAACATGTTCCTGCAGTGGAAACACACTCACACACAGATGTAGCTGCAGGAGCTCCACCCCAGTGACAGTGACAGTACTTATACTTGTGTCTGTGTGTCGGACACAACAGTAAATTAAATGTGACTATAAACTGATAAAAAGTATAAAGTGTCATTATTTAGTTTAGTGTCGTAGTTTAATAAATGAAAATGTGTAATAATGAACACATTACTGTGGTATAAAAGGAATAAAACACTGTTACCAGGTTACTGACTGTTTACTAAATATTAAAGGTGTGTGTGTGTGTGTGTGTGTGTGTGTGTATGTGTGTGTGTGTGTGTACTGCAGTTATGACAGAGGCACAGCGTTCTTCGTGAAGGTCGGTGACGGACGTCAGCTCGCCGGAGTGGACAAAGGCATCGTGGGAATGTGTGTGAACGAGCGCAGGAAGATCACCGTCCCACCACACCTGGCTTACGGCAGTCAGGGAGCAGGTAACACACACACACACACACACACACTCATATCCTTTTTTCTTCTTTGATCTTCCTTCTCTTTTTGTTACTCTGCCTCAGTATCTTTCTTTCCATTTCTCGGTCTTGCTCCGTTTCCCCTCATCTCTCTCTCTCTCTCTCTCTCTCTCTCAGGTGACACCATTCCTCCTGACTCGACTCTGGTGTTTGACCTCGTCCTGCTTGACATCTTCAACATGGCCGATCGTGTAAAGACGCAGGTGATAAAGACGCCGCAGAACTGCACGCGCTCCGTCACGAGGACCGATTTCGTCCGATTTCACTTCAACGGAAGTCTGCTAGACGGCACGCAGTTTGACTCCAGGTGAGCGGGAGACGAGTAAGGAAGACGACGGGGCATTGAAAACCACTATGTACCAATTATTACAAAGCACATAAACATCATTATAGGTCCACTGTGGGCGTGTCCCAAATCACACGCCCTATTCACTATATAGGCTGCATACAAACCATCAGTAATGTCTCATCATCATTAAATGTCCTTATACCTAGCAGAGTGTGTGTGTTTGTTTCAGTTACGATCGCTCTCAAACGCAGGACAATTTAATCGGAGACGGCTGGTTGATTAAAGGACTGGATGAAGGGCTGTTGGGGATGTGTGTGGGGGAAATCAGAAACTTCGTCATCCCTCCGTTCCTGGCCTTCGGGGAGAAAGGATACGGTAAAAAAACAAAAAAAAACCAACTGTCTCTTTTCTCATGGACTGATCTTCAGTCATCCAGGGTGCCAATACTTTAATCTTGGTGACAATATAGACACGTTTAAGTGCAGGAAGGAGAAAGAAAAGTAAATGAGCGTTTTCCAAGGGAGTGGTTTACGCCTTGGATGTGTAGCAGAAAACCGTAACATTAGGTTTTAGGATCAGGGAAATGAAGGTGATCTAGTGTTCGTCCGAGTGCTGATGTTTCCTCCGTTGTTCAGGGAAAGATATCCCGCCTCACGCCACGGTGGTGTACAACATCCTGCTCGTGGACCTGCACAACCCTAAAGACGACATCATTGTGGATATTCAGGAAATCCCCGAGCCCTGCACACGCAGATCTATAGCTGGAGATTACATCCGCTATCACTACAACGGCACCTTCCTCAACGGAGCCGCCTTCGACAGCAGGTCAGCACATGGCTGTGACTATTAATAAATACTAAAGTAAATAAAAGATGTACATCCAAACTGAACCAAAAAGTAACGTCCAAAATTTATTTAAAAAAAAAAAACACTTCAAATAACACAACAAAATTTGTCAGCGATCGTTTTTTATTTCGCCTCTAGAGGCCGCTCTCATACTATATAATAGTATCGGTGCCGATTAATCACCAAAACCGATCAATCGGTCGACCTCTAATTATAAACATTCTTCATCTTCTTTCCTTTTATTCTGTAGCCTCTGACATAATTGGATTAATTCACATAAATTCACATATTTGGATAAAATAAATTTTAATCACCAAAGTCTATAAACAAAATATCAATTTAATGATTAAATTTATTATGTTAATTATATCAATTTTATGTCACATTCTTAGTTTTTTTTATTTTTTTAAAAAATGTTTTTCATTCCCAAACATTAACATTTCATTAAATTCATTATTATTAATTTATTAACAGTGAATATTATAGTTTTATAGAAAATATTTATATTAAAATGTATACAAAAAAAAAAAAAAACTAATTCAAAATCCAGACTTTACACTTAAAAGCAGTAATTAATGTTAGTAAGGAATTACAGTAAAATGATTTTAAACTGAAATGAAATGTTTATTAAAATGTAATAAGCATTGTCTTTTTTTATTATTATATAATTAATAAGAAACTGTACTGTAGATACGTCAAATGTAGTTTTGATTTTTATTCTAAAAATATTCACACTAATTAATTGAGATCATTTGATTCGATATTTGAAATTATATTTACAGTGTTTCGTAAATGTTTTTTCTTCCTAGTTACGAGCATAACAGCACGTACAACACGTACATCGGGCTGGGCTACGTGATCACGGGCATGGATAAAGGGCTGCAGGGAGTGTGTATGGGCGAGAGGAGGAGGATCACCATGCCACCTCACCTCGCATACGGACAACAAGGAGCAGGTACCTTCAAATATTCACTATGTTCTGTACGTAAGAGCTGAAGGACGCAATGTTAACACTCTATATATATATCCAGGTAAGGAAATCCCCGCCTCGGCCGTACTGGTGTTCGATATTCACGTGATCGACTTCCACAACCCGAAAGACTCGGTGCAGGTGAACGTGACCTTCAGACCGGAGGTGTGTAACGAGACCAGCCAAGTTAATGACTACATCCAGTATCACTACAACTGCACACTGATGGACGGCACACTGCTCTTCACATCGTGAGTTCAACTAGGACACACCATCTACGTTTAATATCCTCCACACACACACACACACACACACACACCTGCCTCCATTCCTTAATTTTTAATTATAATATATTAATGACTAACAGATGCATAAGGTAAGATTTGTCAGAATTTTAGTTGGAGTTGAATACAATTTGAATCATTTTGTTTTACTCCTTGATCCCGCCCACGTACACAAAGCTCCGCCCCCGGAACGTTCCGTGGTTCGACAAGAATTATCGTACTTGGACATTCACCTGCTTGAAAGCCGAGTTATATCTCTATAAACACACGTAGTTCAACTCACACCGAAGTCACTTTTCTTTATAATAACTTTTTCCCCGAGCGCTAGGTGTGCCGAGAATGTTAGCATCGTTAGCTAAAAGCTCGGCCAATCAGACTGCAGGAAAGAATTGTTATAACTGCTCATGAATAAGTGAATCAATTAACAGCTCCAGGCGGCTTGATACTTTTTCACCATAGATATTAAACATCAGCCATCTGTCAATCAAACCGGTGTGATTTCAGTAACTGAGTGGGTTGTGTGTGTGTGTGTGTGTGTGTGTGTGTTTGGAGCAGGAATGATTACAACGTTCCTCAGGACGTGCTGTTAGGAGGAGATAAAGTGATCGACGGTCTGGATGAAGGTCTGAGAGGGATGTGTGTGGGTGAGAGGAGGATCATCATCATCCCTCCACACCTGGGACATGGAGAGAAAGGAGGTGAGACACATGAAAGAGAGAGAGACACTTGAACACACACACAATGTAAACAGTGTAAAAGAAGATTTAATAACATGACGAGTTTAATGTTTATTGTGATGTCATACCGACACACTGATGTCTCATCACAACCGTAACGTCTCTGATAAACACACACCATCATTAACTGTCTGTCTCTCTCTGTCTCTCTCTCAGCGGGGACTGTCCCTGGCAGCGCTGTGCTGCATTTTGAGCTCGAGCTCGTCTCCATACAGAAAGGTGTTCCTGAAGGTTACCTGTTTGTTTGGTTGGACGAGACGCCCGGGGAGATTTTCGAGGCTATGGACATAAATCAGGATAAAGAAATTCCACTTGAGGAGGTGACACACACACACACACACAAAATAAATAAATAATAAACACACAACGAGAAATAATTCTCTGTTCTCTGTAATATTCTTTTAAGCTTCTAGTCCATATAGTAACATTTTCAGATTTAAAAGAGAGTAGAAGGGGCGGGGCTAGCTGCGTGGCGATGGAGAGTATGTTGTATTAACGTTTCTGTTCCTGTTGTTATTAATATTTGAACTGTCTCACTGTGGTTATTAAATCCTGTACTGCTAGATAAACCGCTTTACTGTTAGTAAAGTACAATAGCGTTACTCTCGGTGGGCTTTGTGTTCATTTAGCAGCGTATAGTGTTGGTCTCGGTCCAGATTCTGACTTCCAAAGTGACTTTGTGCTCGAAGAGGTTGAAGACCGTTGAAGTAGAGCATGTTAAGTCCTGAATATCTCCAGCTTTTAAACATCTACACTTTCATTTCTATTCTTCTCCAGTTCTCGGAGTTCATTAAGCGTCAAGTGGCAGAGGGTAAAGGTCGTCTGAAACCGGCTCGGGATCCCGAAAGCATCATCGGAGACATGTTTAAAAACCAGGACAGGAACGGAGACGGGCGGATTACAGCCGACGAGCTGAAACTCAAAGCGGAGGAAGACGCCGAGAAAGAAAAAGCTCTGCATGAAGAACTGTGAGAAAATCTCAGATAGAAACAGCCAGAAATTCTAGTCTCACACACACACACACACACACACACACACACACACACACACTAAACCAATTCCTCTCGGAGACGAAAACCACTCAGGATTTTGTCTTTTTTTCTTTTTTTTTTTCTAAAACCAAAAAAATATCAGATCATCAGCATCTAAAGTGTACTTGCACTGTTTTTTTTAAAAATGTTTTATTAGTATTTTGTAAACAAGAAAATAATGTGGCCTTCGTTCTCCATTCCATACACATGGAAAGATGTGACAGACGTTATTTTATTTTCTCATCTTGTATTAAAGCCGTTTGGTGTGAACTGGGAAATGTTCCTTGTATAAACTATGCAGGTTTTGTTTTTGCTGTAAAACGAGTTAAATAAATAAATGACTTTTGTTCTAATTCTGGTCTCTAAAAGCGATGTCACTGTAGTTGCAGTTCACCTGGCAGCCAGCAGAGGGCTCTGAACACGACACACTGCGGTAATCTCAGCCTGAACAGAAAACAAGTCAACAAATCAGTCTGTAACAAATAAAACTAAAACAGCAGCGGAGCCGAGACCATGAACACAGCCATTATAACCGAGTTATAAAACATGTACAGTACAGGAACATACAGAGCTGGAAAACAAGATAACCGCCACATCTTTTACACTCACCATCTTCTGGTCTTTCAGACAAAAACAGACAATATGCTTCAATTTGATTTAAAAAAGAAATGTTTTCTTTGTGCACAGACTATTCAGTTGGTCCTTGTTTTAACATTTAAGATTTAACATTCCGTAAAAAAGCAATATAAATATTTCCCAAAATATTAGTTGATTTCTACAGTAATACAAAAAAAACCCCATTTTTTAAATGTGAAAACGTGTAACTGTGACAGTATTTTAAATTCCTTATTCTTTTAAAAAATACGGGGGGGATAAATAAATAAAAAAAAACATTTTAAAAAACCTAAAACGATGGAGTTTTATCTCAGAGTAGAGACGGACGTTTTAATATACGAGCTAAAATATCCAAAATGTTTAGATATTAAAATCTCTCAAAGAGAGAAACTGACCCGATTTGTAAAATCATATAAACAAAATAATTTAAAATCTGAGAAGAAAAAAAAAAAAAAAAAGGAAATTATTACAGATGAGATGTTTTGATAAATAAATAAAAAAAACAAATAAGGAGAATATTTTAAAACTAGGAGTTTGTGCGTGAATAAAATGTAAAAACGATGTAAAGCCGGTGATCCACTCTGACAGAAAATCACAGATGAAGGAGTTCTTGCTCCGTTCGCCCCACTGACCTTCGACCCCCGGCTCAATCCTGATTGGCTGCTGGTTGGGACGCTGGTTTCCCATTGGCCGGGTGACCTTTCAGACAGTCACGAGGCCTCATTTCCCCGCTGTGACGTAATTAAGAATTGCGTTTGGGACGTCCAGCGTCTCGTCCTTCTCCAGTACGATGTCGTATAAGCTTTCGTACGCCTCCCTCCTCTCCTCAACCTTCACACGTTAAAATAAAAACTACTTATGTCAAATATTATACACACACATTTATTTTTCATCATGAGTTATGAGTAGTAAACACCGTGATTCAGTTACGGCGAGATTCGGCGTTTGAGACGTGCTGAAATAACCGCATGTTTTTGTGGGCGTGTCTTGTGGGCGTGTCACCTTGTCGTTCAGGTAGCCGACGCGCAGGATGTTGCGGAGGTCCTGCACTCCGTCGGCCATGTTCAGGTCTCCCAGTGAATCTCCCAGCAGCACCACGTTGGTGCGGTCGTGTGGGAACCGGTCCGTGTTCTTTAGAGCTCCCTCTCTCTTATTAAACGTGTGGATCAACTCACCCTTAAATGCACACGCAACACCCTGAGACACACACACACACACACACACACCTTAATAAACTCAACTCAACAGTGTGGGAGAAAGTCATCTGGATATTTAGACACAAAATGTACAAACAGTTCATAACATGTAACACACATGACATTAAGTGAGTCCCGGTCATAAATCAGAGCTGAAGAGTGATTACGTGTGGGTCGAAGTCCATGTAGTTGGAGAAGACGCGCACGTTCGGGTGGAAGACCTCGTGTTTGGTGATCACTTCCTCTAAAATATCTCCGAGTCCGGCCGAGAAGATCAGCAGAGGGACGGAGTTCTGATTCAGAATGTCAAAGAAAGACTCGTATCTCTCTCTAACACACACACACACACACACACACACACACAGTACAGCACAGCGTGTTCTGATTGGCTGAGAGCATTCAGCATAATAACATACACTAACTGAAGTACATGAAATGTGATGCATTGTGGGTAACCACCTCAACATGACGCCCGAGTCTCTCACAGCCTGAGCCAGCTGGTCTTTCCTGATTCGCTGTTGGATGAGCAAATCGTGAGCTTGCGTCCACCTGACACACACACACACACACACACACACACACACAGTGTTTTTGCAGGCAGATTGAAATATGTTTGTTTAATTAGTCAGGAATAAAATTAGAATGAATTAGAGGGTTAATGATGGTGTGATCTCGCACCATTCCACCATGTAAGGAATTTTCTCCTCCACCGACTTCGAGCTGTCGATCTCAATGGGGTAATAATGAGCCAACAAATCCGACATCTGCATAAACAGTGAATAAAAACAACACAAACAGCACTTTATTACATGACGGGGAAGTCAAAAATATAATAATAATAATAATAATAATAATAATAATGGAAATTTATCACATCAAATGTGTGCCATCATACTGACTTAATGAATCCATTTTACTTTATTTATTTATTATTACTTTTAACCACAAACCCAGTCACTGTAGATCGGAAAACATTCTGTATGATACAGCTACGTGATCGTGTGTTAGTTAATCAGGGTTAGGGTTGGATTACACTACAGCACTGCTGGGTAAAGGTAGCTGCACACTGTTGATTATTTTCCTATAACAGCACCTCACGCTGAGTGTTTCATTCCACTTCAGTCTGCTTTTCTCTTTTTTAAATGTTGTGTCCTCGTGCACACTGAGGGTTGTTTTGTTTACCTTAGTTTTACAGTCCTCACTAATGAGAGTGCTGCTGTGAAGAAGATCTGAGGAGGAAAAATACAAATAAAAACATCAGACTGCATTAATTACTTCATTATTTGATAAAGAATAAATGCCCCAGGAGTAAAGAGCTAGGATTAATGCAGAGTCACTGCCAAGAGAGTGAGTGAGTGTGAGTGTGTGTGTGTGTGTGTGTGTGTGTGTACTCACTGTGTGTGGTAGGGCAGCGCGTCCCGTTGTGAGCAAATCTGGTGAGCGTCATGTCGAAATCAGAGATCACCTAAACACACACACGCACACACACACACATATATATATATATATATATATACACACACACCTTAAAATCGCCACAGGACAGCACACACATTCACACCCTCTCTCACATCTAGGAGTAATTACCATGTAGCCAATTCTCCTACATGCATGTTTTTAGGAGGAAACTGGAGAACCCCGAGGAAACCCACACAAACATGTGAAACTACACACAGACATGAACCTGAGATCAGGAATGCACCAGATCGTGTGTGTGTGTGTGTGTGTGTGTACCTGCAGTGCAGAAGATCCATCTCTCCGCATGTTTTTGATGATGGTTTCCACACGTTCTCTGTCCCTCACGCACACCGACGCGTTGTTCAGCTCCGGAATCTGAAAAAGAAAAACATTTAACTCTATTAAACTGATAAAAATAAAGTATATACAGTGTGCAGGACACAGTGAGAGGAGATCAGGTTTCTCCTGGACTCACGGTGTAACACACGGGTACCACATACACAGTGCTGACAGGAATGAAGAGAACCCTGGAGAACCCTGATTAGGTTCTAACGGTAGAGTATAACTTGGGGGAGAACAGAGAGGCATAGTGTAAAGAGGGAGAGAGAACGTGATTGGCTGACACCGAGCTTTATTATACTTAATAACTACTACATACTACAATAAAATACAATTCAGTTCAAATAAAATCAATATAAAAAACATAAAATAAACGTAAAATATAACAATTTAATTAAAAAGCAATAATAATAAAAAAGGACACGTCCAACATTTACACGTAATAACATTACACGTTCAAAATGGAGGCTTTTCCCCCAAATACACAGAATTAATGTATTTTGTTGTTGTTGTTCCGCCCACATTCCGATAAGCCCCGCCCCCGATCCCACTAGCCTGTAGCTGTAATTCGGAATACAGGTGGGGAAAATGCGAATGAATTACTGAGCAAAATAAATTAGCGTAGATTTTCCAAACAGCTAAGCGACGACTCTTACCATTTTCAACATCATGTTCAGACCTGTGCGCGTTCGTAAAGATGAAAATGACAGGTTTTTTCCCCTCACAGCAAAACACACGAGTTAAGAACTTAATAAAGAGGCCGCTGTTTAAATAAAGCGAGCAAAACCGGATTCAAAGGACCCTTTAGGTAGCCGTGAATTTCGCCCGATCAAAAGGGGGGGGGGAGTTGTCTTTTTTAAAGCCTGTCTAAAAATTATACCTGTTGCGAGGATTGATTAATGTTTGACTGAATCGAATGGAATCGAAAAATGACATTTTGACGAAATATAAACTCGTGATGTTGACAAACATCAAACAAAAAGGTCAGGTCTACAACACAGTTATATAAGGGGATGCTGAATACGGGGATGCTAATATTTTAGCCTCTCTGACAGACTGTGACCTTTCTGAAGACTTTTCATGCATTTTTTTTTAACTGGGAAGAAAAATTCCTCTAATTATTATAACCATCTCCACTGAACATATCGGACCAGTTACCAAAGATACGGCAACAAAAACACACAACATTGTTGTGACAAATTGTCATTGTTTACACTGTACACTAACCACGACCGGCTAATATTTTCGCTTTTCATATTAATACAGTAGTTGCTGTGACTGCTGTTAACTGGGAAATGTTTATCTTTTTTTTTATTTGAGCAGGCCCTCTGCTAACAAGCTCACAGCGCTCTTGGTCGGACAGACAGCAGGGTTGTCATCATTAACACTGCCTGTTTGTGTTTATGTTGTTGGTGCTCTACACTCACCGGCACACTGTCATGCTCCGGGGCCGGGAGAGAGGGAGGACTCACCCCCGTGTCTGGTGGGAGATGGAGAGGGAGAGGGGCTGCCGCAGCTGCTGTGGGAGCAGTGCTGACTTTAGAGGAGACTTTACGACGTTTGTCTACATTCTTCCTTTGTGCCTCTTCTTTTTCACTCCCCTTTCCTTCTCCGCTGGAGTACCTGCGTTTCATTGTTAATTTAACTCACCCTGCCGCTAATATACAACCCGCTCTAGCTCTATTGACTCTACTCTCTCTTAGGCCAGTCGAGCTGCTCGCGCATGCGCAGTACTAATGGAATGGTCCACTCTAATCCATGATAGGGGGCCCCGCATTCGTGCAGACTTAACCTTAAAACTTTCATGGTGTTACCCTGACCAAACAAAATATGACAGAAAATTCATAAGTTATATATGATTTATAAAGGCTTCTGGGTATTTGATGGGGCCCCTGATTCCCTGGGGCCCTAAGTGGCCGCTTACCTCGCTTATTGGTTAAGTCCGCCCCTGCTGCCGCCTGGCACAGTACATATTATACAAAAGTAAATCTATTAAAATAAATAAATAAATAAAAAAAACCTGGTTCGATAATGGTATTATTTTTGTAACTGATTTCCTGAAATGGTGAGGTATATAAATATAATGAGCACGTAGTATCCTGGGAGGAGCTACACAGCTACACAGCTACACAGCTAAATGACTATGACGTGGATTGTAAGAGTAGCTCCTACATTACGTCACTGTATTAAGGCTCAGTGCAGGTATTGATCAGTGACAGGAGAAATCCCAAAGCTGCTGATGATCAGAGCTGTGTGTTCCTGGAGGAATTCTCAAATGGAAATGAGATTGCCCTCAATTACCTATGACAAAAATCTGGAAAACTAAGAAGAAATATTTTATAACTTAACAAGGAGAAAGAAACCCATCTCAGGGCACCAGAAGTGAATGAAAAACACTAACAGGTATTACCATACCGTGTGTAAGGTTAGCTCGTAGTGTAGCTATGAGCCACTATCTTCTTAGTGGAGAAGATAGTTTACAGATAGTCTACTTTTTCCTTTTTTAGACTTGAATTGAGAGCACAGTCTCCTCCGCACTTTCCAATAAACCCAGTTACTGTTATTTATACCCAGTGAAGACAATTAGACACCATAAAGTATGTGTGCATGCCTCATCCAGCATAAAAAAATATGTAAATTAAAATAAAAATAACATTACAGTTACAGCGTCTCACCACAACGAACAGCAATGTCAGGAACCCGATCAGTGCCCACATGAGAGCATGAGAACATCCCTTTACCATAATCATGACATACAAATATTCACTTTAGGTACTGAGGCGCAAGACCATTTAGTGCTGTATAGGTTCCTAGCAGCATATGTAATCAATACAGTATTTACAGTCAGGTCCATAAGTATTTGGACAGTGACACAATTTTGGTATTGGTGCCTCTGTACAGCACCACAATGGATTTGAAATGAAGCAATCAAGATGTGATTGAAGTGTAGACTTTCAGCTTTAATTCAAGGGGTTTAACAAAAATATTCCATGAACTGTTTAGTAATTACAGCCATTTTTTTTAGAGTCCCGCCATTTTCACAGGCTCAAAAATAATTTGACAATTGACTGATAAATTAAGGAGATAAAAGGTCTGGAATTTGCATTTGTTAACTGTTCATGGGAGCTTTCAATATGCGGCCCAAAGAGGTGTCGATGCAAGTGAAGGAGGCCATCATTAGGCTAAAACAAAACAAAACAGACCTATCAGAGAGACAGCAGAAACTTTAGGAGTGACCAAATCAATAATTTGGTACATTCTTAAAAAGAAGGAATGCACTGGCTCAGCTCAGCAACACAAAAAGGCCTGGAAGACCACCAAAGACAACTAAAGAAGTGGATGATCACAGAATTATTTCCTTGTTGAAGAAAAACCCCTTCGGAACATGAAGTCAAGAACACTCTGGAGGAGGTAGGTGTGTCATTGTCAGAGTCTACAATCAAGAGATGCCTTCATGAATATAAATACAGACGCATGCCACTGGTAGCACTCAAGAACAGAGAGGCCAGATTAGACTTTGCTTAAATAAATAAATAAATAAATAAATAAATAAAAATAATAATAATAATAATAAAATAAATAAATAAAAAAGCCTGAGCAGTTCTGATGCAAGATGAACTTGTACCAGAATGATGGGTAGAGAAGAGTATGAAGAAGGAAAGGAAGGGCTCATGATCCAAAGCATACCACATCATCTATTAAACATGGTGGAGGCAGTGTTATGCCTCCTAATTATACTATGATATATTTAATTGACATTGAATGTGTCTCTGTAATACAACATGCTCTCTTTGAGTGTTTCAGATGCTTTCAACCTCCAATGAAATGCTGTTGGACAGAAAAACCCCATTACTACTCTACTTTATGTCTGTGCTCTTTTATTTATGACAACAAAAAAGTAAAGACAATCTTTAAAGATCCTTAAATATCACTGAGTTGTTATCTCTTCTCTAAACAGACTCAGTAGTCAGCATGTTTCATGTTTAATAATAATAATAATAATAATAATAATAATAATAATAATAATAAAACCTTTAAGACCATCAAGTATGAGCATAAAAGTTTCTGTGCTTGGCATGTCTTTATATTTCTGACTGTAACTTTACTACTACTACTACATCTCTTTCTTAATGTTATACATTATAGGGTCTCTACTCCCTAAATAAGTGCAGTACATATGGCACTTGTGAAAATAACAGCTCCTAAACCACATTACACGCACAAAATAGAGCCCTTTTCCTAAAACACGGAATAATTGTAGATTTTATGTGTTCCACCCGTATTTTATTTACCCGAGAGTATAAACAAAGCGAGCTAATCTGTATTCGAAGGACCCTTCAGGTATCTATAAATTTCGCCTGATCAAAAGACACATATGTCTTTTTACGCCTGTCAAAAAAATTGCCCCTTTGCGGGGGTTTAATTCTTATTTCACTGAATTAAACTGAAATAGAACTTAACTGAAATATCAATTCAAATTTTGTATTGTACACATCAGGTCTACAACCACATGCTAAGTAAGAGTACAGTGAGGAATCTACCATTTCACAGCTAAATAAGGACTTTAAGATTCTATGAAATTTAGTCAGTTTACTATATATATATATATATATATATATATATATATATATATATATATATATATATATATATATGTTGTTTATAAAAGATTATAAACACTACAAACATTTATAAAATATGCTTATAGGTGTTAACAGAGGCGGTTCCCACAGAACTAGTCGTTACCCACGTGATCTGAAAAAGTAAAGTGAAAGTGAAAACCATTTTGTATGGTTTTCTCTTTGCATGGAGACATGGAGGCTGATCTAATGAGTTGTTTTTATCTGTTGCTGTCGGTGGTCATCTGTAACGGTAATGTAAAGCATTATTCTGCTCGTTAGTGCACTGTGAATTTACTTTGAGTTATATGGAAAAGTAGTATAGGATTTTATCTACGTGAGGAGGATGGGTTTTCACCCTGCGCTTCAACTCTGAAAAATGCAGAATTGAGGAATAGAAATAATAGTTCGTCTGTAAAACCGCCAGGCAACCAGAATCACGAAGAAAAATACATTTTTAATCGCCAAGTCACTAAATCAAGTGTGTATTGTGGCATTTGTTAAAAAAAAAAAAAATAGAGGGTGTGGTTCGTGCATGGACTGGTTTTTGGAGGAACTGCAACTGCGCTTGCTCTGTAGATATGGTACAAAGCTCAAAAAGTTTCTAGAAGTCACGAGATGTGTCTTAGATTAATTTACATATGCATTGGATTGTCATGATCATTTGCATATTGAAATGAGTTACATGAAGGAGGATTTTCTGATGACAGAATGCAATATAATAGCGTTTTTTAAAAATGTATTTACAAAGTTCTACAATTTCATTCAAGAATACAGAAAAAGTGAAGCTGTGGTAATGATGAGTCTGGAAATATACATGAAGAATAATGTTTATGCATGAAATTACTGTTCTCTCTTTTATTACTGTAAATATCACCAAATATAATTTTTTGAAAAAAGATGTTCAGTGATTGGTTGTTGTGAACAATGGTGATCAATGATTGGTTGTTGGGAACAATGGTGATCAGTGATTGGTTGTTGGGAACAATGGTGATCAGTGATTGGTTGTTGGGAACAATGGTTGTCGGTCATCGGTTGTTGTGAACAATGGTGGTCGGTGATTGGTTTTAAGAAACAGTGGTGATCAGTGATTGGTTGTTAGCTTTTCACACTGTTGGTGAGTCGAGTGAACCTGCTCTCTCAACTCGTATATTTAGCAGCTGTGATGTGAGCTCAAGTTGGTAGATTTGTCACTATGATCCTTTTTTTTCACTGGGCTCTTTTTCATTGAACAATCTTAGCCAGGGCAAACACCAAGAGCAATGTAACAACAGAACAGAATTAAAAACCCAACAATAAAACACAGGATCAAAATTTGTGGAATCATCACTATCAAAATGAATCAAAATGCTTGGAATGCTAGGAGTGAGACTTTGCAACTGCTGTTTGTAAAAATATCAGTAACACTAACAGACAGCCAAAACCAATAGTAATAAATAATCCTTGTGCTAATAGTGCAAGTATTTTTTTTGGGTGGGTTAGCACATTAGTGCAGAGTTCAGAAGGGTTACAGCAGATGGAAGGAAGCTATTCCTAAGCCTGCTGGTGCGACAGTACAGGCTCTTATAGCGCCTCCCTGAGGGGAGGAGGGTAAACAGTACATGATTGGGATGAGTGGGGTCCTTGATGATGCCTCTCACCCTCTGCAGGCATTGTTTATAGTGAATTTCTGTAATTTTTGATATGTTGAGCAGTTTTCACCACTTGCTTGTCAGCAATGAGTAGTTGCTGTACCACACTGAGATGCAGTTTGTCAGAATGCTTTCAATGGTACAGCGATAAAAGTTCACCAGAATCTGTGGAGATAGAAGAGCCTTCCTCAGTCTCCTCAGGAAAAAAAGGCGCTGTTGTGCCTTCTTGACCACGGCAGTGGAGTTAATGCTTCAGATCAGATCATCAGAGATGTGTAATCCCAAAAACTCGAAGATAGTCACGTGTTCTACTTCTTCTCCTTTTATGTGAATAGAGGTGTGTGCATGACTTTTCGTGGTCCGTCGGAACTCCACAATAAGTTCCTTGGTTTTTTGGGTATTGGGTATTGAGGGCCAGGTTGTTATTGGCACACCACTTCACCAGGTGCTGGACCTTGTAGGCTGTTTCATTGTCATTGCTGATAAGGCCAACCACTGTGGTGTCATCTGCAAACTTGATTATGGTGTTAGAACCATAGGCAGGAACACAGTCGTGGGTGTACTGGGAGTAGAAGAGAGGGCTGAGCACACAGCCCTGGGGAACACCAGTGCCCAGAGTCAGGGTTCAGGAAGTCATGTTGTGGTGGAATGAACTTCCCATCAATGTCAGAATAGCTGATTCGCTGGATATCTTCAAGAAACGCCTAAAGACATACCTCTTTTCTAAATACTTACCCCTTGATAATTAGTGTTTTCCTCTTCTTCTTCTTCTTAAAAAAAAAAAAAAACCTCCTAACAGTTGCTCTCTTTTCAACAGGTTTGTGTTCGTTGCACTTCGTTGTAGTCGTACGAACCAGAAATGAAATATTCATTGATGGAGAATTTAAAGCACTCTTGTACGTCGCTCTGGATAAGGGCGTCTGCTAAATGCTATAAATGTAAATGTAAATGTTGCCGAGCTTCACAGACTGTGGTCTGTATGTGTCAAAGTCAGCCAATTGCAGAGGGAGGTACTGATGCCAAGGTGTGTGAGCTTATGTATAAACTCAGCTGGAGTGACGGTGTAAAATGCTGAGCTGAAATCGATAAATAGCATCCTCACATAGGAATTTCTATTATCCAGGTGGGTCAGGGCTAATATCACTCTGAATGTTAGGGTAGAGAGTAACTTCACCACTCCTACCCAGAGAACACAACCAGTTTTACTGTATTGAACTCCCAGCCACAGACAGCTTACTTACTTTCAATCAAGTTACTCCAGTCCATCTCAGAGCATCACGTACATATACTCATTCACAACTAGTGGCAATTTGGAGTAACCCATCTATAAAGATAGTCCTTGCCGCAGAACCAACAGTTCAGGGAGTGGAGCATGACCTTATCTAACTCCTCCTATAAGCCTAACCCTAACCCTACCACCTAACCCTACCTCCTAACCCTAACCTTAACCCATGAGATGCTGTACAACTCAGAACAACAAACACATTTATCTAACCTGAAACACACTGAGTTGTCTCCTATTCCTGGACTTTTGTTTTGACTCCACCAAGGTAAAATCAGATGGATCAGGACTGACTCCACCCCCTGAACTTTTGTTTCTGTAGGAAGGGGTACTTGTACCTTGTGGCATGTTTTTTCAAGAGTAAAGGAAACTGGCATTGCCTGGGAAGAACAAACAAAATTGGGACATGCTGACTTGAATGACAGTAACACATTAGGTCAACATCTTTTACCTGTGTTTTTATTCACTTTAGGGTTCAAGGTCCATGGTCCATCTGGTCCTCTAGTTGTCCAGCTGGGAGACTCAGTGATGCTGCCCTGCTTTGTAGCAACTCCTCTACCAATGGAAGAGCTGGAAGTGGAGTGGAAAAGAACCGACTCTGAAACTCTAGTGCACTTGTGGCAGGATGGAGAGAGTCGACCAGAGTCTCAGAGCCAGCGTTATCACGAAAGAGCTCGTTTCTTCACTGAGGAGATCGCTCATGGAAACTTCTCTCTCTTCCTTATGAATGTGACCCTGGAAGATGCAGGAGTTTATAAGTGTGCTGTTTACACAAAGCTGGAATCTGATGAAACTCTGATTGAAATAAAGGAGACCGGTGGGTACATTTTTATCACCCAATTTAAATAGTGTTCTATAAAAATACTTGATTTTAAAAGGAGGTCAATTCTTTTTTTTCATGTAAAATCAAAGTTGTAAACAATTCTCATTTCAGAGCGTTTGATTGTGTCTGGAGCCCACGTTATATCTGCGAATGCGGGTGAAGATATCACTCTGAATTGCTCTGTAGACTCACATATCCCACCGGAAAATATAGAAGAGATCTCATGGAAGAAAATGGATAAAGGTATCTTAGTGCTGCTCTATGAAAAGGGTGAGGTCCTGCCAGAGTCGTCCCATGAGAGATACATGGACAGAGTAGAATTCTTCAGCGCTGATGAAAGAAACAAAGGAAACTTCTCAATGAGACTGAAGGACGTCCGAACTGAGGACAAAGGGGTGTATATATGTGAAGCATTCTCTGGGGAATTATCAGCTAACACAACAGTGGAAGTGCAGCAGCTGGGTAAGTCATTGTTTTTATGCACAAATCATGTAAAGATGTAAGAGAGCTGAGTGCTAAAATAAGTCAGAAGTGGAATGTCAGGGCTATAATTATGTGCACTACCCTTAAGAGAGCAGAATTGGCCATGCTCATTGCGTGGGAGGGGCATACTGTCTCTCTGTCACCTAATGGAGGCAAGTCAGATGCAAGTGCAGATTAAAGTTTAATGAAAATAAACCAACACTGAAAATGAAGTAGAATAGACACACATAACAAGAACTATGAACTCATGGCAGAAATACAAGGACTAAGGAACATAACCATAAGATGACAACATGTACAATCGCAAGACAATGTGATCTGTGCAAAACGTGACTATATATACACAAGTGCTAATTAACTAAAACGTGAATCAGGTGCAAACAGTCATGTGATCATGTGCAGTGCAGCGGCTGATGGCAATCGTAGTCCAGTGCCTATTTTGGCATATCCATGACACTCTCCCCTGTCAATCACAGTGACGCTAACCAACCGTAGGCATCTGTGAGGTCATGTGCTACCTATCCTCTGTGTGGAAGTGCATTATTCTTTCATGATATCAGTCCCTTAAAATGTCCCTTAATTTTAAACATACCATATCTGGACAGAGAAAGGGGTTGTTTATTATAAAAAATGGGTTGTTTATTATATTTGTGTCATTTATAGTTTTTTTTTCCTGATACAGGGAAAGTTAAAAAAATATATCGGTGATTGCTCCTTATGGACTTATTGATTCAGTTTAAAGCAAGCAGATATTCACCAAGAAGTAATTTTTTAAAAAGCATTTTAACTGTAATATGAATATTATTTATTAGGGACACATGTCCATTAGTAGGTTGGTGTGAATAACTGTTTTAAAATGTTACCAGCTGTTCTTTATTTCTTCACAGATATTACAGAGTTATAATGTTTTAATAACTCTCGTGTTTGCGCTATGCAGGTTTATCCTCTATGCATATTGGAATTTTTGCTTTATGTATACTCGGATTTGTAATTGGATCACTCATCCTAGGCTACCTCTCTTATACATCTTTTAAAAATAATGGTAAGTCTGGTCTTTATTTTATCACTTCTGAAGTTTGTTAACATTTCAACTTAATAAAGTAAACTTAATGCATATGTTCTTTTGTTTGTTTGTAGATGTCAGCAGAAGAGCCCTAGCTATACAGTGTGCACATGTCCTTTGTCCTAATATTACTATGTCCATTGTCTTCATCCTTTGGGGTGTTACTGAGGGTAAGTATTGCTTTTCCCAGTTACAATGTTTACAACTATATCACGGTAAACTCCAGAATTACACCCTTCATGAACAATAACAATACCTTCTACAAAATAAGAATATACTATATATAGTATATAGCATAGTGCATCTGTGGAAACAAGATGAATCGAGAATGGACACTTAACTGGTGTGTGCTACATGCCTAGGGCCACAACATGCCCAGAGCATGCTAGTATTCCTGGGTTCTTCACTGTGCCTGCTTTCCCTCCTAAGAGTCACCGGCACAGACTGGTGCACCAAGCTATCCTGATGGGCCTAGACCCTATGCTTTCCCCACAAGACACAAGCTTTGGGGCTGTACAACATGTCACTGCAGAAGACGGGTCTGACTCATTGGATGAGTCTATTGACCTCAGTTCTTAAGAGGACAAAGTTGACGGAGAGCCTTTTATTCCCTCTGCACAGGCCACAAAGCCCATAGCATCAGGGAAAATGGTTGGCAAGAACTGGAGTAAACAACCCCAGCCAGCCCAGCACTGTGAGATGAGGTGTGAGTGGTCACAGACCTCTGACTGCACCTTCACAGATATGTATTTCTTCAAGCATCTGGGAGAGCCATGGCCCTGATGGTCTCTTAGAATAGAGCATGATGGTTCACCCTGTCAAGCCTCTCCCACAGAGAAAAGATGCAGTTGCTGGATGTGACTGTGGACCTCCAAAGGCCTTTTTAGACCTGTAGTGGCCACAATGTGTAATGCTTAAGTTGTGCCTCCCCAGGAAGCACACAGCTCCCTCCCAGACACATTGGCAGATGTTTGCTCAGGCTATAGCCCGTCCATCGGACTGCCAGATCTCAAAGTGACCGCCACCACCTCAAGCATCCACTCAGGGCCTAAACAAGCCTTCAGAGCCTAGAGGCACATAGGTTAAGAAGTCCTTCAACCCTAATGTGGCACAAAGAAGCCCGCCTGATAAGGCTGGTACCTCATGAGGTAAGCCTATTCTATTCTATGAAGCTAACGTTCATTTTGATAGCCCCCTGCTGGCCTAGGAAGCACTGGCTGGCCGACATAATTCTACTGCTTCGTGGCCATCCGTGGTCCCTCCCTATACACAGAGATCTTCAAACTCAGGCTCACAGGGAAATACTTCACGCTCATCCGGAAGGCATGGCACTCTGGGCCTGGTGTGTGAGAGGTTAAATCTGACCACAGCCTGGTTACCTGATAGCATTATCATGACTATTCAGAATGCGAGAGCATCATCTATGAGATCAATCTGTAATTGCAAATGGTGCCTGGTTGAGGTGTGGTGCATGGCCTCAGGCTCAGTTGCTTTCTTATGTCCAATTCCTACAGGAACTGCTAGATAAGGCCAAAGCCCTCTCTACCATTAAGGAATACTTGGCTGCCATTTCGGCTTGTCATGTAGGTTTTGGGAGCACAACAGCGGGCTGACACCCCCTTATTTGCCGATTCATGAAAGGGGCTCCTCGACTCCAACCCATATCTAAACCTTTCACTCCAAGGGACTTGGCTGTGGTGCTGGAGGTATTATCAGAACCTCTGTTCGTGCCTCTGGATCAGTTAGATCTTAAAGCACTTTCTTTGAAAATGGTGATGCTGCTGGCACTGGCTTCAACAAAGTGCATTAGTGACATCTAAGCTGGTAACCATGTTGGTAAACCCATCATGTATGCAATTTCTATGGGGCGAGGCTCAGGTTTTACTGGAACCTAATCCTGCATTCATCCCCAGAGTTGTCGACACATCACTCACGTGCCAGGTGGCGGCCATTATTGGCTTTCTATCACCCTCCATTTGCTACTGAAAGGCAGGAACAATCAAATGCTCTTTGCCCAGTCTGTGTGCTATGGACTTATGTTGACAGGACAGCGGGGATCAGGAAATCTGACAAGCTTTTTGTGTCATGGGCTACGCCCCACTTTGGTAGACTGATCACAAAACATCGTGTCTTGCATTGGATCATGGAAGCTATAGTCTCAGCTTATTCCCAAAAGGGACTACAGCCTCCCACAGGCTTGTGCACCCAGTCCACTGGGGGAACTGCCACAAACTGGACCTGGAGGTTTAATAGGTTGTGGATCTTGTGGATTCTATACTTAGTGTGAGATCACAAACAGACACACCAGTCTGATTGGCTACATTCTGTCTTTGTCTATGAGATAAGCTTGTCCTGCAATTTGGAAGTCACGATATCCTGACTCATGCAAATGCTTGAAAGAGACATTTGAGTTACGACTGTGACCCCAGCTCTCTACTAGCATGGGTGAGCATCTCATTGTACCACCCTCTTTGGGAAGAGTGAGGAAAGGGTGTGCTTATCTAGACTGTCTAGGTGGCATGGGAGGAGTAAGTCCCGCCTCTGCAATGCACACATCATATCGGCCATCCAGTCGTGGCTGGCGTAATGGAATATTGCTTCTGAGTGAGAACACGAAGATACCTCACTCATGCCCCCAGAGAACTGGGGTTACGGTTGTAACCTAAAGATATTCAACCCCTTGTTGTCTCCCCCATCTCCATCAGCATTATAACAGAGAACACACCGCTGTACTGCCAAAGAGGATACATGAAATAAATAAATTCAGACGTCCCGCTAACAATTAAAATCCTAAACAATAAAGGACATTTAATAGCTGAATTTGGTTAATAATAATTGACAGTGATAGTAATTCTAGGTTGTTTGGTACAGTTCTGGAATAAAGAGACACTGTTGTGTCTTTTTAAACTCAGTGGGTTGTTGGTCTAACAATGTCTTTATTGGATGCAATACATTAATCAATTATTTGATCTTTCCTCCAGGGTCTTTTACAGAAGCAGGAACTTGTTCAGCACTTAATTGTGTTAGGATCCTTTTCCTACTTTGGATTGCTCTCCACTTGAAAACATTTCAAGGTATGAATTGATGATCAGTGGTCCTATGAGAACTTGTCAGTTATTGGCATTATGCAAATACAGTGCATCCAGAAAGTATTCACAGTGCTTCACTTTTTCCACATTTTGTTATGTTACATCCTTATTCCAAAATGGATTACATTCATTATTTTCCTCAAAATTCTACAAACAATACCCCATAATGACAACATGAAATAAGTTTGTTTGAAATCTTTTCAAACTAAATTAAAAATAAAAAACGAAAAAATCCCATGTACATAAGTATTCACAGTCTTTGCCATGACACTCAGAGTTTCATGGTAGACACTCTGAGTGTGGAGTGGCCAGACGGAAGCCACTCCTCAGTAAAAGGCACATGACAGCCCACCTGGAGTTTGCCAAAAGGCACCTGAAGGACTCTCAGACCATGAAAAACAAAAATTGAACTCTTTGGCCTGAATAGCAAGCGTCATGTCTGGAGGAAACCAGGCACCACTCATCACTTGGCCGATACCACCCCTACGGTGAAGCATGGTGGTGGCAGCATCATGCTGTGGGGATGTTTTTCAGCAGCAGGAACTGGGAGACTAGTCAGGATCGAGGGAAAGATGAATGCAGCAATGTACAGAGACATCCTTGATGAAAACCTGCTCCAGAGCGCTCTGGACCTCAGACTAGGGCGAAGGTTCATCTTCCAACAGGACAACGACCGTAAGCACACAGCCAAGATAACAAAGGAGTGGCTACGGGACAACTCTGTGAATGTCCTTGAGTGGCCCAGCCAGAGCCCAGACTTGAACCCGATTGAACATCTCTGGAGAGATCTGAAAATGGCTGTGCACCCACACTCCCCATCCAACCTGATGGAGCTTGAGAGGTCCTGCAAAGAAGAATGGGAGAAACTGCCCAAAAATAGGTGTGCCAAGCATTAGGTGCTTCAACAAAGTATTGAGCAAAGGCTGTGAATACTTATGTACATGTGATTTTTCGTTTTTTATTTTTAATAAATTTGCAAAGATTTCAAACAAACTTCTTTCACGTTATCATTATGGGGTATTGTTTGTAGAATTTTGAGGAAAATAATGAATGTAATCCATTTTGGAATAAGGCTGTAACATAAAATGTGGAAAAAGTGAAGCGCTGTGAATACTTTCCTGATGCACTGTATGTAACTAAAAATGCTAAATAATAATCCGTTGGCAGTTGTAATTAAGTAATAAACAGAAAAAAGGCAGTAAATGCAGTAAACACATTTTTGATACAATCCTTTAATAAATTGTTCGTCTAATTTTCTTTATAGAAACTGTGTAATGTTACATAGCAGAGCAGGAAACAATTACTTTTTGTGTCACTACCATTACATTTAATTGTAAAGTTTTAGATTTGACACTTTGTTCAAGGCTATTTAATGTGACATTTTTTTCTCTTTAATCTGAAAACCAAAAAGTGCTTTTTATGCTTTTCGGCTGAAAATTTTCAGCACATCTCTAATAAATATATTTAATGATGTCTTATGTGAGCAAGGAATTCGAACATAGATTGATAAATTTTATTTCACATGATCATTTACTGTGACAGAAAGTGAGGGCACTGCATCGACTTTTATAAGTGGGGAAATCAGTAGAGATAAGAGGATTACTGAAGTGAGACGGGGAAAGGGGGAGAGACTGTCAGTCAGTCCAGACTCATACAGTACTGTGTAAAAGGCTTAGGCACAACAATCTCAGAGGGAGGCAGAGACAACCTGAAAACATAATACCTCCATCACTTGGTGGCAGAGGAGTAAATAAAAGACTTTTACACAGTACTGTACGCTGATTGGCTCAGTTGCAGGGGCACATAAAGGTTCACGTCTGATTAAGTCATATACAGCCGTGGCCAAAAGTTTTGAGAATGACACAAATATTAATTTTCACAAAGTCTACTGCTTCAGTGTTTTTAGATCTTTTTGTCAGATGTTACTGTTACTGAAGTATAATCACAAGCATTTCATAAGTGTCAATGGCTTTTATTGACAATTACATGAAGTTTATGCAAAGAGTCAATATTTGCAGTGTTGACCCTTCTTTTTCAAGACCTCTGCAATTGGCCCTGGCATGCTGTCAATCAACTTCTGGGCCACATCCTGACTGATGGCAGCCCATTCTTGCATAATCAATGCTTGGAGTTTGTCAGAGTTTGTGGGTTTTTGTTTGTCCACCCACCTCTTGAGGATTGACCACAAATTCTCAATGGGATTAAGGTCTGGGGAGTTTCCTGGCCATGGACCCAAAATGTCGATGTTTTGTTCCCCGAGCCACTTCGTTATCACTTTTGCCTTGTGGCAAGGTGCCCCATCATGCTGGAAAAGGCATTGTTCATCACCAAACTGTTCTTGGATGGTTGGGAGAAGTTGCTCTCTGAGGATGTTTTTGTACCATTCTTTATTCATGGCTGTGTTCTTAGGCAAAATTGTGAGTGAGCCCACTCCCTTGGCTTAGAAGCAACCCCACACATGAGTGGTCTCAGGATGCTTTACTGTTGGCATGACACAGGACTGATGGTAGCGCTCACCTTTTCTTCTCCGGACAAGCTTTTTTCCAGATGCCCCAAACAATCGGAAAGGGGATTCATCAGAGAAAATGACATTACCCCAGTCCTCAGCAGTCCGATCCCTGTACTTTTTGCAGAATAGCAGTCTGTCCCTGATGTTTTTCCTGGAGAGAAGTGGCTTCTTTGCTGCCCTTCTTGACACCAGGCCATCCTCCAAAAGTCTTCGCCTTACTGTGCGTGCAGACGCACTCACACCTGCCTGCTGCCATTCCTGAGCAAGCTCTGCACTGGTGGTGCCCCGATCCCGCAGCTGAATCAACTTTAGGAGACGGTCCTGGCGCTTGCTGGACTTTCTTGGGTGCCCTGAAGCCTTCTTCACAACAGTTGAACCTCTCTCCTTGAAGGTCTTGATGATCCGATAAATGGTTGATTTAGGTGCAATCTTACTAGCAGCAATATCCTTGCCTGTGAATCCCTTTTTGTCCAAAGCAATGATGGCTGCACGTGTTTCCTTGCAGGTAACCATAGTTAACAGAGGAAGAACAATCATTTCAAGCACCACCCTCCTTTTAAAGCTTCCAGTCTGTTATTCTAACTCAATCAGCATGACAGAGTGATCTCCAGCCTTGTCCTCGTTAACACTCTCACCTGTGTTAACGAGAGAATCACTGACATGATGTCAGCTGGTCCTTTTGTGGAAGGGCTGAAATGCAGTGGACATGTTTTTTTGGGATTAAGTTCATTTTCATGGCAAAGAGGGACTTTGAAATTAATTGCAATTCATCTGATCACTCTTCATAACATTCTGGAGTATATGCAAATTGCCATCATAAAAACTGAGGCAGCAGACTTTGTAAAAATTAATATTTGTGTCATTCTCAAAACTTTTGGCCACGGCTGTAAATATAAATTTTTTTGGTATTTAATTTTCACACCTGCACCCCTCTAGAATTTCTTCCACAGTTTGAATACCTGCCATGGGGCCACTTTTTGCTTTCTGCTAGCTCTGAAAACTCCTGCACCAGGTCATCAGTGTTTTGATTACTTTATTTAGGCTTTTTGGAGCTGGGAATTAGTAAAAATGTGGTATTTAGGAAACACTGGTTTAATCAGTACATACTGTGTGCTTATTATATTGCAGATTATCAGCACCAATTAATTAACCGTTTGGCAATTCTACTACAATATGCTGTGATAAATGTTGTTGCTTATTCACGTGAGTATCAAACCATTACACCATTACCATCTGCAAGATGTTATTTCATACTTATATAAAGTGAAGAGTTAAGAAAGAAACCAATTAAAGAATAAAATCATTTTAAAATCATGTGCTTGAGCAGTATATCTTAGTGCTAATTAGCCATATGAGCATCTTGGTCTACTATCTTTTGTCACATCTTAGAAAGTTGCTGAAAAGAAGAAAAGGTCTATTTCTTTGGTTTAACACCCTGCTTGGGATAGATAAAAGTAAAAAGATATATAAAAAGTTATTTTAAATGCACAGGTCTGATTTTGCTATATTAAATAAATAAAGAAAGGACTTTCAAGACACTCAGGGACACCTTACAAATAATAAGATACATAAGAAATATATGAAGAAAGAATATACAATAATATACAAAAGCTATATCAAATAAAATAAGCTATTCTAAAAAAAAAAGGGGGGGGGGTTTAAGACGCAATTTAAAAATTGAAAGGCTAGAACTATTACATATGTCTTGAGGCAAGGTATATAAAGCAGTACAACTAAAAGCTCTACATCCCATGGTAGTCAAACTTACAGAAGGCGTAACAAGAGTTATAGAAGAAGAAGACCTGTGGGTGGGTTCGGGTGGGTGAATAAACATGAAGAAGATCACAAAGATATGAAGGTGCTAAATTATGAAGAGCCTTATAACTGAAAAGTAAAATCTTAAATTGAATCCTGTATCTCTATGGAAGCCAGTGGAGTTGTCTAAGAACTGGAGACATGTGCTCAATCGAAGGTGTTAGTGTAATGATCCGAGCTGCTGAAGTATGTGAAGAAGCTTTTGTGAAACACCACTGAGAAGAGAATTACAATAGTCACTGCGAGATGTAACTAATGCATGTACAAGGACAGCAGTACTATTAGCTGTAAGAGATGGTCGAAGACGACTAATATTTCACAGATGATAATATGCTGATTTTGTAATGTTATTTACATGGGCCTCAAACGATAAAGTACTGTCAAGGATGACACTCAGACCCTTAACCTGAAGGGAAGGAGAGATAACAGACTTGTCAATAGTCAGTGTAAAACTTTCACAATTTTTCAGTTTTGATTTAGTGTGTACTAATAAGATCTCAATTTTCTCACTGTTAACCTTAAGAAGATTGCATGTAAACCATGATTTAATTTCAGATAAACAAGCCAAGAGAGAAGGGGGTAGTGTTGAATTAGGCTTTGAAGACAGATAGAGCTGGGTCTCATCAGCATAACAATGAAAATTTATTGTTGTAAAATTTAAGAGAACTAATAAACAGAAGAGGGCCCAAAACTGAGCCCTGAGGCACGCCACTAGTAATCTGAGAGGTCCGTCATCTGAAACTTTTAATTTGAACAAACTGAGTCTGACCCGATAAATAGGATCTAAACCAGGCCAAGGGAATACCAGTGAGTCCAGTAGAAATCAATCTCCAGTAAAATACTATGTGAAACAGTGTCACAAGCTGCACTTAAATCAAGAAGAATGAGTATTGATAAGAGTCCAGAATCCGCAGCCATCAACAAATCATTCATAACTTTAATAAGTGCAGTCTCCGTGCTATGAAATGGACGATAGGCAGACTGAAATTGCTCAAACAAGTTATTCTCTATAAGATAAGCATATACCTATCGAGCAACTATTTTTTCCAATAATTTAGAAATAAAGGGTAAGTTAGAGATGGGTTAAAAGTTTTCTGGGTTATTATGATCCGCGCCGGGTTTCTTAAGTAAAGGGGGTCTACTTTAAGAGATGAAGGAATAATACTGGTAGTAAGAGAGGAATGTATGAATTGAGTTATTAGCAGTAACAAAGAAGGTAGACAAGACTTAACCAGATGCGTAGGAATAGGATCTAACTGACAAGCTGTAGGCTTAGATTTTTGAACACAGTTATTTCGTGAACCATAGGCAAATAAAAACTAGAAAAAGCTGTTAAGGAATAATCTACCTGAAAATAAAAGCATGTACTACATGCCCCATTATTGTTATTCATCAAATTTTTATGATTTTTTTCGATTTTATCATTAAAATAAGTCATAAAAGTATCATATAAAACAGTAGAATGCAAATGTAATGAAAAGCATCAGGTGGTCGCAGAATACTATTTATTTTGAAGAATAATGTTCTTGTGTTCCCACTTCAGAATTTATTAAATTGGAATAATAATTTGATTTAGAAAGTGCTTCTTTATAGTGTCTGATGTGATTATCATACATCTCCTTGTGTACAATAAGACCAGACCTTAAATGTAAACTTTCCAGTGGACAACCTTTTGCTTTTAACTGACATATTTCAGGAGTAAACCAGGGAGCAGTATGAGCAAATGAAACAGTCCGAGTTCTCACGGGTGCAACAACGTCCAAGATATTCTGCAATCAGTCACTGTAGTGAGAAACCAATTCATCCAGACTAAATAGTCCATCTATGTTCAGCAGGTTATGAACTTCATTAGAAAAAACAGATAAATCAATATGCTTAATGTTACGAAATGAAATTGTATGACTTGGAACAACTGTAGACAGTGCACTACAATTAAAAAGTGTTATTCCAGTGCAGCAAATAAGATCGTGTATGACCTTCTATATGAATTGGAAAATCAATAAATTGTTTTAGTCCAAAGCTGTCCAAGCATGATAAAAAGTCTTTTGTATCAGTGGATGTTGCCTTGTCGACATGTATGTAAATCACCAACCATAATCGCATTTGGAGAAAAAGAACATAATAAAGTTTTTAAAAAAACCTGAAAGTTCAGTTAAAAAATCATATTAGTCTTAGGAGGACGATATACAGTAGTTATAATAGTAGGTACTGGCCCATTAACTTGTAAAACTATAGACTCAAAAGTAACATAAGAAGGTACAGATATAGTAGACACCATCCATTTCTTATTGTAAAGCATCGCAAGACCACCACCTCGATTCGAGACACGGGATTGGCAAACATAGACAGAACCCGGAGGAATGGATTGATTCAGCTGTGAGAAGTCATTCAGCCTTCAGTAGATCCCAAACCAGTGGTGCTTTGTTGGTGATTGAACGGATATTGAATAATCCAAAAGTGAGAGTGTTCTAGGTACATTTGGCGATAGTTGACCTGCCTAGGTGACCTAGTGCAGAGTAGTCCACAGTTCGTCCCTATTTCCTTGTCAGACACGAAGAGGATGACCAGAAAGACCGTATGGAGTTCGAATCATCGAAGTTTTAATTGACTTGACCTGCAGAGAATGTATTTAAGACAAGCCTTAAAGATGGAGATCCAAACATAAGTGCATGCAATTTTAAGAACATGAGCCAAATTCATTTTAGCTTAAAAAACTACTAAAATAAGTTTCAAATAAGTTTAAAACAACTGTTGCCCAGGAACAGCGGTAGCTAACACGCTCCAGTGTTCGCTCCCGGAAGTAATCATTAATAACATTAAATAAGTAATAACATTAAAACCACTGACTTGAAGTGAATAACATTGATTATCTCAACCCTAACGTCACATGGGTCGATTGTAACACCACTCAAAGAATGCGGTAAACTTACATGTACATGTCTCATGTGGACGATATGGAGAAGTGATGTACGTGTGTACAGCCTGTAATGATGTTACAGTTTCATGGAAAGAAAATAAGAGTGTGACTGTTGTGTTGTATTATAACTGTTCCAGCTCTCCTCCTGTGCAGTTTGCTTCATTTGAGTAAAACACATCATCAGTTGAATTGATTATTAAGGCTTCTTGCTGCAGTTGATGTGATAATGTCAACTGCTTGAATGATCCCTAAATCTAAAATTGTTATATTTTATTTTAATATATTATTTATTTCCTTTCCATGTTTTTACTTCTGTATTTCTCTTTTAAGCTTTTAATATTTTTGTTTACAAAACACTGTATGAATTTATGGAATATATTCTAACATTTTTGTTTTTGTTATTGTCCAGGTATTCTTGTGGATCTCTGGTATAATATAAACACTGCAGGGAAAGTGTCAATTCTGACAGGTCTGCTACTCGGGCCACTTCTGACTCCTCTGTATATTCTGTATGTTATCGTTATGGGTAGGTTTTTCAACAATTTATTGTTTTATATTAAACAATTCTTATAATGTGTGCGTGTGTGTGTGCAAGTGTGTGTGTGTGTGTGTGTGTGTGTGTGTGTGTGTGTGTGTGTGTGTGTGTGTGTGTGTGTGTGAGCAAGGGAGAGAGGTATATCAATTTTACATTATAGAATTGATGTACAGATACATTCCAAAAATGTTATTATATGTTTTAAACAATTTCAAACAGGCATAAATCAGTCACTCTTTTTTTTCTGAAAAAAAGGGGTTGTCTTTGTGCTTTTCTTACTGATAGTAAGAAGACTGTTAAGTACTGATCGTGCTCTTAGTCCATGACCTAGTGAACCAGTAGCAGGATGTATTTATTGATAGAGACTTCAAAGCACTTCTGTAAGTCGCTTTCAGGGCATCTGGAAAATATATGGGATGAAATTAGTCTCAAAATCATTAACAAATGTGTGCACAGTTATCCATGAACTTGATAAATGTTGCAAGTGCATCTTACTATCCACAAACAAATGCCTTACAATTTGTGTCTGCGAAATCCAGAATTAAATGAGTGTGCAGAGATTTGTACAAACAGAGAAATATTTGTGAACACAAATGTTCTATTTTGTATTAATGTATTATACTTTGCACATGAAACAAGTAAGATGTGCATTTGTGGATACGCGTGGATTCATTGGTGTCTTTTCTGAGTCGATTCTGTTCGGTTCATTTGGATTTTGAGACTTTCTTTCTGCGGTTTGCACAATCCACACACCAATATCTCCCGATCCACACACACACCTGTGCCTAAGAAAAGCAGCTACCACTAGATGGCAGTCTCAGTTTTACAGAGTTGGTGGCACCTGCCTGCTTGTGCTTGATTTGAAAGTAAGTTCTACTGGACATTTTTGGCATCCTCCCAAAACTTGAAGACTTGCCATCGACTCAAAGATGACGTCAGTGAATGTATGCGTGTCACCTGATCCACAAATGCACATCTTACTTGTTGCATGTCCATGTAGTTCCTTTAAAAAACTTTTGGTAGATGATGAGGGTTAAACACATGGCATGTGGAACAATATAGATTTTATAGATAATAACCTTGTAATAATCCTTTATTTTCCAATACAGTGTGCTGTAGGAGGCCTCTACTAAAACAATCAAACAGGAGTTACATGATTACAGGATTCAGCAATTGTCTACGAATATTGGCTATTATATTTCTATATAGACTTAATCCAGGTAAGTATCACTTTTTGCAGGTAATGTTACATTTGACTGACATGTACTTTCATTAAAAAAGTACTATTTCATTAAATGTACTATTATATTTTCCCAAGCACTTCTCATCCTAAAGGCTATTGTATATATACAGTATATAAAACATTTAGAATGCATGTATAGAATAAATGTAATTGATTTTACACACGTTGAAAGCTTTTAAATTCTAGATATTTTATATATTTAAACATGTTCTCATATTTTGTTGCCTCATCGTCCAGACCTACTAACTTATATACCCTAAAATCGGTTTAATCACACAAAAGTTCAGTTTTAGTTGTGTATGTTATGAGTCTGAAGCATGTACACAATAAAGCATATTAGCTTCATCAGCACAATTACAAGCACAAATAATAATTTCAGTTTAAAACTGAACATTTACAAGCAAAAGTGCTTTATTAATGTCATTAACATTCTCTGTTTTTCAGAAAAATTGGCTTGGGCAGTGTTTTCATTTTTGGCAGTGATTTGGTTTTGGTGTCATGTTATTCTCAAACGTCTGTGTAAGTATCATGTAATACTTCATTTTACCTATTTTACATATTTTATTTTTTGCCAAACAAACATTACAAACATTACATTACATTTGATGTAATATGCATTCAAAAACATATTATTTTACCTCGAGTCCACACACATTACACTATTTAAAAAGCCATATACTGTAGATAACAGTTAATTGATTATACAACAAAGTTTTACATATAAACATTTTATTCCTGTGCTCTAAAAATGATTCATTACATTTTTAGCAGGAAATTATCTGCATGATATTTCCAAACTTTTTATTTATGTAAGCTGTCGTACTCCTCCTTCCGTACCCTTTGCAGTGGCATGCTTCTCTTCTTCCTACGTCTGTTCATGACCAAACCTACTCACTCCATCCCCATCTATAAAAGCAAACAATTTGACTCCAAGAGTGAAACTGTCATGGCTGAAATGTATTTGTAGGAGAAAGCAAACAATAAATTCCGCCAAATTTACAAAAGTTTCAGAAATGTGGATTTTCTTTGTATTTATGTGCATATATTGATGATTACCAATCACACATGAATTACCAGGCGCATGCTCACTACAACTAATTTGCATTTAATGACACCCACAAAAATGCCCTAAAAGGCAAAGCTCACAGACCTGAAAGCAAAAAATGAAGATTAAACAGCAAAGAATGAACTTCTCAGAGGCAGACCTGGATGTTATATTGATAAAACACACAATTCAGGGAAATTCTTGACCATGTTTTTTCTTTAAGTATAAATATGAAGTTGCACACATGAAGTATTTCTTTGTCACATACTGTAATATACTTGCAAAAACAAATCAGATTAATTAATTAATTATCTTGTTTGTGGTAGCAGTGTAACTCAGACATTAATACAAAAAAATATATGTAGTTAAAATATTATTAAACACAATCATAATTAAAAATTTTTTTTGTTGAGAGTGACATGGTGAGAGAGATAAAGAAGAAACCTAAGAAAAGTTAAAGCTAGTGTAGGATTGTTTTCTAAAAATGTTCAAAATATTATTTTTTCAGTCAGGGCTGAACTGATAATCTTGTAATAGTAATTAAAGCCCCGCCTCCAAATTCTGAGTAAGTTTAGACCGCAGCTCCCTGTAAGAGGCTGTAGGATTAGTGCAGAGCAAATCTTTTCATTATGCTAAGATAAGTTAGACAAGCTAGCTCTCTACCATCAGCCTCAGAGATACATGAAGCACTGCAGAGAGCGTAGGAGTCACACTGATGTGCAAAAAAAGCGATTTTATTCTCATAATATTTCAGTAACACTGAGAAGCAGCAGATAATTACATTATTACACACATGGTTTTAACCATGTCCCAAACCATATCCTATTATATAAAGGCCCACAGCTTCTGAACTTCAGACCTGATTGGAATCTCAGTGGTGGTCAGATAAATTTTGCCCATGAACACCATCAGCATGTTTGGGGAATAAAGGAGACTGAATGGAAGGGAAAGCCCCCAATCCCACTGTAACACATGGAGGTGGATCATTGATTATTTGCAGCTCTTGTGAAGATGAATGACATCTTGAATAAGGCCAGGATACTTTAGACCAAACCCCTGTTTATTGATTTTTAAATGAAGGAAGTCAATAATTCTGGAACAGGTTGTGTTTATTATTTTGATAAGAAAGTAAAAGGTAATGTAGAGTCTGGTACGGAGCGTGCAGCAGATTTAATAACCTCAGTAAGACCAGTGAAAGATGTGTCATGTGAATTGTGTAAAAACAGTTGTTTGTTTTTGCAGCTGTTTTACTCTGGATATCAGTGATGATCCTGGGGGTTCTAAGTGCATCAGTGTCGATCTACATCCATTCTTTAGTGACTGATGTGACGGGTGAGTACCAGTCCTGTTTCATTACTGTTTATTGGTAGAGGAGCTGCTTTCCCACTGGATCATCCTCACATGGTTTCATATACAGAAGAAGTTATAAATGTTATATAGTTCATCAGCAAGCTAAGAGGAAGAAGCTAAGAATCATCCAGTACAAAAGCATGAACAGTGTTTTAGCTTTAAAAGTTTTTTACTGCAATTTTGTGATGAATTATTTGTACGTTGAATATTCAGGTAATAACAGTGTCATGATTACACGTGTGTAAAAATGTGTCTTTTCTCATGTTGTAGAACGTGACCCACTGACCTGTGTGACTGTATTCCTCCAAATCTTGACCATGATGTCACTGTTTATAAGTCTAAAGTATTTATCAGGTATTCATTACTTTTCTGATTCTTTTCATATACTTTATATTTTAGTAGCACAATTAAAAAACAAATAAATTCAAATCAATTCAAAGGAAATGGTTTAAACTTACTTACTTAATTAATTAATTAATTATCTTTTACAACATAAGAAAATTAGCTTTTATCACCGGATTTTCATTTTATTGTTGGTGTCTGTTAATGGCAGTGATTATGCCAACAAAATCAAGTGTTATGTTAATAAATGTATGTCCTTGGTTAATGAGGAAACTCAGAAAATAATGATTTCCAATTTCCATACAGCCTCAATGTTACAGTGAATGAATTTCACACAGCAGTGCTCTTTAGTAACGAGCACTAAAGAATATATTCTCTAGTTCTTTGCAGTATATGAAATTGTAAATCTCCCCCAGGGCATCTCCCCTCTGTAACAGGCCAAATATAATTAGCATTTGTTTCTTTGTAGTACAGTTTAAGCTGAGAGAATATGGTGTTGTGTCAGGTTTTGTTAATTACACAGAAGAATACTGAACTGAACATGGAAAGGTGTTTTACTTTTGGGGTGCTGGAATATTAAGCGATATACATAAGATATGCGCTACCTGAATAATAGTAAAATATATATTTTTTCTTTTATCAGAGATTACAGTTACAATAATTACAACACTGCTCAGGCGAATTCTCAAATCAGAAGGTGTTGATAAATTTTCTAGAACAGTACAGACCTGAGTATTTATGACTGTAACATAAATGTTTATATTAATGCACTCACTGTAATACTGTAAGTTATTGTTTCTATAGTAACAGCTCGTTCAAAAGTGGAAGCTCTGCTGTTATTTAACAAAGAAAAGCATATAATTGTTCATATGTTCATATATTCACCATCCCCACGGGGAAGCCTGGTGGTGGCAGCATCATACTTTGGGGCTGTTTTTGTTCAGCTGGAACTGGGGCTTTAATCAGGGAGGAGGGAATAATGATCAGCTCCAAATACCAGTCAATTCCTTAAGACGTCTGCTAAAACACTTACGATGAAGAGGAATTTCACCTTTCAGCACGACAGTGACCCGAAGCAAACCTCCAAATCAACAAAGAATGGCTTCACCAAAACAAGTTCAAGGTTTTGGAATGTCCCAGCCAGAGTCCAGACCTAAATCCGATCAAAAATCTGTGGGGTGACCTGAAGAGGGCTGTGTACAGGAGATGTCCAGCCAGCCTGACAGAGTTAGACTGCTTTTGCAAGGAAGAATGGCAAAATATTGCTAAGTCAAGATGCCAAACTGATTGACTCTTCTGAATGTTTAACTCTGAATGTTCCATAACATTTACTGTAACTACAGCCATGGGAAAAAGAAAGTACCCCCTCCTTCAATTATATTTTTATTTATTTATCAGGGGATAATAACAATTGTGTGGTCCTCACCAACTTCTATAAACAAACAAATAACCTTAGATAACAACAACAACAAAAAAAAACAACCACAACAGATTTGAGTATGTAGTAGGTTTTACCCTAAACGTAACCTAAAATTCATAAACCAGGTGGGAAAAAAAGTACAATCTTCCTACTTCCACAATAATTAAGACGGTAATAAGCAGCCAGGTGTTACAGATGAAATGAAATGCAAATAAAGATTAGTTAAACATCAAGAAGTGTGACTACCTCTATAAAAGCAGAACTTATGGCAGTTTGGTGTTCTGGAGCATTCAGATGTGTCTCCATCGTGCCAAGAAAAAGGACATCAGCCATGACCTTAGAGAAGCAATTTGTTGCTGCTAATCAATCTGGGAAGGGTTATAAGGCCATCTCCAAACAATTTGAAATTCACCATTCTACAGTGAGAACGATGGAGAGCCTTCATGTCAGCAAATTCAGTCCAAGTTCAGACCATTTAATGCTCAGAGATATAAAGAAAATCCCAGACAGCTAGAAATTTGGCATCCATGTGCATAGGTGTGAACGTCATGCTGAAAGGGTCTGATTTTGACCAGCTTCAGTTACCACTGCTGTGCAGGTTTGGGGTGCCGCTAGTGTATTGTTATTCATATGGAATTAAAAAACGTGTACTGGATTGCACAGAAGGGAACAGATTTTGTTTCTACTATCACAGACTTGTTACCACTGAATTCACTGATTTTTTCGGTTTAATTACCACAGGTCCAGAATCTGACTCCAGAAACACTGAAACACAGCAATGTAAGTACAAAATTATTTTCTGTTGAAGTTCACTGCCATGTCTCAATCAGGATATATCTGAGTTACCCTCAGGCGGTAAAATATCTTTATTCTATATTTAGAATTTATTTCTAATTTATTTCTATTTCCATTTACAAAACAACAAACTCAGCTGAAAGGGAAAAGTTAATGTTTTCTCTAATTGTCGTGTCTTTGTATTACAGCTTCATCCCATTTGGTTGTGTTCATGTTTGGTACAGTGGGGGTTGTTTTAGTGAACGCTGTTGCGTTATTAGTGGAGCTGATCCTAAAAGCACGTGAGTGAACTCTATAGTCCGTGATTTTTTAATAATACATAATAATAATAATAACAACAATAATAATAATAATAATAATAATAATTATTATTATTATTATTATTAGTATTATTATTAGTATTATTACTAATAATAATAATAGTAACAATAATACAAAATTCCTCACTGTAAAAATGTTAGTGTGAAATTACTGACAGATAAAAATGAATCAGTCCATTATATATATATATATATATATAACTACAATTTATTTTCTTATCCAATTATAATTGTAAATAGGAACAGGCCAGCGTACAGTGGATCTGCGAGTTATTCTCCTACCGACTGAATGTGTCTTTGCCGTGTGCTGCCTTGCTTTACAACTATCTGCTTTCTGTAAGTATAATCTATAAACACTGCACAGTATATGATCTGATGTACAACTGGTCTGTGCACTTTGTCATTCTATTGTTATATCAGTAACAGAAATAAGAAAAAAAAATATATATTAATGATTATTGTTTAAAAATCCAAGCAGGAAAAATATCAGTTTTGTGTTTATTATCAGAAATGTCTTGATAATACTATTGTGATAACTGTTGTGGTTGCTGATGGGGGAAATCGTTAGGTCATGGCCGACCAATATGCCTCCTTAACTGGCTTTAAGTACAAGACTTTTCCTCGTCATAATGTGAACTGGTAAGCAGGTCTGAAACAGTCATTTAAATATTTATCTTTTGGTATTTTCCATCTCCCCCATGCTTCACCTGCAATTCCTGGGGCCCCACAGTTTCAATATCTCTTCCTTAAAAACTGGAAAACAAATGCATTATGTACAGAATAACACACTTCAGACCGTGTGGTTATATGAAAATAATCCATTCCGGAGTGGTGTGATGCAGCGGGACACAAAGCAGAGTGTATTATTTTCTTACACCAGCACAGGCAGAATGTGTTATTCTGCTTTATACCACAGAAATGTATAACATTTGGATTTAAGTCTCTGACTCTGAATATATCCCTTAGCTCGGACACTACACTCACTTTATATCCGGATCTGTTTAGTACTTGTGCATCCTCTAAACATGACCAGTTTCTATTCTAAAACACCGTCATATTTCTTTCCTATCAAACAGGGAAGGAGAACAGAAAAAGGTATGTGTGTATTGTTGAGGAATATGAATATATAGAGGTGTATTTTCCTTATCAGTCTTGTTCAGATAGAAGACGATCATTTTTGCTCTCGTTATTACAGATTTAGAGAAGACATAAACAGGCTGAGACAGTGCTGTGGGTGTAAACAGACACAGAGGGTGAGTACATCACTGTGTAATATTAAACATGGAATAAATAAAGGCTTTCATCAAAAATCTGATTAACATCATTAACTTTTGTGCAGTTTTTACATCATCTGAGTCAAATGAGTAGAACAATTCCTAAAAATAATGTCTCGCCTTAAACACAGGACTCAACTCTACAATGTGATGAACGTGAACTCGAGAATCTGGCTCCTGTACCTCGGCCCTCAGGGTCTTAACAGGTAAGATGCATCCCACGTTCTTTCATTCTACAGTAATGATTTATATAATTACATAGAGTTTAAACATGTACACATTTATTATCTACAAATAACAAAACAGTAAAACCTGATCCACTATTAATGTACTTAGACTGATTATATGTTCAGCCGTATACAGTTCCTCCATACACTAATAATAAAGACAGTGTAATACAGTTTTATTATTCCAGTGGCTTTATCATATATTTATACTCTAATAAACTTTTTTGTTTGTTTTGTTTTATTAGCAAAAATTCCTCAAACACGAACCCAGAAGATTGCCAAAGTACATTTGCCTGCTTTCTTTACTGTCTGACCTGCTGCGTGGTTTTTTTTTCCATCACCTGACTAGTTGACATCCCCACAGCGCCCACTAGTGACTGGATCAGTTTATTAGTCTTTGCAACCCCGAGCATAAAAAGATCTGACTTCTGGCTGTGATGTATAATAATGGGGAAAAGTGGTCCTCACCAACTTCTAAACAAATAAAAAAAACACAATATTGAGCCAGGTGTTACTAATGAAATGCTCAATGAAGAGTTTAGTTCGTCAATAAGTGTGTCTGCCTCTATAAAAGCAGAACTTATGGTGGTTTGGTGTTCTGGAGCACTCAGGTGTATCTCCACATCATGCTGAGAAGAAAAGACATCAGCCATGAACTGAACAGACTGGATGCACTGGATTGATCACCTCAAGGATTGTTTTAAAGGTGTAGGTGTGTGTGTGTGTGTGTGTGTGTGTGTGTGTGTGTGTGTGTGTGTGTGTGTGTGTGTGTGTGTGTGCGCGTGCATGTGTGCTGCATGTTGCTTGTTTTACTTGTTATTGTTTAAATTCCATGTACTGGTTCTGTAATATATTCAGCCATGTGAATGTGGTGCTTCCAGGTTTATTATAATATCAGTGTCATTGTAATATAGTGTGTTTGATGTTGGACAACTTAAATTAAACACTGATAAAATCCATTACTATTCTGCTTTATCTCTGTTTATTTTTATTATTTCTGGCTACAAATGTTGGCGTTTATTGTTGTTAGGTAATCACGGAGGGAGGCAGGATGCAAGTGCAGGGGAAACAGTTAATTTATTAAGGAATAGGGGAAACACAAAAGAACAGGCAACAATAATCCTCATGAACATGAATAATCCAAACGGGTAGAACATAAATCCACAATGAGCACAGAAGGTAATCCAACATAATAACGAGGCAAGGGAATAATCCACAAAGACAACGTACATGAAAAGAAAAGAAAACGAAACTACATAAACAAGTGATACAAGGCTATGGGCTATGAGCGAGCGAGCAGGTAGCAGGCGTACAGCACGTGCTAAAACAAACTCTAATACTCTGCGAAGAAGAGGAAACGTGAAGCGGTTTAAATAAACAGAATAAACAAGGACTAACACAAAACACCTGAAACTCATAATCACACAATGAAAGGAAAACCAATGAATGGACCGGGGCGGAGACATGACGTAAACCAAAACACAGGCACATGGCAAAGGTAAACATAACGAGTCCATGAATGAATCAGTCCAGCGGTTTTAATGAATGAAAGGAGCGAGGAAATGCGCCGCTCGGCAGTTAAGCGACCGGCGCGGTGAACGGAATGCGGAAGTGAGTCACTCCGCCTTCGCAAGCGACTCCGAGTGCGAGAGGTTCTCTAACAATTGCTTTACAGTTAATCCGATTAAAACCACGTACTCATGTCTTCTCTAAGGAGAGCCTCTAACACACTGATATTAGATTTATATTCAAATAACTCCACATGAACACCACCTTGTATCGCTGACGTCGGTTCTGAACAGGGATTCAAAAAGATTTGTGTTAAACCAGTTAAAAAGAAATAAAAGAATGTTAAATAATGTTCTTTATGTATGAGAGGCTACTCTGCTCATAGGAAGCCTGGAGTAGAAATAAAACCAAACACTGCACTGCACTAGAAACCTGTATATTTATTTTTTAACATCGGAGCATCGTTGTATTTTGCAGTGTGATTTATTGCTCACAGAAAAAATACTTTCTACACAGATCTTCCTTCAGATGTCTAACTTCATATCGTCCTGTAGCCAGGCGTGCAGGAAGTAGTGGACAGGAAGTGAGGCCTGTTGGGAAAATGTTTCGATTTAGGCTATACTTGGAAAATAATCTTATTAAGCAGTTAAGCACATTTTTTAAATAAATAACATTTTAACACGTTTTCTGGTTTCATTCCGCGTAACGTTTCTAATCCCTGATTCTAAATAAACAATAATAAAACTTATTAAGGCACGGGAACGGGTTCCTAATGCGTGGCCATGACTTAATAAAGTCGAGATAATTAAATTGTGGAAACAAGATAACTCATTTAAAGCCATGATTGACCAGCGCAAGGGAACGAGGTCACGTAGTTTGAGGCCACAGCTTAGTGACGTAAGGCAGAGGGTTTATTTCACAGGCTTCTCTCTGATAAATAAAATGTACCGCAATGTTATAAACATAAAACAATGTTCAGAAATGTAATAAAACTGCACACTTAGAGCTGGCACTTCAACAGCAGTTGAACATGGGTCAGTCGGTCCTAAGGGATGGGCAAATGCTGTTCCGAAGGGTGGTGTGATGGCCTCTGTTGCCCCTGGCCGATTGAAAGGGAGTCGGGTTCAGATCCCCGAACCCGGAGTGGTGGAGATAGGTGCTGTGAGCCTGGAGATGCTGGTGAGGGCTCTGGGAAGAGTTATCTTATCTTTATGAAAGGCAGGGCACCCTGGAATGGGTTCACCCCAAGTTTGGAAGCACCGTGGTTCTGGCGGCATCCGGTGAGCTCTCGCTGGCCCTTGAAAGGGGGAGAGGGTATAAATCTCACGCCAAGCCGAACCCATATCTGCAGCACGTCTCCTTGGTGAACAGCTTCTGGCATGTTGGAGCGATGTGGGTAAGGGAAGTCGGCAAGTCAGATCCGTAACTTCAGGATAAGGATTGGCTCTAAGCGCTGGCTCGGTTGGGCCGGGGTGTGAAGTGGGGCTGGGCCCGAGCCGCGGCGAACGTCCCTCTCGTTTCCTCTCCCCGCCTTCTGCTCCGGCGTCCGTCCCCCCGCTCTGGGCGGCGCGGGAGTAAAATGTATTTAAATTATTAAATAAATTATGTATAAAAATTATTTTAGTTTTTGTTGTTTCCATAGTAATAATAATAATAATGTTTTTTTCGGTTCTATATAGTACCTTTTAGGGTTTCCAAATATGAAGCACCCGTTAGAACCCTTTAAGGTTCTATATAGAACCGTTTCTTCTAAGAGTGTAGAGTAGGTTACTGTGAACTGATTTGAGTGTTTTTTTTAATTATTATTATTTTTTTTAATATTTGAATTTTTTTTATTGAATATTTGATATTTGAATAATAATAATATTTTTGATATATTCATTATTTCATCAGTAAGATGAAGTAAACTATTAATATTTTGATGTCTGAGACTTTCTCTGTGAAATGAACCGTCTATACTTTAAAAAATATATATATAGTTTATTAAATGATGTTTTAGTAAATGTATTTTTATTTGGCTGAATGCTTTATAGTGTCTTTAAACTTGATCATTTTTGCCATTTTTAAGTGTAAAGGATTATAAAACATTTAGCCTGTATACTCAAATACAGTGAATTGTTGTGTTTTCATTTTGTTACTTATTTATTTAAAATGATTGTTTTGTAGAAAGTTGAGTTGCTTTTGTTTGCTATTACCGCTAAGTGTCTAAAAGCCGCACCACTGATATTCACGTGCGGCTGGATTTACCGTGGTTTGAGGAAGAGCGGCTGGTTTAACCACAGTAAAGTAAACTTAATCACATCATCCGTGATCTGACAAGTTAAAATGAAAGCGGAATCGTTCTGCACTTTTTCTCTTTGCAGACATGGAGGCTGCTTTAATGAGTTGTTTTTATCTGCTGCTGTCGGTGGTCATCTGTAACGGTAATGTAAAGCATTATTCTGCTTGTTAGTGAAGTGTGAATTCACTTTGAGTTATATGGAGCTGAAAGGTATTATTAGATTTGATTTAAGGGAGGAGGGTTTTTTTTTTTTACCCTACCTGTGCTTCAAAAAAATGCAGAATTGAGACACTAGAAATAATACTTCATATGTAAAACTGCCAATCAACCAGAATCATGAAGAAAAATACATTTCTAATCGCTAAATCACTAAATCCAACAGAAGTGTGTATTATGGCACTTGTTAAAAGACAAAAATAGAGGGTGTGGTTCATGCATAAACTGGTTTTTGGAGGAACTGAAACTACTGGAATTCAGATTCCAAGCGAGCTCTCACCTGTGTTCTAAAAAACCTGTTTTATTGTTTTGGTTAAAGAGAGGACTATAATTAATGTAGCATATACAGTATGTCAAAGGATGTAGAAAGAAAAATATTAATAAAAGTGCTACACTCACAAATCAAAGAACCCTCAGTAAATAAAGAAGAGAGAAGGAAAAGTTCAGGAAAACATTCAGTAGGTTGCGAAATAAAACAGGTTCTCTGAGGACAAAGGAGAGACACATAAAACCTGTACAGACAGAGCTCTCATCACAATGCATTGATTTCAGAAGTAAAAGATAAGCACAAACAAACTAAAAAGGATAAAACAGTTCATTCAAAAGCCCATAACAGGAAAATTACAACCCCAATTCCAAAAAAGTTGGGACGCTGTGTAAAATGTAAATAAAAACAGAATGCAATGATTTGCAAATCTCATAAACCCATATTTTATTCACAATAGAACATAGAAAACATCAAATGTTTAAACGGAGGAAATGTACCATTTTAAGGAAAAAATAAGGTCATTTTGAATTTGATGGCAGCAACACGTCTCAAAGTTTACAACTGTGTAGCGTCCCCTCTTCTTTTAAGAACAGTCCATATATGTCTGGGAACTGAGGAGACCAGTTGCTGGAGTTTTGAGAGAGGAATGTTGTCCCATTCATGTCTGATACAGGATTCTATCTGCTCAACAGTCCTGGGTCTTTGTCATATTTTTCGTTTCATGGTTTGGACTGCAGGCAGGTCAGTTCGGCACGTGGACTCTTCTACTACGAAGTCATGCTGTTGTAATAGATACAGTATGTGGTTTAGCATTGTCTTGTTGAAATATACAAGGCCTTCCCTGAAAAAGACGTCCTCTGGATGGAAGCATATATTTCTCTAAAACGTGTATATACCTTTCAGCATTGATGGTGCCTTTCCATATGAGCAAGCTGCCCATTCCATAGGCACTAATGCACCCCCATACCATCAGAGATGCAGGCTTTTGAACTGAGCTCTGATAAAAAGCCGGATGGTCCCTCTCCTCTTTAGTCCTCTTTAGTTTAGAGGATGCAGCATCCATGGTTTCCAAAAAGAATTTCAAATTTCGATTCGTCTGACCACAGAACAGCTTTCCACTTTGCCTCAATCCATTTTAAATGAGCTTTGGCCCAGAGAAGACGACAGCATTTCTGGATCATGTTCACATTTGGCTTCTTTTTTGCATGATAGAGCTTTAACCTGCATTTGCAGATGGCACGGCAATCTGTGAGGGCTGACATGTACTGGTTTGATCTGGGAGACATGGAAGGGATCTAGGGAGTTTCAGTTTCACAGCAGCAGGGTTGACTATGCTCTCAATCATGAAAGGTCCAAGATAGCGGGGTGGGGGGGGGGGGGGGGGGGTTCTTGGCCTGTGTTTTGAGTGGGATGTCTTTGGCTAGCCACACCTTTTGGCTTGGTTGGTAGTGGGGGGCTGGGATTCGGTGATAGTCCACCAGGCGGGAGTTGCACTCAGAGCAGCGAAGTAGAGCAGAGCAGGCTTCTCTCCAGACCTTGCGACAGCGGCAGAGATGTGCCTATACAGAGGGGACAGCGATGTCATCCTCCTGGGCCGGAAATAGGGGTGGTTGGTAGCCCAGTGAGCACTCAAAGGGAGACCGGTGGTGGCGCTGGTGAATGAGTTGTTGGCATATTCTACCCATGGCAGCTGGGAGCTCCAGGTGGTGGGGTTGTTAACTGTTACGCACCATAGGGCAGCTTCCAGTTCCTGATTAGCCCACTCAGCCTGGCCATTGGTTTGGGGGTGGAACCCGAAGGATAAGCTGGCTGTGGCTCACAGAGCTTTACAAAAGGTCCGAGGGAATGTCCTGCGGAATGCCGTGCAGCCGGAAAAAGTGTCAGGGACAAAGCGACCAGGGTCCATTGCCGGGGTGAGGTTGGGTGCGCTGGGCTCTCCGGATGGTGGACTCAATCTCCCACATAACAGCTTCGACCACACAGGTGGGAGGGAGAATAGTGTCCGGTCCCGAAGTATCATCTTCATGGGAGAACTGGCGGGAGAGGGCATTGGGCTTACCGTTCTTAGAGCCTTGAAGAATTAAGTGAATTATCACTTCTACCTCTAATCAGCAACCATATGATTCATCCATGCGCCTTAGACGCTAGATTAGGGTTACACTCTAATTTTCTGTCATGGTCTATGGACCCCCTGAAGTAGCCTTGCCACCCCCTGGCCACGCAAGGGGTATAAAACTCTATTTCCGCCACTGGTTCAGGATCTGTTTCGGGATCCCGACTCAGGAGATAACATGGAAAAGCACCTCCGCAACACTATGTGCTAATATGTTGTGCAGAGGCACTGCTTCCAGATATCGCTTTGAATAATCCACCAGGACTAACACAAAAATAAATAAATAAATAAAAATAGCTTTTAATCAATTACATTTTTGCACAATCACTAAACAATAAATTGTTATTTAACTGGGGACCAATAAAGTGATATAAAGGTTTTTTTATGCTACTAATTAATTGCAAGATATTCCCTTTATATAGCCATATGTCCATAAAAGTGTTCACGTATAAATGCAAGAAAATGTAGAAAAATGTACATTTATTTTAATATAACATGCTGAGATGGCCCGATGGGTTTTTCAAAAAGTTTCATATGTCTCTTATTCAATGAATGTACAGAATACTACCCGCTGTACTATACTGTACATCTCCTATTACAGCATAATGCTAAAATTAATTTTTTTGTTTGTTCTTTTAAACAAATTTCTTCTTATTAATATCAGCATCACAACACTGACTTAACAGACGTTTACACAAAATGGTGTGGAAAACAAAAAACACTGAGTAAGTGACAGCTCTGTGGGTGTAAACGCCTTGCTGATGAGAGAGATCAGAGGAAAATGGCCAGATTAGTTTGAGCTGCATGAAAGAAATATTATTCAATTCAGTTTTATTTGTCTAGCAATTTTAACAATGGACATTGTCCCAAAAGCAGCTTTACAGAAACATATAAATTCAGGATATAGCTTTTAAATGTATGAATTTATCCCTAATGAGCAGCCAGAGGTGACGGTGGTGAGGAAAAAACTCCGTGAGACGATATGAGGAAGAAACCTTGAGAGGAACCAGACTCAAAAGGGAACCTATCCTCATCTGGGTGACACCGGATAGTGTGATTATAAATACATAAATCCCTTCTATAAATGTGCTAATACTAAATGGTCAAATAGTGCAGTTCATTACACTGAATAGAAATTCATTACACTTTTCACATGACGTCTGTTTTGTAGAAATGGCGGATCATAAAAGACCAAAAGTTCACTTAGGTACTCTGGTGCAAGACCATTTAGTGCTTTATAGGTCAATAGTAGTATTTTATAATCAATGTGAAATTTCACTGGGAGCCAATGCAGTGTGGATAAGATAGGGGTGATGTGGTCATATCTTCTGGTTCTAGTGAGGACTCTTGCAGCTGCATTCTGGACTAACTGGAGTTTGTTTATGCCCCTACTGGAACATCCAGACAGTAAGACATTACAATAATCCAACCTAGAGGTGACCAAAGCATGGACTAATTTTTCTGCATCATGTAGTGACATTATATTTTTTATCTTAGCAATATTTCTGAGGTGAAAGAAGGCTATCCTAGTAATATTACCTACATGGGCATCAAAGGAAAGACTGGAGTCAATAATCACACCAAGGTCTTTTACTGCTGAACATGATGAAACAGAAAGGCCATCCAGAGTTACTGTGTAATCAGAAAACTTACTTCTAGCTGCATGTGGTCCTAGTATAAGTTCTTCTGTCTTGTCAGAATTAAGTGAGAGGAAGTTAATAAGCATCCAGTGTCTAATGTCCTTTACACATTCCTCAACTTTATTAAACTGGTGTCTGTCATCTGGCTCTGCTGAAACATACAACTGTGTGTCATCAGCATAACAATGGAAGCTAATTCCATGTTTACAAATAATTTGACCCAGAGGCAGCATATATAAAGAAAAAAGCAGTGGGCCTAAAACAGAACCTTGCGGAACACCAAACTTTACCTCAGTATGCATAGAGAATTCACCATTTACATCTACAAACTGATAACAATGAGTCAAATAAGACCTGAACCAGGAGAGGGCCGTTCCCTTAATGCCAACAACGTTTTCTAGTCTACCAAGGAGAATAGTATGATCAATTATCAAAGTATCAAAAGCTGCACTAAGGTCAAGCAACACAAGCATGGAGACACAACCCTGATCAGAGGCCAGCAGTAGGTCATTTACCACTTTAACCAGCGCTGAATTGACTATTTTTAGAAGGGGTTTGATTACATCTGGAATAATCTGTTTGAAGAAACATGTAGGTAGGGGATCTAGTATACAAGTTGATGATTTTGATGAAGAAATTAATGAAATTAGTTCGGCCTCTCTAATGGGAGTAAAGCACTCTAATCGTTGATCTGATATTGTTATATTATTATCTACAGGGTTTGTTATAAAACTGTGTGGTTTTAAATTAATAGTCTGAATTTTTTGTCTAATATTTTAAATTTTGCCAATGAAAAAATTTGTGAAATCATCGCTAAATAATGATTGTGTGCCTGTTTCTATGGCTGTTATATTCCTAGTTAATTTGCTACAGTATTAAATAAGAATCTAGGATTATTTTTGTTATCTTCTAGTAGGTTGGAGAGATAGACTGATCTAGCAGCACTAAGAGATTTCCTATAGTTCAGGAGGCTCTCCTTCCATGCTATTTGAAATACTACCAATTTGGTTTGACGCCATTTACGTTCTAATTGTTGAGTGGTCTGTTGTGATCGTTATAGGTGTGTACGTGTGTGATCGTTATACCAGGGTGCTAGCTTTTTCACACTAATTATTTTTCTTTTAAGTGGAGCTACCTTATCTAACGTGTAGTGGAACATTGACTCTAAGCAATCAGTCGCCTGATCAAGTTTTTGGGATCAGACAGTGATCGAATCATAGGTGATATTCAATTCAACTGAATTCAATTTTATTTTATTTGTATAGCACTTTTAACAATAGACATCGTCACAAAGCAGCTTTACAGAGATACATAATTTTTGGATCTAAATTTTAAATCGATAAATTTATCCCCAATGAGCAAGCCATTGGCAATGGTGGCAAGGAAAAACTCCCTGAGACGACATGAGGAAGAAACCTTGAGAGGAACCAGACTCAAAAGGGAATGATCATCTGGGTGACACTGGATAGTGTAATTAGAAGTAAATCCCTTCTATAACTGTATGATACATGATATAAAGTGCAACTGTGTAGTCAGGAGATTCAACACAGTCTCAACATGAAGTCTATTTTGCTGAAATCATGAACTGTCCACCGATGGAGACCCGAGCGCAAAGTCTGTTTGTGAATTGTTTGTGGAGGCTGTCCATATGGGCCCATCCTCAGCAACAGCGAGCGACCCCCAGCGATGAGAACCCCAGAAGCAGGGCACCAGGATGGATCAGGTCATTTCAGAGAGAAGAACGGGTCAGGCTTATTGCCACCCCAGGAGCAACATGCGTAGAACTTGTGATGTAACGATTTGATGTCCAACATCTTCGCAGGCGTTGGCGTCATCTGGAATCTTCTTAGAGGCTGGTTCTGAACTGGAGCTGGCACGTTCACTGATTACCTCGGGATGGGCATCTCGAGGTAGGAATAGGAAACAGATGGAAAAGGATTAGCGTGGCTGCTGTTCATTGTATGTCAGGCAAAATGACCATGTGCATTTGTTATCATTTTATCAACGATGACAGAAGTACAAGGTCATGAGATGCGGTTAGGTGAATGCTACGCCAAAGAAATGTGTCTTTAATCTGGGTTTAAACTGAGAGAGTGTGTCTGAACCCCAAACATTATCAGGAAGGCTATTCAGAGTTTAGGAGCTAAATGTGAAAAAGCTCTACCTCCTTTAGTAGACTTTGACATCTTCGGTATTATCAGAAATCCAGAGTTTTGTGACCTTAAAGAGTGTGATGGATTGTAACGTGATAGAAGATCGGTTAAATATAAAGGGGCGTGGCCGTTTAGGGCTTTATAGGTGAGTAGCAGAATTTTGTAATGGATACGGAACTTAGGTAACCAGTGTAGTGATGATAAAATTGGAGTAATACGTTGATATTTTCGTGATCTGGTAAGCACTCTAGCAGCTGCATTTTGGACTAAATGTAGCTTATTTATTGAGGATGCAGGACAACTATATCTCTGGGAGTTTAATGATAAAACTCTCTGCAGTAGCTAATGTGAATGTATGTTTTACATGGTAGTGTGGCAAGGTGCATATATCATCTTTATATATATCAGTATATCATATCATATCATATAGCAGTGGTAGGGGCAGTGGTAGCACAGTGGTTAAGAAGTTGGGCTACTGATTGGAATGTCGTGAGTTCAAATCCCAGCACCACCAAGCTGCCACTGTTGGGCATTTGAGCAAGGCCCTTAACCCTCAACTGTTCCCCAGGTGCTGCAGCAATAATTAGCTACCCACTGCTCCAGGTGTGTTCACGGTTTGTTGTGTGTGTGTGTGTTCACTACTCACAATTCCTAATGTGTGTGCACGAACTTGGATGGGTTAAATGCAGAGGACAAATTCCAAGTATGGGTTACCATACATTGGCCTTCACCTTCACTTTCATTATACATTTACTCATATAAACACTCTTTACAACCGTGGTGAGCAGAAAAGCATCTCAGCATGCACAAAACATTGAACATTGAGGTGGATGGACTATAACAGCAGAAGACCAGATTTTATGCATTGTGCTGCTGCCAAATGATTGGTTGACTGGATAATTGCATAAATGAGCAGGTGTATAGGTGTTCCTAATAAAGTGACCGGTGAGTGTAAGTGGGTTTGATCATCGATCAGGGATTTGAAATGTCAATTTTATAATGGATTAAAAAGTGACTCCTGGCTCAATTATTTGGCAAATCGTAAAATTAAGTTATCATTATCGTGAGGATAGAGTAGGTCAACGTGAACTGATCCACATGCCTGACCCACGCCTGTTTTTGGATTTTGGATTTGTCTGCCTGCCTCTCTTAAATAAAGCTTTTTACTGCGTTTGCATCCGTCATCCATCTGCAATACATGACGTCCATTTTATTTCAACAGTAAGATGAAGTAATATATTTATATTTTTGTGTCAGAGAGTTCCTCTGAGAAATGAACCATCTACACTTTTTTAAAAATGTATTTATGGTTTGGTTCTGTGCTATTACAACTGAGTGTCTAATGTGACAGTTTAGCACAAAGACAGTTAATGAAACAGAGAGAATGGCACAGAGAGATGGAAATGTGTGTGACAGTAAAAATATCAGACTGGAAATTATAATGTATACTAAACTGTCCTATTTAACATTTGTGAGTGCAGACATGTCTGCAAACAATTAGACACTGATAGACAGCCGGAACCCCTTTGTTTGTTTATTTATTTATTTATTACCCTATTTTCTGCAAATTTGGTCTATTGCCACTTCCCACTCACCAGCAAGCTCTTACATAAATCCATAATTAGCCAATCCCTGTATGGCACATGACTAGTTGGCTAATATCACGCTGAATGATAGGGAAAAGAGTAACACCACCACTTCTACCCAGAGAACTCAGCCAATTTTTCCTTTTTTGAACTCTCAGCCACAGACAGCTATAATCTCCAGTCAATGGGGTAAACTCTTTCTGTTGTGCCGCTCAGGAGCCAAAACCTTACTTTTAAGAGGTCTCATTCAGGTTACTCCAGTTCATCTCAGAGAATCACATACATATACTCATTCACACCTGATCTGACTCCTCCTATAAGACTAACCCTAACCCTCCCATCTAACCTTAACCCGTGAAATGCTGAACAACAAACACATTTATCCAACCTGAAACACACTGAATTGTCTCCTACGCCTGGACTTTTGGTTTGACTCCGCCCAGGTAAAATCAGGTGGATCAGGTCTGACTCCACCCCCTGAACTTTTGGTTCTGTAGGGAGGGGTACTGTACTTTCATTTAGCTAGTGGCATGTTTTTGTGAGGGTAAAGGAAATTGGTATAGCCTACATGGAGGAAACCTACACAAATGTGGGAAGAACAAACAAAATCAGGACATGCTGACTTGAATGACAGTAACACATTAGGTCAACATCTTTTACCTGTGTTTTTATTCACTTTAGGGTTCCATGTCCATGGTCCGTCTGGTCGTCTAGTTGTCCAGCTGGGAGACTCAGTGATGCTGCCCTGCTTTGTAGAAACTCCTCTACCAATGGAAGAGCTGGAAGTGGAGTGGAAAAGAACCGACTCTGAAACGCTAGTGCACTTGTGGCAGGATGGAGAGAGTCGACCAGAGTCTCAGAACCAGCGTTATCATGAAAGAGCTCGTTTCTTCACTGAGGAGATCGCTCATGGAAACTTCTCTCTCTTCCTTATGAATGTGACCCTGGAAGATGCAGGAGTTTATAAGTGTGCTGTTTACACAAAGCTGGAATCTGATGAAACTCTGATTGAAATAAAGGAGACCGGTGGGTACATTTTTATCACCCAATTTAAATAGTGTTCTATAAAAAATACTTGATTTTAAAAGGAGGACAATTCTTTTTTTTCATGTAAAATCAAAGTTGTAAACAATTCTCATTTCAGAGCGTTTGATTGTGTCTGGAGCCCACGTTATATCTGCGTATGCGGGTGAAGATATCACTCTGAATTGCTCTGTAGACTCACATATCCCACCGGAAAATATAGAAGAGATCTCATGGAAGAAAATGGATGAAGGTATCTTAGTGCTGCTCTATGAAAAGGGTGAGGTCCTGCCAGAGTCGTCCCATGAGAGATACATGGACAGAGTAGAATTCTTCAGCGCTGATGAAAGAAACAAAGGAAACTTCTCAATGAGACTGAAGGACGTCCGAACTGAGGACAAAGGGGTGTATATATGTGAAGCATTCTCTGGGGAATTCTCAGCTAACACAACAGTGGAAGTGCAGCAGCTGGGTAAGTCATTGTTTTTATGCACAAATCATGTAAAGATGTAGGAGAGCTGAGTGCTAAAATAAGTCAGAAGTGGAATATCAGGGCTATAATTATGTGCACTACCCTTAAGAGAGCAGAATTGGCCATGCTCATTGGGTGGGAGGGGCATACTGTCTCTCTGTCACCTAATGGAGGCAAGTGCAGATTAAAGTTTAATGAAAATAAACCAACACTGAAAATGAAGTAGAATAGACACACATAACAAGAACTATGAACTCATGGCAGAAATACAAGGATTAAGGAACATAACCATAAGATGACAACATAGACAATCGCAAGACAATGTGATCTGTGCAAAACGTGACTATAGATAGTAATTAACCGAAATGTGCATCAGGTGCAAACAGTCATGTGATGTGATCATGTGCAGTGCAGTGGCTGATGGGAATTGTAGTCCAGCATTGTATTTCAGCATATCCATGACAGAACCCCCCTACTTAACTCGCAACTCCCAACGCGTTTGGGAGGGGGACCTGGACACCTAGACGAGATGTCGCTCAGCTGATTATGGTCTTTAGGAGCGCTACCACTCACGGGGTCAGAAGAAGAAGCAACTTCCTCCCTCTGGCAAAAAAGCAGACCAGTCTCTTCTGCACAGCCAAGGGGTGGCGCAATGTTCCAGGCCGAGAACGAGCGTTCTCCTTGAGGCCAGAGGGGGGACCGATGTCTCCGCAAAGCCAGAGGGGGAAGCAACATTCTCCATGAGGCCAGAGGGGGAGTGTCATATGGTGCAAAGTAGAGGGGAGGAGCGAGGTCTTTAGTAGAGCAGGAAGGCAGAACGATGTCCTCAGCAGTGCAGGAAGGTGGAGCGATGTTCTCAGATGAGCAAGGAGGCATAGAGACATCCTCAGTGGAGTAGGAAGGCGGAGCGATGTCCGAAGTGGAGCAGGGTGTTGTGATATCGAAGGTGAAGCAGGGAGACGTAGTAATGCCCATGGCGAGGCTGTGATCTGCTGTTCCCTTTGTGGCAGGGAGACAGCGCAATGTCCGAAGTGGGGCAGGGCGGGCAGGAGAAGGTCTCAGTTGGGTCAGGGACCCCCCTCTCATAAAAATTCCTGAAGGGGCACATGGCGTCAAGCCATTGCTGAGTGGCCCTGACCCAAGATCCTTTGTCCTTTTCCTCCCACCTCAGGCGGTTCCGCTCCAGGAGAGCCTCTTGGAAGCTGAAAAAGTCTGCTGCATCCATATTATCAGTCCTGCGTTCTGTCACCTAACGGAGGCAAGTCGGATACAAGTGTAGATTAAAGTTTAATGAAAACAAACAAACACTGAAAATGAAGTAGAATAGACACACAGAACAAGAACTATGAACTCATGGCAGAAATACAAGGATTAAGGAACATAACCATAAGACAACAACATGTACAATCGCAAGACAATGTGATCTGTGCAAAACGTGACTATATATACACAAGTGCTAATTAACTAAAACGTGAATCAGGTGCAAACAGTCATGTGATCATGTGATCATGTGCAGTGCAGCGGCTGATGGCAATCGTAGTCCAGTGCCTATTTTGGCATATCCATGACACTCTCCCCTGTCAATCACAGTGACGCTAACCAACTGTAGGCATCTGTGAGGTCATGTGCTACCTATCCTCTGTGTGGAAGTGCATTATTCTTGCATGATATCAGTCCCTTAAAATGTCCCTTAATTTTAAACGTACCGTATCTGGACAGAGAAAGGGGTTGTTTATTATAAAAAATGGGTTGTTTATTATATTTGTGTCATTTATAGTTTTTTTTTCCTGATACAGGGAAAGTTAAAAAAATATATCAGTGATTGCTCCTTATGGACTTATTGATTCAGTTTAAAGCAAGCAGATATTCAACAAGAAGTAATTTTTTAAAAAGCATTTTAACTGTAATATGAATATTATTTATTAGGGACACATGTCCATTAGTAGGTTGGTGTGAATAACTGTTTTAAAATGTTACCAGCTGTTCTTTATTTCTTCACAGATATTACAGAGTTATAATGTTTTAATAACTCTCGTGTTTGTGCTACGCAGGTTTATCCTCTATGCATATTGGAATTTTTGCTTTATGTATACTCGGATTTGTAATTGGATCACTTATCCTAGGCTACCTCTCTTATACATCTTTTAAAAATAATGGTAAGTCTGGTCTTTATTTTTTCACTTCTGAAGTTTTGTAAGATTTCAACTTAATAAAGTAAACTTAATGCATATGTTCTTTTGTTTGTTTGTAGATGTCAGCAGAAGAGCCCTAGCTATACAGTGTGCACATGTCCTTTGTCCTAATATTACTATGTCCATTGTCTTCATCCTTTGGGGTGTTACTGAGGGTAAGTATTGCTTTTCCCAGTTACAATGTTTACAACTGTATCACGGTAAACTCCAGAATTACACCCTTCATGAACAATAACAATACCTTCTACAAAATAAGAATATACTATATATAGTATATAGCATAGTGCATCTGTGGAAACGAGATGAATCGAGAATGGACACTTAACTGGTGTGTGCTACATGCCTAGGGCCACAACATGCCCAGAGCATGCTAGTATTCCTGGGTTCTTCATTTTGCCTGCTTTCCCTCTCAAGAGTTGGACTGGTGCACCAAGCTAGCCTGATGGGCATAGACCCTATGGTAGGAGCAGCCATGCTTTCGCCACAAGACCCAGCAGCTTCAGGGCTGCACAGTGTGTCACTGTAGAAGACAGGTCCAACTCATTGGATGAGTCTATTCACCTCAGTTCTTAAGAGGACAAAGTCGACAGAGAGCCTTTTATTCCCTCTGCACAGGCCACAAAGCCCATAGCATCAGGGAAAATGGTTGGCAAGAACTGGAGGAAGAAATGACAACCCCACCCAGCCCAACACTGTGAGATGAGGTGTGAGTGGTCACAGACCTCTGACTGTGCCTTCACAGATATGTAGTTCTTCAAGCATCTGGGAGAGCCATGGCCCTGATGGTGTCTTAGAATAGAGCATGATGGTTCACCCTGTCAAGCCTCTCCCATAGAGAAAAGATGCAGTTGCTGGATGTGCCTGTGGACCTCCAAAGGCCTTTATAGACCTGTAGTGGCCACAATGCGTAACGCTTAAATTGTGCCTCCCCAGGAAGCACACAGCTCCCTCCCATACACATTGGCAGATGTTTGCTCAGGCTATAGCCCGTCCATCGGACTGCCAAATCTCAAAGTGACAGCCACCACCTCAAGCATCCACTCAGGGCCTAAACAAGCCTTCAGAGCCTAGAGGCACATAGGTTAAGAAGTCCTTCAACCCCAATGCGGCACAAAGCAGCCCGCCTGATAAGGCTGGTACCTCATGAGGTAAGCCTATTCTATTCTATGAGGCTAATGCTCATTTTGAGAGCCCCCTGCTGGCCTAGGAAGCACTGGCTGGCCGACCTAATTCTACTGCTTTGTGGCTGCCCGTGGCCCCTCCCTATACACAGAGATCTTCAAACTCAGGCTCACAGGGAAATACTTCACGCTCATCCGGAAGGTATGGCACTCTGGGCCTGGTGTGTGAGAGGTTAAATCTGACCACAGCCTGGTTACCTGATAGCATTATCATGACTATTCAGAATGCGAGAGCATCATCTACGAGAACAATCTATAATTGCAAACGGCGCCTGGTTGAGGAGTGGTGCATGGCCTCAGGCTCAGTTGCTTTCTTATGTCCAATTCCTACAGGAACTGCTAGACAAGGGCAAAGCTCTCTCTACCATTAAGGAATATTTGGCTGTCATTTCGGCTTGTCATGTAGGTTTTGGGAGCACAACAGCGGGCTGACACCCCCTTATTTGCCAATTCATGAAAGGGGCTCCTCGACTCCACCCCATATCTAAACCTTTCACTCCAAGGGACTTGGGTGTGGTGCTGGAGGTATTATCAGAACCTCTATTCATGCCTCTGGATCAGTTAGATCTTAAAGCACTTTCTTTGAAAATGGTGATGCTGCTGCCACTGGCTTCAGCAAAGTGCATTAGTGACATCTAAGCTGGTAACCATGTTGGTAAACCCATCATGTATGCAATTTCTATGGGGCGAGGCTCAGGTTTTATTGGAACCTAATCCTACATTCATCCCCAGAGTTGTCGACACATCACTCACGTGCCAGGTGATTACATTATTGGCTTTCTATTGCCCTCCATTTGCTACTGAAAGGCAGGAACAATCAAATGCTCTTTGCCCAGTCCACACGCTGTGGACTTATGTTGACAGGACAGCGGGGATCAGGAAATCTGACAAGCTTTTTGTGTCAGGGGCTGCGCCTCACTTTGGTAGACTGATCACAAAACATCGTGTCTCGCATTGGATCATGGAAGCTATAGTCTCAGCTTATTCCCAAAAGGGACTACAGCCTCCCACAGGCTTGTGCACCCACTCCACTGGGGGAACTGCCATGAACTGGACCTGGAGGTTTTATAGGTTGTGGATCTTGTGGATTCTATACTTAGTGTGAGATCACAAACAGACACACCGGTCTGATTGGCTACATTCTGTCTTTGTCTATGAGATAAGCTTGTCCTACAATTTGGAAGTCACAATATCCTGACTCATGCAAATGCTCGAAAGAGAAATTTGATTTACAACTGCGAACCCAGTTCTCTACTAGCATGAATGAGCATCTCATTGTACCACCCTCCTTGGGAAGAGTGAGGAAGAGGTGTGCTTATCTCGACTGTCTAGGTGGCATGGGAGAAGTAAGTCCCGCCTCTGCAATGCACACATCATATCTGCCATCCAATCGTGGCTGGCGTAATGGAATATTGCTTCTGAGGGACAACACGAAGATACCTCACTCATGCCCCCAGAGAATTGGGGTTATGGTTGTAACCTAAAGATATTCAACCCCTTGTTGTCTCCCCCATCTCCATCAGCATTATAATAGAGAACACACCGCAGTACTGCCAAAGATGATACATGAAATAAATAAATTCAGAGGTCCCTCTAACATTTAAATTCCTAAACACTAAAGGACATTTAATAACTGAATTTGGTTAATAATAATTGACAGTGATAGTAATTCTAGGTTGTTTGGTACAGTTCTGGAATAAAGAGACACTGTTGTGTCTTTTTAAACTCAATAGGTTGTTGGTCTAACAATTTCTTTATTGGCTGCAATACATTAATTAATTATTTGATCTTTCCTCCAGGGTTTTTTACAGAAGCAGCAACTTGTTCAGCACTTAACTGTGTTAGGATCCTTTTCCTACTTTGGATTGCTCTCCATTTGAAAACATTTCAAGGTATGATTTGATGATCAGTGGTCCTATGGGTACTTGTCAGTTATTGGCATTATGCAAATATATTACTAAAATGCTAAATAATAATCCATTGGCAGTTTTAATTAAGTAATAAAGAGAAAAAACGCAGTAAATGCAGTAAACACATTTTTGATACAATCCTTTAATAAATCGTTTGTCTAATTTTCTTTATAGAAACTGTGTAATGTTACATAGCAGAGCAGGAAACAATTACTTTTTAAGTATCACTACCATTACTGTTACGTTACCAGACGGAGGGAGGCAGGATGCATGTGCAGGGAAAAAGTCAGTTTATTAGGAACAATTCATTCAAAAGTAATGGAACATAAAACAAACCATAATCCATCAAAAGGTAAGGTAATAATCCAAAAAGAGATAATCCATCTGGCAGTAATTCCCAAAAGAGACAATCCACACAGCATATATTCCAAAAGAGAGTGAACATGAGAATGAAGCAAAACAAAACGGAAGCTAACGCACGAAGCTAGGCTATGGTATAGGAAACCACAAACTAGGAGCTAAGAACTGATGAGCTATGGACTAGGAACTATGAACAGGAAGCTATGAGCTATGGTCTAGGAATCCTGAACTAGGGGCGAGAGAACGCGAGAAGATAGCAGGCGTACAGCACATGCTATGAAGAACTCTAATACTCCGTGAGGAAGCAGAAACGGGAGGAGGTTTAAATACACAAACAAATTAAAGACAAACGACGTTAAACACTGAACACCTGAAACTAATAATTAAACCATAAACGGCAAACCTAAGAATGAGCAGGGGCAGAGACATGACACAAACCAGAGAACCAATAAGCATAAAGGAGGCGGAGACATGACGTAAACCAAAACACAAGCACATGGTGATATAAACTAAGCGAGAGTTCATGAATACATAGTCCAGTGGGTTTTTGTGAATGAGGCTTGCACTACTCTTCGTAGTAGTGCGAAGCGTGGAATGCGGAAGGGTGCTACTCGCTAGCCTTTGCTAGCAGCGTAGCGAGAGGGAGACTCTAACAGAGCCCCCCCCCAAAGGCGCTGCTCCCGAAGCGCCAAAAGTTCTGACCGCTCTGGCGGACCTGGGCCCCTGGGCAGGATCCTAACATCTGCCCCCCAGGACCCGAGGCTGGCGATGTCCCGAGGCCAGAGCAGAGCATGTCGGGTTGTCCTTTCGGCCCTGGTCGAGAACTTGGTCGAGAACTTGATCGAGAACTTGGTCAAGAACTTGGTCAAGAACTTGGAGCTGTGCATGACCTGGTGCTTGGCGTGGAGCTTGGAGCAGTGCTTGACCTGGTGCTTGGCCTGGAGCTTGGAGCTGTGCATGACCTGGTGCTTGGCCTGGAGCTTGGAGCTGTGCGTGACCTGGTGCTTGACTTGGAGCCTGGACTGGAACCAGGACTGGACTCAGACTTGGCACCTGGATTGGAGACAGACTTGGAGACAGACTGGGGAACTGGACAGAAAACTGGACAGAGAACTGGACAGAGAACTGGACTGGGTACAGGACTGGAAACTGAACTAGAAATTGAATCGGAAGCAAAATCAAAAATCTGACTGGGAACAGAACTGGAAACCTGACTCAAAGCTAAATTGGAAGCAGAGCTGGAAATTAAATTGGAAGCAGAGCTGGAGACAGGGCTGGAGACAGAGGTGGAGACAGGACTGGGGACAGAACTGGGGACAGAACTGGGGACAGAACTGGAAAGTAAATTAGAAACTGGGTCGGAAACTGGACTGGAACCTGGATTGGGAACTGGCCTTGAAATAACACGGGAAACTGGACTGGGAACTGAGCTAGGAACAGGATTGGGACTTGGACTGGAAACTGTCTTTGGGCATAGACTGAGGCATGGACGGGCACATAACACTGGACCTGAACTGAGGCATGGACTAGGACTAGGGCAGGAACATGGATTTGGACATGGACTTGGACTTGGGTTAGGGCAGGAACCTGGACATGGACTTGGACATGGACTAGGACTAGGGCAGGAACCTGGACATGGACTTGGACATGGACTAGGACTAGGGCAGGAACCTGGACATGGACTTGGACATGGACTAGGACAGGAATTAGGGCTAAGACATGGGCTAGGACTAAGACATGGGCTAGGACTTGGAAAGGAGGTCATCTCGTGGACCTCAGACATGGACTTGGCTTGGGAAGAGGTCATCCCGTGGACCTCTGACCTGAGCAGGACAGGAGAGGAGGTTTCCTCGTGAACCTCTGGCAGGAACGTGGCTTGGGCGGAGGTCTCCTCATGGACCTCCGGCGGGAACAAGACTGGAGCGGAGCACCCCCCCTTGGGTCTCCAACAGGAACTGGGCTGGAACAGAGGTCTCCTCATGGACCTCAGACATGAGCAGGACAGGAGTAGTGGTTTCCTCGTGAACCTCCAGCGGGAACAGGACTGGAGCGGAGCAACCCCCTTGGGTCTCCAACAGGAACAGAACTGGAGCAGAACACCCCACTTGGGTCTCCGACACGAACAGGACAGGAACGGAGGTCTCCATGATAACCTCCAGGAGCAGCTCCGCTGAGGAGACCTCCTGCTGGGCCTCCGGCTGGAGCTCAGGGCTGGAGGTTGCCACGTTAACCTCCAGGGGCAGCCCTGCTGAGGAGACCTCCTGCTGGGCCTCCAGCTGGAGCTCAGGGCTGGAGGTTGCCAGGTTAATCTCCAGGACCAGCTCTGCTGAAGAGACCTCCTGTTGGGCCTCCAGCTGGAGCTCAGAGCTGGAGGTTGCCACGTTAACCTCCAGGTGCAGCTCCGCTGGGGAGACCTCCTGCTGGGTCTCTGGCTGGAGCTCGGGGCTGGAGGTTGCCAGGTTAACCTCCAGGGGCAGCTCTACTGAGGAGACCTTCTGCTGGGCCTCCTGCTGGAGCTCGGGGCTGGAGGTTGCCACGTTAACCTCCAGGTGCAGCTCCACTGAGGAGACCTCCTGCTGGGTCTCCGGCTGGAGCTCTCTGGGTGCCCGCCTATGGAGCTGCTTGTGTACTCACCAACTGTCCTTGAAGCAGTTCTGTGAGCAGAAGTAGTAGCTCCTTGTTCCCTATTTTCGACAGGTGGGGCACTGTAAGCCTGTTGGGTGCAGCCCTCGGTTGCACACTCCTGGGTCCGGGGCTGAGAGGTGCAGGCCGCCACATTTGCCTGTTTCCTCTCGTAGTATTCCAGGAACGACTGGCTGGACCGATTGCCCAGGTGGTCCTTCCCCTAGAAGGTCTTGAGGTCGGGCATGAATTCGGGGCTCCCGAATACTTGGACCAGTAGATCCACAAAGCCGGAAATCGTAGACATCATAGTGGATCCACTGGCAAGGTGAAGCTCCGCCCACTGGCAAGCAGAACCGACCAGGTGGGACAGGAGGAACCCCAACCACTGTTCTTCGGTGGGCTTGAGATCCTCCAAACTGAGAAAGTACATTTGGGCCTGCCACAAAAAACACTGAGGCCACACGGAGAAGCCAGCATATGCATCCGGGGCATAAATAAAAGTCCATTGTTTGAAGAAAACTGAATCAAGGGGAGGAACAAAAAATTTGGCGTGGCAGGCCCAAGATTTCCCCACTGCATCCACGTTGGGCAGCGTATTCTGTTACGTTTCCAGACGGAGGGAGGCAGGATGCATGCGCAGGGGAAAAAGTCAGTTTATTAGGAACAATTCATTCAAAAGTAATGGAACATAAAACAGTCATTCCCAAAAGAGACAATCCACACTGAATATATTCCAAAAGAGAGTGAACATAAGAACGAAGCAAAACATAACGGAAGCGAACGAACGAAGCTAGGCTATGGTATAGGAAACCACAAACTAGGAGCTAAGAACTGATGAGCTATGGACTGGGAACTATGAACAGGAAGCTATGAGCTATGGCCTAGGAATCCTGAACTAGGGGCGAGAGAATGTGAGAAGATAGCAGGCGTACAGCACATGCTATGAAGAACTCTAATACTCTGCGAGGAAGCGGAAACGGGAGGAGGTTTAAATACACAAACAAATTAAAGACAAACGACGTTAAACACTGAACACCCGAAACTAATAATTAAACCATAAACGGCAAACCTAAGAATGAGCAGGGGCAGAGACATGACACAAACCAGAGAACCAATAAGCATAAAGGAGGCGGAGACATGACGTAAACCAAAACACAAGCACATGGTGATATAAACAAAACGAGAGTTCATGAATACATAGTCCAGCGGGTTTTTGTGAATGAGGCTTGCGCTACTCTTCGTAGTAGCGCGAAGCGTGGAATGCGGAAGGGTGCTACTCGCTAGCCATTGCTAGCAGCGTAGCGAGAGGGAGACTCTAACAATTACATTTAATTGTAAAGTTTTAGATTTGACACTTTGTTGGAGGCTATTTAATGTGACATTTTTTTCTCTTTTATGTGAAAACCAAAAAGTGCCGGCTGAAAATTTTCAGCACATCTCTAATAAATATATTTAATGATGCCTTATGTGAACAAGGAATTCGAACATAGATTGATAGATTTTATTTCACATGATCATTTACTGTGACAGAAAGTGAGGGCACTGCATCGACTTTTATAAGTGGGGAAATCAGTAGAGATAAGAGGATTACTGAAGTGAGACGGGGAAAGGGGGAGAGAGTGTCAGTCAGTCCAGATTCATACAGTACTGTGTAAAAGGCTTAGGCACAACAATCTCAGAGGGAGGCAGAGACAACCTGAAAACATAATACCTCCATCACTTGGTGGCAGAGGATACTACTGGACAGTACTGTATGCTGATTGGCTCAGCTGCAGGGGCACATAAAGGTTTGCATGTCTGATACAGTCATTTAAATATTTGCTTTTTGGGATTTTACTTTCTATCCCTCACCTGTACCCCCCCTAGAATTTCTTCCACAGTTTGAATACTTGCCCCGAGATAACTTTATTTAGGCATTTTGGAGCTGGGAATTAGTAAAAATGTGGACTATATGTGGTATTTAGGAAACACTGGCCTAATCAGTACATACTGTGTGCTTATTATATTGCAGATGATCAGACCCAATTAATTAACCACTTGACAATTCTACCACAATTGGCAGTAATAACTTTTATTGCTTATACACGTGAGTATCAAACCATTACACCATTATCATCTGCAAGATGTTATTTAATACTTGTATGAAGTAAAAAGTTAAGAAATAAACCAATTAAAGAATAAAATTATTTTAAAATCATGTGCTTCTACTCCATGGAACAATGGTCTGGGTTTTTGCAAACAGAACGTTACCTGGTTGATCTTATTTCATTATTTTGACATGGTCCCACAAATCAGGGTTTCAGATTGCAGCAAGGCAGGTGTAGCTAAATGTATTGGGATGACACAGCTTTAGTTTTCTCATAGGAGTGAGGACTGTAAAGAGGAATGATGCCATGTAAGAGTAACTGTCTCTCATGTGAAGATTGTTAAGTTTCTCTACTCTTACTAAATACCATGTTGAGGTCTGCATAGCAGGAGGAATCAGAACTTTGAGTGGTGAGAATTACTTGGCATGGCCACTGGTAAGTGCAAACAGGTCAGAAGCATGACCAGGATACAATGACCTTATATTCAAAACATGACACCATAGGGGTCTTAGTGTGTTCTGTTCATATAGCTGGTTCATTCTATCCATAGGAAGCAGCATGTGGTGCCTAAACTTAAGCATGGTATTACTACTACTTTGCCTTCTCCCTGAGCTGGCTCTCAAGTAATCAAGAGCAAAAAATGATTAAATAAATCAAATACATTTCTTATGCAAACAGAAGGAGGAAGAAGAAGGCAAAATATACTCACATTTTTTTTCCTCTGTTTACTTTATTAAAAAAAAAGCATTCTTCAAGGATTTATTAAGGGTTTATTTGATGATTAAAGCTTAACATTCAGTAAAAGCTTCTACTTGGAGCCTTTTCTGATGGAGAAACACTCAGTTCTACATAGAACTTTTAAGGGTTCTGAATTTTCTAATGTAACTGTAAAGGTAATGTTCCCATTACAGAGACGGCACAACTGTTACTTTTTTTTTTTTTGCTTTGAATTAAGTTTTTATTTAAATTACAGACTTTGTATTTCCCACATAACTTGAATATAATTGTTTATTTATCAAGTTTTCTGATATCATCAGTGAGTGCTGTACATTTTCACAGAAACTAAGAGTCCCACCTTTACCACTTTGCACTTGCACTTTTACCAGCAAAGCAGTACAACTGTAACATCACATGGGTCGATTGTAACACCACGGAAAGATCGCCGTAAACTTACATGTACATGCCTCCAGCAAGAGTGGACAATTTCCACTGATTTTTTCAAATGGAAATGGAGGAGTGATGTACGTGTGTACAGCCTGTAGTGATGTTCCAGTTGTTCCAGCTCTCCTCCTGTGCAGTTTGCTTCATTTGACTAAAACACATCGTCAGTTGAATTAGTTAAGGCTTCTTGCTGCAAGTAATTTGAAAACATCAACTGCTTGAATGATCAATAAATCCTAGTTTTAATATTTTATTTTAATACATTATTTACTTCCTTTATATGTTTTTACTTCTGTATTTCTCTAAGCAAAGCTTTTGATGCTTTTGTTTACAAATGTGTGTATTTGTGTAATATATACTAACTTTTTTTTTTTTATTGTCTAGCTATGATTGTGGTTGACTGGTATAATGTAAACACTGCAGGGAAAGTGATCATTCTGACAGGTCTGATACTGGGGCCACTTCTGACTCTTCTGTATATTATCGCTATAGGTAGGTGTTTCAACCATTTATTGTTTTATGTTAAACAATTCGTATAATGTGTGTGTGTGTGTGTGTGTGTGTGTGTGTGTGTGTGTGTGTGTGTGTGTGTGTGTGTGTGTGTGTGTGTGTGTGTGTGTGTGTGTGTGTGTGTGAGCGAAAGAGAGAGAGAGAGAGAGAGAGAGAGAGAGAGAGAGAGAGAGAGAGAAAGTAAGTTGGTGCGGGGACATGAGTATTGAAGCCAGAGGACAGTACATGTTTGAGATTGTTTATATTATATTACTTTTATGAACGTCCTTTTGTGACTTTTGTGATTATAGAATTGATCATGGGGGCGGGGGCGTATACGAGTGCCAGTTTGTGAATGGAGGGTGGAGCCACATTGATGTACTGAAACATTCCTAAAATGTTATTACAGGTTTTCAACAATTTCACACAGGCATATTCAGTCACCCTTTTTTTCGAAGTGGAATATCAAATGTTATTTAATTGGTCATCTAGTGGACTATATAGGCATTACAGCGCCATTATATTATACCCTATGTAGCATGTATAGTGAATATGAAGCCACTTGGGATTTTGCATGCAGACATGTACATGTATCTCACTTGAAAACCACTTGCTGTTGCTGAGGATGGCCCCATATGGACAGCCTAAAGATCAGTGAGGTTACTGTGGATGGTACCAGGGGACTGTTGATCATCTGAGGCTGAGCCCAGATTGTTCTCCATCAAAAATCTTTTTAAAATGTACTTCTAAATAGACTGTTTCCATGCATTTTTTGTTCTTGCATGTTAGGGCTAATTGCTTAAAGAATTGACTATCAGGACTACCAGACTGATAAAATTTAAAACTGTTATATATATAAAACACGAGACTAGGCTAGTTTGGTGTCACTAGCCAAGGGAAGGCACAACTAAGCAATCATTGTATGGGTTTAGCTGCTACAGAGCCATGCAGAGTACTGAGACTGCACTTTTTTCAGCATGCACTTTGACACCAACAGTTGCAAGACTTACTAGCAGATCCTGTGATGAAACTTTGGGGTTCTTGGAGACTTCTTTTTGCATCATATGGGGCTTGGGCTGAATTTGCTGGGACGGCCCGTCCTGGACTAATGGGCAGTCGTTTGAAATCTGTAGATGATTTTCTTTACAGTGGAATGATGTATTTCAAATAATTTGGAGATGTTTTTATATCCCTTGCCAGACTCATAGGCTTCCACAACCTGTTTTCTGAAGGCCTTACAGAACTCTTTAGATCTTGGCATGATGACACCACACACCTCAATAACAAAGGGAACACCAGACACTAGATATGAGAGAGGTATAAATAAGACAGGTTCCACCTGCACTCCCTAAGCAGCTTCTAATCACTGGCACCTGATCTTCAACACCTGATTCTAATTTTATGGATTTGCAGGTGTGATAAATGTAGGGGTGTACTTACTTTTTCCATGTGACTGATCTGTTTTCTGTTCATTTAAATTGTGAAAATTACTACAAAATGTCCATTTTATGTGTCATTTGATAGAGTATATCACCTTCATTAATAAGCAATGTTTCAAAGAGGATCAAATCTTTACTTGTCCAAAAAAGCCAACAATTTCCGTGGGGTGCACTTATTTAACGAATCCTTGTTGTTAGAGATGTTTATTTTATGACTTCTGGATTATTACTTACTTAGACTTAGACTTAGATCCTCCTGCGCCATTCGGCGCATTGGGCGGCAAGGTGTGTCCATCGAGATCGATGAGCTGCGGCAGCTTTGGCTTCGTCCCATGAAATTTCGAGGGCTTTCAAATCGTCACTGAAGGTCCGACGCCAGGTTATTCGGGGGCGACCTTGCTTCCGTCTTCCTCTTGGTGGCGTCCATGTGATGGCAGCTTTTGGTAGGCGCGTTGGTTGTTGGCGAAGAATGTGGCCTCCGAGTCGCATACGCTTCTCAGCACGATGTCATTTAGAGGGCGGGTGGCAGCTCGGCAGTGAATCTCTTCATTGGTAATGCGGTCTCGGTATGAGACTCGCAGGATCCGTCTCAGCCACCTCTGTTGCGCGACATTGAGCCTTCTTGCAATCTTTGCAGATGTCTTCGTTGGCGTAAATTGCAGTCGGGATGACGATGGAGTTGAGTAGGTGAACCTTCGTCGTCACATCGATCTTCTGGGTTGACCAAATCGGCAACAGCCGTTGGAAGACTGCCCCTACTTTTGGAATCCGACAAGCTACATCATGGTCAGCATCTCCATCGCTCGCAAGGACGCTACCCAAGTATGTGAACTTGTCAACCTCCTCAAGTTGCTGTTGTCCAACCATAATGGGGTTACTGGCTGCCGCATATCCAATCCTCATAATTTTGGTCTTGTTTCCGCTGATTCGTAAGCCAACCTTGGCCGCTTCTTGTTCCAAGCTTTTCGTCATAGCCGCCATGTTCTTCTTAATGTCTGCGAGGAGGGCGATGTCATTGGCGAAGTCAAGGTCCGTTAGGCGTGTTGGTGCTCGCCACGGAATTCCAAACCCGTCCTGATCCATAGCAATCCACATTACGAAGTCGATGGACAGTAAAAAGAGGAAGGGGAATAATGTACACCCTTGCCTCACGCCGGTTTCGATGGCGAAGAAGTCCGTGTTTCCATCCTCCGTTCGTACACAGCAGCTGGATCCAAGGTAGAGGTTTCAGAAGACCTCAACAAACCGCTCTGGGATGCCATATGACCTCACTACACTCCAAAGTGAGTCTCGATGGATACTGTCAAAGGCTTTGGTGAAGTCGACGAAGTTGATAGAAAGTTGCTGTTGGTATTCCAAGCTCTGCTCGATGATTGTTCTTAGGACAAAAATCTGCTCAGTGCATGATCTGCCACTGCGGAATCCGGCTTGTTCTTCTCGAAGCTTCTGATCCACAGCTTTTTGAAGTCTTCTGAGCAGGACGATGCTGAAAACCTTTCCAGGAACCGAGAGGAGTGTGATTCCACACCAGTTGTTACAATCCGCCAAATTGCCTTTCTTTGGGAGCTTCACGATGACACCTCTTCGCCAATTTTCCGGTACTTGCGCTGTTGCCCAACAGGAATTTAGAAGGTCCGTCATTTCTTCGACGAGGCGTTGTCCACCATGCTTGAGCATTTCCGCAGACACCATATCCAGGCCAGGCACTTTGCCATTTTTCAGGAGTCGAATCGCAGTCGAAGTCTCTGCTGTTGTGATTTCATCTGTCCTCACGTCCAGGTCGTTTGCTTGATCCGCAGGAGCAAAGGTGAACGTGGTCCCGGGGGGAGGCTGGTTCAAGGTTTCTTTAAAGTGTTCCACCCATCGGGCATTTTGCTCTTCTTTGGTCAGCAGCGCTTTGCCATTCTTGTCTTTGACAGGTGCACCCTGCCCGGTCTTCGCGCCGGTAAGGTCCCGGACAGTGCGGTAGAGCACCTTGGTGTCATTCCTTTCCGCCGCTGCTTGTGCTTCTTGTCCCTTCTGGTCCAACCAGTCACGTTTGTCTCATCTGCAACTTCTTTTCACTCTTCGGTCCAGTTCTCAATAACGTTCTGTCGTGGCCACCCGTTCCTCCTCCGTTTTTGCTTGGTCACGCTTCTGTCGAGCTGATCTACGTTCATCGATGTGATCCCATGTTCGTTCCTGGATCCAACGTTCCTTCCTTGTATGTTCCTCGCCTGTTCCTCGCCTTCTTCCGATAGTAGTCTCAGCACTTCCAGTGATTGCCTGTGTCAGCCTCATCCATCGTTGTTCAATGTCAGCGTCTGCCTCTTCTATCAGTTCCTCAAACTTGTTCCTTAATTCAAGTGTAAATCGTTCGGCCACTGCCCGGTCTTTAAGTCGGTCCACTGCGAAGGGGCGCGGTCATTTCTGTTGCATTTGTTGGCGCTTCAATCGGAGTCGACACTTCGTGAGGAGGAGATAGTGGTCAGAACCAATATCCACCCCCCTACAAGCCCGCACATCTACCAGCGATGATCGCCACCATTTGCTTATGCAGGTGTAATCGATCTCATTGAGCGTTTCTCCATCTGGCGACCGCCATGTCTTCTTATGGATCTGCTTATGGTCGAAGTATGTATTTCCGATCAATAGGCCGTTTGCTGCGCAGAGAGAGATTAGCCGGTCTCCATTGTCGTTGGTTTCTGTGGCTGAGCCGTGTGGGCCCATGACGTGTTCCAGACCATGACGCTTCTTGCCAATCTTTGCATTGAAATCACCAATGAGCAGAATGATGTTGTGACAGGGGGTTTCATTTAGGGCCTGCTGTAGTTGGTCGTAAAACTCATCCTTGTTGGTATCTTCTGCGTCTTCGATCGGGGCGTATGCTTGGATGATTGTGACCTTGGCGTGGTTGGTTTGGAATCGGGCAGTGATAATACGGTCACTAACAGGCTTCCAGCCTTTGAGTGCTGATGCCGCCTTGATGGACATAACGATTCCCACTCCACGTCCATGTTCGTTGTCATGGCCCGAATAAATGATATTTGTCCAATGCATCTCACTGACCCCAAGGATGTTCATACGGTATCGGTCGAATTCATTTAGGAGTTGAACCAGCTTTCCACACTGGAATAGCGTTTGTACATTCCATGCTCCAATTTTTGTTAGTAACTTAGCATTGAAGATTGAGCCTCGCATCGGGTGATGGACGTCCAATGCGCTTTGATCCACCACCGTCACAGGAGAGTGTCCATCTTCGCCGCCAGTTAGTCGATCTTGTTTGTTTCTTCTTGCCGTTTCCGTAGCACTGAAGTATTGACGGGGTAGGGTCGCTGGCCCTACGCCCAACCCTCCTCCTTTCTCAGCCGGGCTTGGGACCGTCCATGGCGGAGTTATTAAATATCTGCATTATTAAATAAGTAAAAAACATTTTAGATTTCTAAATATTAATTTTTCCAACAAAAAATTAAATGTTACAGAAAAAGTTTTGTATCGTAGTAAAGAAAATATCACATAACAGAGTACTTTTTCAGACATCCTGTTTAATATCTCCATTTATTTATTTCCTTTTGATTTTGATATTAATTGACTGTTTAAGTCTGTTATAACCTACAGCAGGTGATGAGGGTTAAACACCAGTTCAGGGCAGGTGGAACAATATAGAATTAATGCTTATAAAATATTACCACAAATACTGCCCCAATCTCTAACTATAAATTTTCTTTTATACTGACCTATTATTTTTTGTTTCTTGGTCCTACTGAGGACAACATAATATGTACATGTAATATATAGTTATATACATTATTCATGGTATTTCATTTATTTCACAACACAAATAATTCAGTTCTGTAATTATTCACATGTAAATGCATATTGTACTTTGCTGTTTCCATATTAATACATCACAGTTACACAGGTCCTCACACTGGAATAAGGACACTGGTGTATAAAATCTTTTGGGTTTTTTTTTTTTTTTTTTTTTTTTTGGGTAGCTGTCATAATACCTGGAACGTAAATGCTGTTCATGTGTTTTTATTTATTTTTCTTTTAAAAATGGCCTTACAGACCTCTCAAATAACCTTTTAATAATCCTTTATTTTCCAATACAGTATGCTGTAGGAGGCCTCTACTAAAAATAGGCATCTGTTACACGACTATAGAACTCAGCAATTGTCTACGAATATTGGCTATTATACTAACATATAGACTTAATCTAGGTAAGTACCACTTTTTGCAGGTAATGTTACATTTCATTAAATGTACTACTATAATTTCCCAAGCACTTCTTATCCTAAATGCTATTTTATATATAAAACATTTAGAATGCATGTATAGAATGTAATGTGATTGATTGTACACACTTTAAAAGCTTTTAAATTCTAGATATTTTAAATATTTAAACATATTATCATATATTTTGTTATCTTATTGTCCAGACCTACTAACTTACATACCCTAAAATCGGTTTAATCACACAAAAGTTTTTAGTTGTGTATGTGATGAGTCTGAAGCATGTATACAATAAAGCATATTAGCTTCATCAGCAAAATTACAAGAACCAATAATAATTTCAGTTTAAAACTGAACCTTCTCAAGCAAAAGTGCTTTATTAATGTCATTAACATTCTCTGTTTTTCAGAAAAATTTGCTTTGGCAGTGTTTTCATCTTTGGCAGTGATTTGGTTTTGGTGTCATGTTATTCTCAAACGTCTGTGTAAGTATCATGTAATACTTCATTTTACCTATTTTACATATTTTATTTTTTGCCAATCAAACATTACAAACATTACATTACATTTGATGTAATATGCATTCAAAAACATATTATTTTACCTCGAGTCCACACACATTACACTATTTAAAAAGCCATATACTGTAGATAACAGTTAACTGATTATACAACAAACAAAACGTTTTACATATAAACTTTGATTATTTGCAGCTCTTGTGAAGATGAATGACATCTTGAATAAGGCCAGGATACTTTAGACCAAACCCCTGTTTATTGATTTTTAAATGAAGGAAGTCAATAATTCTGGAGCAGGTTGTGTTTATTATTTTGATAAGAAAGTAAAAGGTAATGTAGAGTCTGGTACGGAGCGTGCAGCAGATTTAATAACCTCAGTAAGACCAGTGAAAGGTGTGCCATGTGAATTGTCTAAAAACAGTTGTTTGTTTTTGCAGCTGTTTTACTCTGGATATCAGTGATGATGATCCTGGGGGTTCTAAGTGCATCAGTGTCGATCTACATCCATTCTTTAGTGACTGATGTGACGGGTGAGTACCAGTCCTGTTTCATTACTGTTTATTGGTAGAGGAGACGCTTTCCCACTGGATCATCCTCACATGGTTTCATATACAGAAGAAGTTATAAATGTTATATAGTTCATCAGCAAGCTAAGAATCATCCAGTACAAAAGCATGAACAGTGTTTTAGCTTTAAAAGTTTTTTACTGCAATTTTGTGATGAATTATTTGTACGTTGAATATTCAGGTAATAACAGTGTCATGATTACACGTGTGTAAAAATGTGTCTTTCTCATGTTGTAGAACGTGACCCACTGACCTGTGTGACTGTATTCCTCCAAATCTTGATCCTGATGTCACTGTTTATAAGTCTAAAGTATTTATCAGGTATTCATTACTTTACTGATTCTTTTCAAATACTTTTTATTTTAGTAGCACAATTAAAAAACGAATAAATTCAAATCAATTCAAAGGAAATGGTTTAAACTTACTTACTTACTTAATTAATTATGTTTTACAACATAAGAAAATTAGCTTTTATCACCGGATTTTCATTTTATTGTTGGTGTCTGTTAATGGCAGTGATTATGCCAACAAAATCAAGTGTTATGTTAATAAATGTATGTCCTTGGTTAATGAGGAAACTCAGAAAATAATGATTTCCAATTTCCATACAGCCTCAATGTTACAGTGAATGAATTTCACACAGCAGTGCTCTTTAGTAACGAGCACTAAAGAATATATTCTCTAGTTCTTTGCAGTATATGAAATTGTAAATCTCCCCCAGGGCATCTCCCCTCTGTAACAGGCCAAATATAATTAGCATTTGTTTCTTTGTAGTACAGTTTAAGTACAGGCTTCAGTTACCACTGCTGTGCAGGTTTGGGGTGCCGCTAGCGTATTGTTGTTCGTATGGAATTGAAAAACATGTGTACTGGATTGCACAGACGGGAACAGACTTGTTATAGCTGATATAAATTCACTGATTTTTGGTTTAATTACCACAGGTCCAGAATCTGACTCCAGAAACACTGAAACACAGCAATGTAAGTACAAAATTATTTTCTGTCAAAGTTCACCGCCATGTCTCAATCAGGATATATCTGAGTTACCCTCAGGTGGTAAAATATCTTTATTCTATATTTACAAAACAACAAACTCAGCTGAAAGGTAAAAGTTAATGGTTTCTCTAATTGTCGTGTCTTTGTATTACAGCTTCATCCCATTTGGTTGTGTTCATGTTTGGTACAGTGGGGGTTGTTTTAGTGAACGCTGTTGCGTTATTAGTGGAGCTGATCCTAAAAGCACGTGAGTGAACTCTATAGTCCGTGATTTTATAATATATAATAATAATAATAATAATAATAATAATAATAATACAAAATTCCTCACTGTAAAAATGTTAGTGTGAAATTACTGACAGATAAAAATGAATCAGTCCATTTAAATATATATATATATATAAAACTACAATTTATTTTCTTATCCAATTATAATTGTAAATAGGAACAGGCCAGCGTACAGTGGATCTGCGAGTTATTCTCCTACCGACTGAATGTGTCTTTGCCGTGTGCTGCCTTGCTTTACAACTATCTGCTTTCTGTAAGTATAATCTATAAACACTGCACAGTATATGATCTGATGTACAACCGGTCTGTGCACTTTGTCATTCTATTGTTATATCAGTAACAGAAATAAGAAAAAAATATATATTAATGATTATTGTTTAAAAATCCAAGCAGGAAAAATATCAGTTTTGTGTTTATTATCAGAAATGTCTTGATAATACTATTGTGATAACTGTTGTGGTTGCTGATGGGGGAAATCGTTAGGTCATGGCCGACCAATATGCCTCCTTAACTGGCTTTAAGTACAAGACTTTTCCTCGTCATAATGTGAACTGGTAAGCAGGTCTGAAACAGTCATTTAAATATTTATCTTTTGGTATTTTCCATCTCCCCCATGCTTCACCTGCAATTCCTGGGGCCCCACAGTTTCAATATCTCTTCCTTAAAAACTGGAAAACAAATGCATTATGTACAGAATAACACACTTCAGACCGTGTGGTTATATGAAAATAATCCATTCCGGAGTGGTGTGATGCAGCGGGACACAAAGCAGAGTGTATTATTTTCTTACACCAACACAGGCAGAATGTGTTATTCTGCTTTATACCACAGAAATGTATAACATTTGGATTTAAGTCTCTGACTCTGAATATATCCCTTAGCTCGGACACTACACTCACTTTATATCCGGATCTGTTTAGTACTTGTGCATCCTCTAAACGTGACCAGTTTCTATTCTAAAACGCCGTCATATTTCTTTCCTATCAAACAGGGAAGGAGAACAGAGAAAGGTATGTGTGTATTGTTGAGGAATATGAATATATAGAGGTGTATTTTCCTTATCAGTCTTGTTCAGATAGAAGACGATCGTTTTTGCTCTCGTTATTACAGATTTAGAGAAGACATAAACAGGCTGAGACAGTGCTGTGGGTGTAAACAGACACAGAGGGTGAGTACATCACTGTGTAATATTAAACATGGAATAAATAAAGGCTTTCATCAAAAATCTGATTAACATCATTAACTTTTGTGCAGATTTTACATCATCTGAGTCAAATGAGTAGAACAGTTCCTAAAAATAATGTCTCGCCTTAAACACAGGACTCAACTCTACAATGTGATGAACGTGAACTCGAGAATCTGGCTCCTGTACCTCGGCCCTCAGGGTCTTAGCAGGTAAGATGCATCCTGACAAAAAACAATATTGAGCCAGGTGTTACTAATGAAATGCTCAATGAAGAGATTAGTTGGTCAATAAGTGTGTCTGCCTCTATAAAAGCAGAACCTTTGGAGGTTTGGTGTTCTGGAGCACTCAGGTGTATCTCCACATCATGCTGAGAACAGACCGGATGCACCGATTTGATCACCTCAGGGATTGTTTTAAAGATGCTTGTGTCATTTTTTTTTAATAGCTTTTAACTCTTTTGTGTGATACTCACTTGTCTTCATGTTTTTTTCCTCCTATAGATTTTTTATTTTTATTTTTTTTAATGTAATTGCTAGATATTATGACTGGATTTATAAATGTATTACCTATTTTGAGACACATTGCAGGATAAAAAAAATTAGGATTTAAACTCTATCTGGCATTAAAAAGACACATTTTATTGTTTAAACATCTGCGAAATTCACCTGAATTTATGACGCAATGGTCCGTTATTAGAAATCCGTATAGAAATATCCAGGGGTGATAAAGTTGGAGCTCAGAGTTATGTATTTATATACAGTACAAATAAATTTTGTACAGATTACATATTATATAAGTATTTAATTTAAGAGTGATGCTGAAAAGGCACTATAAGTAAAAACAATGCATTTCTATAAGTGTATAACATTTTTTTTTAGTTCTTTTGCATTTCAAGAGTTGAGAGAGATTGCAGCAAGAGGAAACATGGCATCGTGTATGTTAAAACAATGTGAAACGTAACAATAAATATGTAAAAAGAGGTTTTCTTGACTTTTTTTAATATAAATCGAAGCGTGGTTACAGAATTGTATTAAGCGTAACAGAGTTAAGAGTGCTGCATGTTGCTTGTTTTACTTGTTATTGTTTAAATTCCATGTACTGGTCCTGTATTATATTCAGCCATGTGAATGTGGTGCTTCCAGGTTTATTATAATATCAGTGTCACTGTAATATAGTGTGTTTGATGTTGGACAACTTAAATTAAAACACTGATAAAATCCATTACTATTCTGCTTTATCTCTGTTTATTTTTATTATTTCTGGCTACAAATGTTGGTGTTTATTGTTTTACAGTTAATCCGATTGAAACCACGTACTCATGTCTTCTCTAAGGAGAGCCTCTAACACACTGATATTAGATTTATATTCAAATAACTCCACATGAACACCACCTTGGATCAATGTTCAGAAATGTAATAAAATCGCACACTTAGAGCTGCCACTTCTGCACATTTTGGTCGTTCAAAAAAAAACAAGGAGGAGAAAAAAAAAAAAAAGCAACCCCAATCTGTTCCGAGATCTCGTCATGGATTACGACCCGAGCAGGTTCCGAATTCGGTTCTGTGACACTGGAATTCTAGAAGTGCTGGTCTTTAAAAGAAACGGCCCTGCACAAACGCATGTCTTTTTACAAGGAAAACTACGAATTCGAGAAATCAGATATGAGTGTGGAGAGAGAGATGAGCGAATACACGACTCTGTGCGGCGTGTTGAATGAGATGCGGCTGGAGGAGTCGCTGTGTGACGTGGTCCTCAGAGTGGACGAGGTGGAGTTCAAGGTCCACAAGAACATCCTCGCTGCGTACAGCCCATATTTCAGGTAAAGGAAGAAAAACAACAACAACAACAACAACAACAAAAAAAAAAAACATTTCTTCTTAAAAATGTTACCTAATGAGCAAAATTATACAGCAGATGGAGTGAAGGACGGAATGATACATCTAAAAAATAAGAGGAAGAAAAGAAAAAAAGAGAAGATGAAGTAATAAAACATGATATAATAATAATAATAAAAAAATACAGTAACTAATAAGTAGACTAAAATAAAACCAGCTCATAACTAGACAATCTTTCACATCACCATAGCAACTAGTGATGCACTGATATTACAATAATTTGCTGATATTGACAGACGATATACAGTATTTTTAAATACACAGATCCACTTTAACGCCAATACCATCATCTCGTACATCTCTAACTAACCGAGCCGAGTCTCTGCTGGACGTGCCTATACAGTACAGTACACACTTGATAGACAGGCCAGAGACACGCCCTCCGTTTAAACTCTCTCAAACTCCCATCTACAGCGGTCACATGACCAGGATTCCAGTTCATGATTTCCAGACTGTAGTGCAAACACGTCACTGCAGAGCCCAGATATTGTTCCTAATATTTTTTCCCTCTCCCTGATATTCCAGGGCTCTGTTCACAAGATGGAGCAGCTTGGATCAGACGGTGTACACCATCCCTGGTGTATCTCCAGACATCATGGATCTTATAATCCACTACATCTACACCCAGGACGTTGAATTCACCGGCGATAACGTGCAGGCTCTCTTGGACATGGCCGATTTCCTGCTCATCCGAGACCTCGTTTGCGGCTGCTGCGACTTCCTGAAGGCGCATCTCAGCCCGGATAACTGCTTAGAGATTTGGCAGTACGCCGATGCTCACTCGTACTACGAGCTGCAGGATCGGGCCTACACCTACATGTTGCATCACTTTGAGGAGGTCGTTCGGTCATCATCCGGTACGTTCCTGGAGCTGAACGAGGCGCAGCTCGGCGGCATCCTGGAGAGGGATGAGCTGAACGTCAGGCAGGAGAAAACAGCGTTCCGAGCTGTAATCGAGTGGATCGAGCACGAACCCGACGTCCGAATGCGGCACATCGCGAACCTGCTGCCGAAGGTGAGCTCCAGTACACTCAACTGCAGGATCCTGACCGTTCCTCCAATTACTTTGTGATAGGTCTGAGTTTGGTTAAGCCGGGTTTACAAGGCCTGATTTTGTTTAAAAAAAAAAAAAAACACACACCGTAAAAGCTTCTTTGGTCATGAGCCGAGATTAGAACGCATAATGTGAGCCATTTAGTGCCGTCGTGACAGAAGACACAAAGAGGGCAATGTTTGATGTCTAAATCCGACCAAGAGGAGGACACTGGACAGCTATAAATATTGTAGTGGTGATGGCAATCAATGGCAAAACATGCTAATGGGCAGAAAAATCTATTATCCATTACCTCAAACTCACTCTCCTTGAATGTTTATGTCTATGAGAGCCGGTTTTCGCTGCACGTTGTTATCGTTAGAGGATCTTAATCGTATAATCCGACATCAGTCAAGACGTTATTAGGATCTCGTGCAGTGTGACGAGTCACAATCTTAAAAGATCAGTGAAATCACACAGCGTGAAAAACAGCTTTAGATGTAACGTGTCAAACAAAAACGTAGAGAATTGAGGAACAGTGTGTCGGAAGGTCAGAGAATCTGTTTCCTTAATTTCCTACAACAGTCCACATTTTTGCTCGATTCCACTTTCTAACTGAAACTTCTGACCTTTTACGTGATCAGGTGCGGCTGGCTCTGATGGATCCGGAATACTTCCTGGAAAACGTCAAGAACAACCCGCTGGTCAGCAGCTCCTGGGAGTGTCAGCCCGTCATCGCCCGTGCCATGAAGGCCTTGTTCTACATTAACATGTCTGGACCCAACGCCAGATACCCGGATCCGCTTGCCTGCCCACGGCTCCCGTATTCCATCTTGTTCGCCATCGGAGGCTTCAGCAGAACATCTCCTACAAACGTTGTAGAAACCTACGACTCGAGGACGGACAGCTGGATGTGCATCTCCAGCACGGAAGAAAGAGCTCGAGCCTACCACGGCACGGTGTTCCTGGATGGTTTTATGTACGTCATTGGTGGCTTCAACAGCACGGAGTACTTCAACAGCATGTGCAAGTTCAATCCCCTCGATGGAACCTGGAACGAGGCGGCGCCCATGCACTCACGCCGCTGCTATGTGAGCGTGGCCGTACTGGATGGATACATCTACGCGATGGGAGGCTTCGATGGCATCGTGCGGCTTAACACGGCTGAACGTTATCGGCCAAGCACCAACCAGTGGAGCCTCATCCCATCCATGCACGAGCAGCGAAGTGACGCCAGTGCCACGACCTTAAAGGGCAAGGTAAGAGTGAAACCTGCAAGATACAACACAATGGGTACAAGTCAGTCCTTGGTATCTTCTAGACCAGTATTATCTCAGTCCAGTTCCAAACACAACTGCACCAAGCCACCATGAACGCTGAATAGTTGTTTAGGTGTGTAAGGAGAAGAAAGGGATTATTTAATGTTACAGTCCCTGAGGGAACCTGAAAGCTGGAACTGGAAACACCCAGAACATTAATTTATTTTCTTTGTTTGGGGGGGGGGGTTCCTTTAGATCTACATCTGTGGAGGCTTCAACGGAAACGATTGTCTTTTCACGGCCGAGTGTTTTGACCCACATCATAATCAGTGGACGCTAATCGAACCGATGCACATGAGCAGAAGTGGCGTGGGCGTCGTCGCTCTGAACAACCAAGTGTTTGCGGTAAGAACTTGCAGCACTGAGAGTAAGCGCACATACGTATGAACATGTGAAGGTAAACACGTGAAAAATCTGAAATCACGTTAAAAATGAAGGTATGGATGGGAAGGAGACGTTTTTCTATTAGCGCTGTTTGTGTTCATTTATCAATTGACATTGATCGAGAAGAGATGTATTGTTTTTACAGATCGGGGGTTTCGACGGAGCAGAACGTCTGCAGAGCATCGAAGCCTACAACCCTCGTACCAACTCCTGGAGAATGCTTGCCTCCATGTTTAACCCACGAAGCAACTTTGGCATCGAGGTAACACACCAAACGACACGTGGCATTAACACAAGAACTAATTTGAATTGTTTCTTTCGCAAAGGCTGAATGAATGAAATTATTCGTGTACCTCTTCACCATGTCTTCTTCTTCCTCCAGGTGATGGACGGCCGCTTGTACGTGGTTGGTGGCTACAGCGGTGAAGGCACCACCTCCAACTGCGAGTACTACGATGAGGATAATGATGAGTGGTACGAGCCGTTTAGTGCCAGGTCTAGAAATCTGGGGTTCTGGAGTTAAGATATATATCGAAACCAGGATCAGAAATGTAGTGATGTCTATGGTATAAGAACATCTGCTACTTTGCCCTTTATGTTATTATATTAGTCGTTCGTGTGATTATTCCGTGTAGTAAACCAGGACCCCAGGCTAAATGCGTTATGGTGGTAATTAAACGCAGAAATTTCATAAATGTGACAAAATCTTGATTTCCTGCAGGTTCGTCGCCCGGGACATGAATATCTTCCGCAGTGCAGTGAGCTGCTGTGTGATTTCCGGGCTTCCCAACGTCACCGACTACACCGTCACACGTGATGGCCTTCTCTAGACGCAGAGCTTTTCCTTCCTGTGGAAAAACAAAAGCTATTAAACCACATCCCATTGGCAGAACCTCTGTCTCCAGCTGTTTATTTGTGGAGCCATTTGGTGCTAAAATATCTGAGGATTTTAAAAAGATCAGTGACTTTTGAACCATCAGACGGTCGTTAAACACATTTTGTATTGTATTGGTTTGGACAAGAGATCAAATGTCAACGATCTGGGCATAAACACATTCATTGAGATTCTGTCTGTTCGTTTCTCTTGTTCTTATCACTCTCATGTCTTTGAATGACTCAAGATCACACCCAAAAAAGAAAACCCACAAAACTTTGTTACAAACTTTTGATCATTTTATTGCAATCCACATCTTGCAGTGCATTCCTGTGAATACGTGCAAAGCAAAATATATAATGCAATATACTGATATTTATATACTATATATATATATTTTATATATATATATATGTTCTTTACAGACTTTAAATCATTTCACAAAAGCGTCAACATGATGATCATTTTCCTTTTTTTTTTTTTTTTTAAACATATCTGGCACATTTAGGCTGGCTTCAGACATCACACACACACACACACACACACACACACACACACACACACACACACTTTTCACACACACTTTGACTTTTCTCACAGGCAGGAAGTTCTTTGGACTTGTTCACCATAGCAGGAGACAGACATCAATCCCAAAGTCTCAATAAAAAGGATTAAAGATGGTTTAGTGCACTAAAATAATATAATGCTGAAGGTTTTCCCACAAGCTCAGTTATTTCAGCTGGAGTGTAAAAGGATTCAGCGATACGAGACGTACCTATATGTCTACCGTAGCTCACAATATCAGCACATGTCGGTTTTAAAAAAGCATTTGCGCCTCAAATTTAATAATAATAATAATAATAATAATAATAATAATAATAATAATAAAAATACGAGCTGCAAGCAGCATTTTCGGGGGCCAGGCACCCAGACTCGGCGAGCTGCACATTCACAGATGTGCTGCAGAGCCACAACTACAGGCAAAGGGATTCAAGACTGATTTGTGGTTTCATGCATCTGCCAGTCCGTTATGGGAGAACGATTTTGACTATCAGAGTTCCTTTATTAGACAGGTCTCAAGATGATGTGAGCCAAATTTGGTGAAGATTGGACAAAATTTGGAGGAGGAGTAGCAAAAATGGCAGCTAGATGAAAGCACTTTTAGCGTGTTATTGTAACTTTGACCAGCAGGTGGTTCTGTCATGAAATTTTTTGCATAGCCTCAAGTCATGGTCCTGAAGATTCCTACCATATTTTGTCAGCGTGCAAAGTCGTTACTGAGATACAGCCTCACTTCCTGTTTGGTGGCTTCGCCGATTGATCAGATCTGTTGGCTCATTATGGACAAACATATTCAAATATTCAAAAATTCTTTTTATAAGTTTGTGAGGCTTACTCTGAAGATGACATTTGCCACATTTGGTGATGATTGGACAAAATTTGTAAGAGAAGTAGTGGAAAAAATGGTTTTCCAAAATCCAAGATGGCAGAAAATCTAATTAGGCGCAAGTTGACGTCATACCACGTGTTGAACTCGTCACGACGCAGGGAATTTAGGAATACCCGGCTTTTACATTTTGGACCCATGGTTCAAATAAATATAAACATAAACCTACTTCCAAACTAGGACCAAATTTGACCTGATGGTGGCGCTAGAGCGTTGGTAGCACTTGGCCCAAATTTGGTCAGAATGTTCGTTAGACCCTTCCCAATCAGTGTGCCAAATTTCACAACTTTTTACCAGACTGTGGGCTGCCATAGACATGCTAGCCAGGAGAAGAAGAAGAAGAAGAAGGAAAGGTAGAATAACAATAGGGTTCCTACAAAACCTTTGGTGCTTGGCCCCTAAAAAAAAAATAATAATAATAATAATAATAATAATAATAACAACAACATTCATTCAGGCAAACATGGCAATACTACTGAAATCCTCAGAGGCCACGAGTTACTCTTCTGTTCTGTGATCTCAAGGTAACAAACGTTGTTTTATTGACAAAAAACTGAACGATTTCGCTAAAAGAGGAAACTAATGACAACTTTTAAACAAACTGCCCAATATTTGTAAATCATTTTACACTAATCTCGCCTGCTGTGGATGTTCACTATCCTTTTCAAGTACTGGCGCTGATCTAGCTAGGTTCTCTAAGTAATGTTGAGCTGATGCAGCGATGCCTCTCGGTGTAACACCAACTCACTTAATGCATGATTTATTTAACACTTTTACACCGTGGTCGTAGCTAACGAAGCCATGTTTAGTTACGGTGACAGTCTTGGTATAGCACAAATATAGCAGTTATTTTCAACGTAGTAGCAATGTTTAATGACCAAAGTTTAATGGTGGTATTATTTAAAAATATGGACATCGACAAAATCGTACTTTTGTTATGACGAGATCACAAGAAGAAACAGTAAGACGTGACCTTGAGATTAGATGACAGAAAAGATAAATAAATAAAAATAACCCCTGGCCTTTGCGGTTCGCAGTATAAAGACATATTTTCGATGAGAACTTTCATAAATTCACAGCTGTTAAAAATCAGACCCTACAAATAAAAACTTCTTTTAAACTTCTTAACTCAGTTAACTACCCATTAATTACATTAAATATTTAAATGGGGAAAAAAAAAAGTGTGGGCGCACACACAAAACAACAGAATGTAATATTTACAATCTCTCAGAGACGATCAATAATACATGATAAACATTCATTGCATTAAAGAAGTACAGGAGCTGATTTAGCACAGTACAGTAACAGATCTGTAAAACAGAATAAAGAAGTTTCACACACATTCGTGTACGGTTCGAGACGCTAAAAATGAAAAAACCACCACAAGAATTATGTACGAAAGCGTATCTCTGCCACGCAAGAAAAAAGGACCAGTAGCTTCTTAATTATAGATATGAATCTTTATTACAAGAAAAGCATCTCATTACTACAAAAAAAATCTCGTTATTACGAAAAAAAAGCATCTTGTTACTACAGAATTGTTTTTATGAGAAAACATCTCGTAAAAACAATTACATATTTTTCATAACAGATTTCTTTTAGAAACAAAATGCCCTCTCGTAATAACGAAATGTTTTCTCATAAGATTTTTTTCTCGTAACTTTTACTTTGTAGTAATAAGATGCTTTTATCATGTTTTCCTGTAGCAATTAAATGTCCTTTGACTGCAATGAAAGGTTTCATCGTAACAACGAAATGTACTCATAGCAACGAAAGGTTTCATCGTAACAACGAAAGGTTTCATCGTAACAACGAAAGGTTCTCATCGTAACAACGAAATGTTCTCAGAACAACGAAATGTTCTCATAACAACGAAATGTACTCATAGCAACGAAAGGTTTCATCGTAACAACGAAATGTTCTCAGAACAACGAAATGTACTCATAGCAACGAAATGTACTCATAGCAACGAAATGTACTCATAGCAACGAAATGTACTCATAGCAACGAAAGGTTTCATCGTAACAACGAAAGGTTTCATCGTAACAACGAAAGGTTTCATCGTAACAACGAAAGGTTTCATCGTAACAACGAAAGGTTTCATCGTAACAACGAAAGGTTTCATCGTAACAACGAAATGTTTAATCGTAACAACGAAAGGTTCTCATAACAACGAAATGTTCTCATAACAACGAAATGTACTCATAGCAACGAAAGGTTTCATCGTAACAACGAAATGTTCTCATAACAACGAAATGTTTAATCGTAACAACGAAATGTTCTCATAACAACGAAATGTTCTCATAACAACGAAATGTTCTCATAACAACGAAATGTTCTCATAACAACGAAATGTTCTCATAACAACGAAATGTTCTCATAACAACGAAATGTTCTCATAACAACGAAATGTACTCATAGCAACGAAATGTTTCATCGTAACAACGAAATGTTTCATCGTAACAACGAAATGTACTCATAGCAACGAAAGGTTTCATCGTAACAACGAAATGTACTCATAGCAATGAAAGGTTTCATCGTAACAACGAAAGGTTTCATCGTAACAATGAAATGTTCTCATAACAACGAAATGTTTCATCGTAACAACGAAATGTTTCATCGTAACAACGAAATGTTTCATCGTAACAACGAAATGTTTCATCGTAACGAAATGTTTCATCATAACGAAATGTTTCACCATAACAACGAAATGCTTTCTCGTAATAAAATGTTTCCTCGTAAGATGTTTGTTTTGTCGTAGTTTTTATCTTTATCTATCTTTTTTCATGTTTTCTTGTAGCAATGAAATGTTCTTTCACTGTAACGAAATGTTCTCGTAATAACCAAATTTTTCTCGTAACAACGAAATGTTTTCTCGTAAGATGTTTGTTTTCTTGTAGTTTTTCTCATGTAGTAATAAGTTGTCAATGTTTTCTTGTAGTAACAAGAGGCTTTTTTGCATAACTAGCCGTTTTATAATAACAACAACAACGATTTTCATAATGAATTTTTTTGTAGTAGTAGTGAGATGCTGTTCTTGTAATAATAAAACATACCTCGTAATAATGACACGATGGGAGCGACACGCTTACGTAATTATGTAAAGCAAACTGACATGAACACGCACAGTGTGAGGAAACACTGAGGTAGAAAACAAAACATCACTATCGTCTAATGCTGTTAAACACAATAAATTATTACTGTAACGGCCGCGTTCTGCTTCAATTCCGCGTTGCGTTCTGTACGGTGAGTAACACGCCCTCGTCGACCTGGGCGGAGTTTCCTTCTAATTGTATCCTTACACACTCGTATCGGCTCGCCGTTAGCCTTAAAGCTAACTCGCAGAGTGAAGAAAGCAACGTGGAAAGTAAAGTCACCCCGCCCGATATCTAAACATCTAAACATGATGTAATGGAATGTAATGGAGCTGCCATTAATATGAACAAGGAGACTTAAACAAGGTCGTATCGGAACACAGCCATATCACGAATAACGATTAAGACACCGAGTCCCTTTAGAAGTGCTTTTAAAGTTTCAAGTGCAGAACCCAAAGAGGAAACAAAAATATGCAAATCAGGAATGTGGCAAAGTGCAAGATGTGTAATTAAAAAACAAACAAACAAAACAACCTAAATTCTAACATTTTGGTCGTCCACTCATAAAATGATCAGCAAAATGTTTTTGTTTTTTTTTAATCTGCTGCAGTTATGCACAACTGACATGTTCAGAAATTATATAAATTAACATACAAGCTACACAAAAACGTGATAATTGTCTGACAGCGAAGCAGATCGTCACTGACGGCGACGCTGGTTCTTCATTTGTCTTTGTGATGAAACACATCTCGCAAAATTAAGGCAAAACCTGAAGCAAGCCGATAAAGCGCCGCTTCAAATATCCGACGTGAACGACACGAACGAGGATACGAACAAGACACGTGACCTCGGGAGCGGTCATTCCTTCCTGTACATTATATGATACAGTTATTATATACACCGCTACATACACATCACCACTTCCTCGATACAAACCCCGCCCCTTAACTTACACTCGAGGAAAAGGAAACAAGGATCAAAAATATTCAGACCTGCCAACCACGAAGAACTCGTGAATGTTGTTCGCTCTTCATCGCCCCCTAGTGTCCTGGAGGACGTTTTTGAGCACCAGAAGCTCACATCCTTAGTGAAAACTTTAACTGAAAAAGCTACGGCCTGACTGATTTATATTGCACGTTTCATGGACTTCCTGGAATCACTGGAAACATCTCTACATTTATTTGTGATGCTATTTTGAAAAGCGATCAAACTAAGCGCTAATGTCGGGGTCGTGGGCTAATCACTCGCAGGAAGTGATGCTGTGTATGAACGTAGTTGGACAACAGTGACATCATCAGGATTTAAGCTCACCATCTCTTGACATTTAAGCAAAAATCTTAAAAGCTCGAGTTACGTTTAGAGGTTTAGTCAATGTTGTTTAGGAGTTAAAACCTACTGGTGCTTGCCTACATGTTGAGAACAGCTTGACAAATATACACACAACGCAATATGAAACCCGTAATGGTGGAATGTTATTTACAGCTCAGTGTTCGTTGTCGCCCCCCAGTGGACCCGAGGACTTTCACGCTGAACCCGAAACACAGGCGATCATCACTGACCGCTTCAATCCAGGCCTGCAGATCTCATGATGCTCTCACTGTGGCTTCAATTTTCATTTCCAGAAACCAAAAAGTCGACAAATAAATATACAAAGAAGCATCAATACGCAATGAAAATGGCAGAACATCATCGAGTCTCTATGTTCATCAGCGCCCCCATGTGGCCTGGAGGACCTTTTCCAGCATTCGTTTGCGCCGTTAATTTCAACACACAATCGCGATCAAAGTTGCCGACCCTTGGTTTCCTCGGTGAAAAGATGAAAGCTGGACCAAATGATGTTAACGGTATTCACAAAATCACAGCAGCTCCTCATCACCACCTGGTGGCCCAGAGGACTCTCTTCCTTCAGCTTGGACCCAAAACACCGCCGAAGATATACATATATTTGTTCCTTCAGCATTCGATCTGGGACTGCAGCTGCCTGCGCAGGGTGAGCGTGCGTCGATGAAGCTGCTGCATCTGCTGCATCCGGTCTCGCTGTCGCGCTAAATTCTGCGGCATCGGATACCTCTGGCACCCATACAGGAAGCGGTAAGGGATTCGGACGTGGCACGCGGTCGCCCGGCAACGAGGCTGCGGCATCGGGGGAAGCAGCATCCATCGCTTCCTCTCAGCGCAGTACCGGTACGCCTCTTTTCGGTACTGCTTGTCCACGTCGTCGCTGTTTTTCCAGCCACCGATGACAAACACGTCGTCTCCGAGGAAGCACACGGCGGCACCTTCGACGCTGGTGACCTCCGGAGGCAGGCTTTCGAGGATCTCATCTGAGATTCGGGCGCTAATCTTCTGCCGTGCGGCTTCATCTCGGACATTAGTGTAGCTTCTCGGACAGCAGGACGCGGTGTGGTAAAAATTCGTGGACGCCACAGCCATCTGGAAGAGGCAGTAATTGTCGATCAGGGGCAAAGAATCGACTTCCTGCCACTGGCGGCTCTCGGTGTCGTAGCGCGTCGTCACTGTCTTGAGCCCGTCATCGTTGTCTGTATCCACGGGTGTCCTCGCCGTTACGTAAACGTAGCGATCTTCGACGCTAATCGCTTTCACGTCGCGCAAGATTTTTGGTGCCGATTCCAAATTGTGCCATTTGTCCTGCTCCGGTTCGTACACGCTTACATCCTTGAATCCCGGGCTGAAATTCCCGTGCCCTCCGATGCTGTAGAGGATGTTTTTGACGCACGTCAGGCCGAACGAGTGCTTACGCGTCGTGAGATTGCTCACTTGCTCCCAAGTGTTGCGATTCGGATTGTATCTTTCCACCGTTTTGGCGAACCCGGGCTCCATCGATCCTGCGACGTAGACGTACGAATCCGTCACTGCGATCGCGTGGCCGTCAAGGTGATTATGGATGTGCGGAAGGTTCACCCAACGATCTTCGTACACGAAATACCCGACACACTCGCTCAAATAATCGCCTCCTTCCGAAACGCCACCGACCACCATGATGACGTCCATGTTTTGTCCGAATCGAGGCTGAAAAGCGGCCCAGAGTTCCGAATCAGACACTGACTTTTTATGGTTCTCAAAACGGATAGCGTGACTCTCCACAGCGTCCGAGACGAGTTTGAGACACGCCTCGTTCCGTGCCACGAGGGGCTCGTTCTTCACCACCCTCGTCAGGTAAGTGGGCTTGATCTGAGGCAGCCTGAGGAGGCGGAAAAGCTCCTCGAAGTGCCTCTCGCGGTCCTCGGTGCCCCGATGCACCCACTTGACAACGGCGTCGAATAAAATCTCCTCGGAGTCGACGGTGATCTCGGCGTCGCTCAGCCAGTCGCGCACCAGGTGGAACGGGAGCGTGTAGAACTCGTCGTCTTGGATCACCCTGTGGAAGTTGCGGCGTATCATTTCAGCAGCGCGCAACGCCAGCTGGTCCAGGGTGTACATGTGCGCCAGGCTGTGTACGGCCACGCAGTTGGCCAGGCTCAGCTTCCGCTTCAGGAAATCGCCACAGAACTCCTTCAGCTGCACCAGCAGGAACCTGACAGACGAAAAGAACAATAATTTAAAAATCAAGACAACAATCTGGGATCATCAGCGTCCACTAGAGCAGGGGTTCTCAAACCCTGAGGAACGCCTCGGTAAACAATATTTTTGGAGCAACACGGCATTCCATTTCTGAACAAATTAGTTGACTTTGGTGCTTGGACCCCTAAATATAATAGCTGAGAGTTCCACCTCTGGGACAAAATCGAAAGAGGCACAGACCCCCTGGCTATGCCCCCGTGTTGAGAACCACCGCTTTAGTGGACAATTTTGTAACTACAACGTAACTGACACTGACAAATGTAACTATAAACGGATGCAAAGTACATCATTAATACATTTAAAATTGTATGTGTTGGTAATTCGTTGTGGTATAAGAGAAATAAAACACTTCCCCATAACGGCGTAACATGGAGGGTTTTATTCATTATATAATCCAGTAGAAATAAATCTAATGTAATAAAATAATTATCACATTATATTTATTAGCTACGTTTTGACCTTTTATTAGCTGCTATTTTTCGTTAACTTGATCGTGTTTTTGGGTCTAAATATACACCCACTGACCACTTTATTAGGAACACCTGTACACCTAATAAAGTTTGGGGGGGGGGGGGGGGGGGGAGCTCGGTGACTCTGAATGTGGTTAGAGCTGACAGGAATGCTACAGTAACTCAAATAGCCACTCTTTACAACCGTGGTGAGCAGAAAAGCATCTCAGTACACACAACACGTTGAACCTTGAGGCGGATGAGCTACAAGAGCCGAAGACCACACTGGGTTCCTCTCCTGTCAGCCAAGAACAGGGATCTGAGAACACAGTGGGTACAGGAACACCCAGACTGTATAAAGAGCCTGAAGAAGAAGAAGAAGAAGAAGAAGAGTGGAAACTGATCAGGTGAGGGTTTTCTGATCTTCTGATCGTTTCAGCGAGCCTGTGAATCTGCCTGCAGCATCAGATGAAGCTTCAAATGAGAAGCTGAGAAGGTGATGGTACCGCCCCAGTGACTGGGGAAGGTGATGGTACCGCCCCAGTGACTGGGGAAGGTGATGGTACCGCCCCAGTGACTGGGGAAGGTGCAGTTCTGAGAGCGCAGGTAAACAGCAGATTAAACACAACACTGTTATGCAGGTTCAGGTCTCACCTGTCCGCGAGCTCCAGCACTTCGTGAACGTTGCTCGTGCTGACGCGGATCTCTCCGGTGTACATGAACTGCACAACGCTCTCGACGGTCTCGCGCTCGGGCCCCGTCTCACTGCTCCACTCCTTCATCTCCACGCGCCGCGACACGGACTCCGCGAACTGGCCCCCGAGCAGCGGGGTGAAGTAATCAGTGGCGGCTGCGAGGACGGACCGGTGCGCGCCGAGCTCGAACCCACTGCCCGCGCCCTCTCCTCCACCTGCTGCTCCTCCTCCTCCGGCCGCTCCTCCGGCCGCTCCTCCGCCGCTGAACGCCAGCGTGACGTCGCAGAAGAGCCCGAGCTTCCGCTGCTCGTTCTGCCGCCGCGCGAGCTCCGGGCAGTGCAGCGCTGAGGAGAACTGCTCGGCCTCCTCCGGTTCACCGTCGCTCGCCAGAGCCGCCGCCGCCGCCGCCGCCGCGGGCCGGTGCGCCTCCTCCGGGCTCGCGCCTGAACTCGAACCTGAGCTCCGGCCTGGATTCGGGTTCGAGTTCGAGTTCGAGTTTGGGCTAGGGCTCGAGTTTGGGGCCGCCGCCATGTCGCGCGCCTCAGCCGGTCGGAACCGTAACAAACGCGCTAAATCGGTTCGGTAAAGCAGACTCAGGCACACGCACACAAACATAAACGCCGAAGACAGGCGAAGGCGCGCACGCGCATACGCAGCACGGATGACGTTGCCATAGAGCTGAAGCGGGCCGCTTCCGGAAGTGAAAGTGACAGGTCACGAATTAGCCTTTTTTTTAAAGACACAGTGTATTAACTATTATTAACAAACATTAGTGCGAAATCTAACAGTAACAAGTTTCTCTTAAAATAATAATATATATATATATATTTAAATCATAATAATTATTATACACGTTATTTGCACATTCACAATCTGGTCAAGGACTACACTACCCACAATCCTCCAGTGCTCCCCACCCAACCAGAAACGTCTCCGTTACCATGGAAATGTCACTCTGAAATGTCGTTCCTGGCCAACAGTTACGAGCGTTATATTTAACATCCTGCCTAGCGACCGAAAATATATTTAGTAAATTATTTATTATAATGTGTACACAGGGTTGAGATGAAGTCGACGTGCACGCGCAGACCGTGTGACGTCGCAATTCCAAAAAAAAAAAAAACACACACACGCCGCCATTACTTTTTTACATTCCTAAATTAAAAGCATAGCTGTCTGTTCAACTTTATACGCGGTATATATTCTGTGAGATTATAGCGAGTATTAAAGTCAACTTTTATCCTTTGTAAAAGCCAAGGGATTAGTTTGCTAGTTTACGAATTCATAAATCCACTTCCGGTATTATTATTATTATTATTATTATTTTTTTTTTTAAATAAAAGCAAACTGAAACATTTCCGAACAGAAATTGTGCCTTTTGTTTTAAATCCCCAGAAACTCTTACTCATTTTGTTTTTCTCCTGTGAACAATGTTTAAAACATTTATTTGCTGTTAGTAAATCTTTTCTGACAAAACCTTTGCGCGTTATGCGAATGTTGTTCAGTCTCCTCAAAATTCACAAAGTTACATAAACGATATGCTAACAAAGGCTAAATTTAATGTCTATAAATGTCCATTTTTACTTCATTGTTTTATTTATTTTCATCCTTCTTTTCTGTTTGACCCATTCAGACATCTTACTGAAAATCACACTAAAAGGAAGAAAAGTTTCCTAAACACTTTCCCCGCTATGCTATGCTATTTTAATGTGCAGTGCTTTTTGATTTTATTTAGCTTAACCAGTTATCAAGCTAGCAAAGTAGACTAGCTAATAGGAAGCTAGTTGTCAAGCTGGCCTGTTATCATGGTAGCTCGTTAGAAAGACTACTAGTTATTGTCGTGGAATCTTCTTCAGCAGAAATAAAAACTTCGGAGTCTCGAGGTTTTTGATGGCAAAAAAGAGATTAGACTTTTATTACCATAGTAAGAAGAGGCGAGTCGGTTTGCAAAGCGACTGACGGACTCCAGCTGGATACACTACTTTATACACTTTCAAGACAAAGTCTCTCTTCAGCTCATCCATCTGTTATTTGATAAGAGTGTAAAGGAAGTCTTTTAGCAAACTAACTAACACTAACACACACACACACACACACACACACACACACATACTTGAACATTGGTGCATCTCCGCTAACACAGGTGGCCTTATCAGTACTCGTATATTTGGGCACACAGGCCTTTGTGTACGACATTTTGTATTTTTCTATCTTCTGCAGGTTGAACAATGACCCACTCATAAAGCTCCGGCAATAATAGTGGACACACGCTAAGAAATGACAACAAATTAGCGAGCTAGTCGTGTTTAAATGCTGATTTAACATGAAGTCACTCTCTCTTCGTGATTGAAAAACATTTCAATGTCATTATTAGGCCTCTGATGGATTAAAACATTTCTTATCGCTCTGATTATTTTAACTTTAGATTGGACCTGATGGGCTACATAATAATCATATTTAACCCAAAGTCTGATCAAGGAAATTCTTCTATATGATCAGGCTAGGTGAGACACTAGCTAGCATGAACGTAGTTATGAAGCAAGTTGGTTAGTGTAATTACTTATCTAGTTTCAAATGTGCCGTTTTGCAAATTTCCTCGCTTGAGAACCTACAACTCTTGCTAACAAGCTACAGTGATAACTAGCCGGCTTAATGACTTCCTATTAGCAAAAAACAAAAAAAAAACAAGTAGTTAGTTTGGAAACCAGTTAAGAGATCACAATACTAAGGAAGCTAGGGAAATGTTTTATTTCTTTTCACCTTTCCGTCAAGGTCAAAAACGACCCCAGAAATAAATGAATGTGACGCTAAACATAAGCGCGATATTAGATAAATGTCAAATTTTCTCCTAAATGACTTTTCTACTGTGATACGTTATGGCCACGCCCCCCACAACAAGCACTTATAATGTATATATATATTTTTTTAGTTTTAGTTTGTTTTAGTGTTGAGACACACCTATCTCTGTGTGATTTATACACAGATCAATACACATTACTGAACACACACACACACACACACACACACACACACACACAAACACAGAGAGAGAGATAACCAAGAAATGACTTTATTATATTCTACAATATTACAGTTTTAGGTATATATTTTTTTTTAAAAAAGGAAGAAAACAGAACCTAGCAAAAAAATATGCTAGTTGATTTCACATTTAAATACAGAAACATAAAAACAGAGTCGTAGTGGAGAACCCCAGTCTCCCCCCAAAAGAAACAAACAAAAAAAAAAGACAGGAAGTGAGACTTGTGTATGATTAGAGAAGGATGCAGGACATGCGGTCAGGCTGGTGAATGAGACACAGCCGCCAACGAGGTGTAGAGTGAAGCTGTAACACATCAATACATATCTCTCTCTCTCTCTCTCTCACACACACACACACACACACACACAGTAACAGTAACAGTAGGCATCAAATTGAATCGTTTTCCAGTTTCAGTACTGAGCACAAACTGACCTAAACACAGGCCCGAAGCTACAAGTGTGTGAGCTGCTTTCAATATATCCATTACTGAGTAAAGCATGTAAATCTAAGTGTGTGTGTGTGTGTGTGTGTGTGTGTGTGTGTGTGTGTGTGTGTGTGTGTGTGTGTGTGTGTTAGTGTGAACAGAATCTGTTCACGCCACTGCTTCCTCCCAGTAACCGAGTTATCTTCTCTGCGTCCCAATCCTGCTTTTCACGCACCCTCGCCCACTTCCCCTCGCAGCGAACTTCCAAGAGCAAAAATGACCCAGAATGCTCTGCTCCAATCTGGCACAATTTATAACACTTAAAACATTTATCAAGCTAGCTAGCTATCAAAGTAGACTAACAGGCAGCTAGTTCTCAAGCCAGCTAGTCATCATGGTTAGCTACTAGTACTACTGGGAAGTACTAGGAAGCTAGTTACTAACGTACTTTTATCGGCTAGTATCTGGTTTCATAACCAACTGTTTTTGTGAACTAGTACTCTGAAAACTAGCCAGCTTGACAACTAGCTTCCTATTAGCTAATGTAATCAGTGAAACGGCTAGTAAGCTAGTTATGAAGCTTGTAAGCATGCCTACTAGTTCAGGAACAAAAACAGTTAATTATCAAACCAGCTAGTAATCATGCTGGCTAAATGGAAACTCACAGGAAGATAGTTATCAAGCTGGCTAGTCATCACGGTAGCTTGACGGCAAGTCTGCTAGTTCTCAAGCTAGCTAACTAGCAAAACCGTTAGTTATGAAACCAGGCAGCTATTGCACTAGAAGCTAGTTATCAAGCCGAGTAGCTGTTTGGTAGCCTGTTATTAAGACAACTAGTTATCAGGTTAAGTAATTAGCTACACGGTTAGTTATGAAACCAGCTGGTTGTAACACTAGATAATAGGAGGCTAGTTAGTAAACCGGTTAGTCATGCTAATACGTTAGCAGGCTGTAATGACACTGCAGTGTTCTTGTTGTTGGAGTGTGTGTGTATGTGTGTGTTTATGTGTGTGTGTGTGTGTGTGTGTGTGTGTATGTGTGTGTGTGTGTGTGTGTGTGTGTGTGAGAGAGACGCAGAACGGAGATGCAGCGGCGGACGTTAAATAAGTGTTCCCTAATCTTCACGTGAATATAAATAGCGCACTTCATTCTCCCTCCACCTCCAGTTGAAACAGGTTGGAGACGGAACACGGCGGCCATGACGGTCACATGGACATGTGCTCAGGAAGCACGTAGGAGATGTCATCCCACGGGTGGCGGTACAGGCCCTGTTTCAATCGCTTCTGGTCCAGGTAGTGACCTAGGGCGTAGGGAACATGAGCAAAAAAACGTCATCACACTAGCTCGAAGGCTGCGTCCCAAATCACACGCTAAACAGGACGTCAAAATAGTGTCCTCTATGCAGGGAACTCTGATGGTGTGTTAACATGGTGGCCTATTATCACCGTAGCCAGGGCTGCTACGCTCTTAAGTGTTATTTTTTTGAAACACTACTTAGTAGCCTACAATGCAGTTTGTAACACAGCCCATGCTGTTGTGTTGTGTGTTGTGCTGTACCGATGAAGCCCATGCTGCGTCCCAGAACGAAAATCCCATTCAGAGCGCCGATTTCCACAAACTCGTCCGCCTCGTCTCTGAAACACACACACACACACACACACACACACACACACACACGCACACACACGCACGCACGTGTTACAAATCACGACCGCCTGCTGAAGTGTGCTTAGTAGTCCTCTTCAGAGGACGTGTGGACGTGTTTACCGAGTGAATCCTCCACACGTTCGCAACAAGTCCACAAACGCCACGCCGATAAAACCGTCTACGTTCAGGATCAGATTCGGCTTCTGTAACACACACACACACACACACACACACACACACACACACACACACAGAGAGAGAGAGAGAGAAAGCACAGACAAAGGTTATCATTTGTTCCAGAGATTATAACACATTATTTATTCATTAAAAACAAAAACAAAAATGTTTTAATTGAACAAAAAAAAGTTATGAAGAATAAAAAGCATTTAGAATAAAATAAAAACTGATTTAAAGCAGCCCAGAATGTAAATTACTCAACATGTGCAGGTGTTTGATCTAAACAAACACACACACACCTTGGAGGTGGTGATCTTCTCGACGTCGAGAGCGTAGTCCAGCAGCTGTGTGGCAGGAAAATGCTGCTTCACAAAGTCCTTCAGGATCTGCACCCTCATATCCGGATTATTAATCTGACAACAACAAACAGCAGAGATGTATTTAAATATATATAATAAATTAATAATAATAATAATAATAATAATAATAATAATAATAATAATATAGTAATAAAAATGGCATTTTATTTCCAGTATTCCAGAATTCAAATTATTCATGTTAATTTTTGAGTAAAGCGTGTGTGTGTGTGTGTGTGTGTGTGTGTGTGTGTGTGTGTGTGTCTCACTGATTTGACACGGTGGCCGATGCCCATGATGAGTTTTCCGTCCTTCTTCATCTTGTTGACGAACTCCATGGGCAGCATGCCGCTGTCAAACGCTTTACTGAACTGTTTAGCAGCTGCGTCCAGAGCACCACCGAACCGATCACCCTGTAACACACACACACACACACACACACGTTTAATAGTGCCTTCAAACTCAAGTATATATTCAGTGCCATCCTCTAAAAAGATGGAGCTCCTCATTCTCACTGTATAATCTGACCACCATTATTATTATTATTATTATTATTATTATTATTATTATTATTCCTGAGAGAGCTGACTCCAGCGAGGTAGCCAGTGAGACTGAGCGTGTTAACTAGCAGAGAGATCCACATTAAACTTAAATGAAACACTCACTCGAACCTACATATCATTTCATCTAACAATAGAGAAAATACAAAATGGCAAAACAGAGCATCAGATTGTTTCCTTCCCAATACGATTATATAACGATGCTCCGCCCATAACCACACCCACAGACTGTGCACGTGGATGTGTGTGTGTTGTGCAGGACGTACGATGGTGAGCAGGCCGGATGTCAGGCTGGAGACGAGGTCTTTCCCGGCACGGGCGCACACGATGGTGTTATGAGCTCCAGATACAGCGGGGCCGTGATCTGCCGTCACCATCAGACACATCTCAATGAACTGACACGCATAACGGGGCAACCTGCCGTGAGACACACACACACACACACACACACACGAACAATAAAACACTCAGTACTAACTCAGTGCTCCATCTTCACATAAATATGTACTTTTATTTATTCTGAGGCTATATTTTTCTAAAGTTCTTTATTTTTTCCACACAATGGATTAATAAAGAGTTTATGTGGCTTATATAGTGAACAGGGTGTGTGATTTGGGACAAGCCCACAGTGGACTGATGAAGGTGTTTATGTGGCCTATATAGTGAATAGGGTGTGTGGTTTGAGACATGCCCACAGTGGACTGATGAAGGTGTTTATGTGACCTATATAGTGAACAGGGTGTGTGGTTTGAGACACGCCCACAGTGGACTGATGAAGGTGTTTATGTGACCTATACAGTGAACAGGGTGTGTGGTTTGAGACACACCACAGTGGAATGATGAACGTGTTTATGTGGCCTATATAGTGAATAGGGTGTGTGGTTTGAGACATGCCCACAGTGGACTGATGAAGGTGTTATGTGACCTTTATAGTGAACAGGGTGTGTGGTTTGAGACATGCCACAGTGGACTGATGAAGGTGTTTATGTGACCTATATAGTGAATAGGGTGTGTGGTTTGGGACACGCCCACAGTGGACTGATGAAGCTGTTTATGTGACCTATATAGTGAATAGGGTGTGTGGTTTGGGACACGCCCACAGTGTACAGCGAGTAGGAAGTAGGGGATACTGTAAGAGATACTGTACCTTCTTTGGAACCAGAGCAGGCCGAGAACCCCGCCCAAACCCATCTCCTCCTTGAAGACCTCAGTGATGGGCATCCCAGCGTAGATCAGCTCCTGTCCCCGCTCATCACAGATACTCGTCATGAAGGAGGCCGGCTTACGGATCAGACCCAGCTCCTACACACACACACACACACACACACACACACACACACACACACACACACACACACAATTACACTACAGAATAATCCTCAATCTCTTCCCATCCGTGTCCCATTTATTAACCCCACTTTATCTTACAGTCTCTGCTCCTACAGAACTTTACACTTAACCAGTCACACTCATCACAAACAACCTCATATCAGGAGTAAATAGTATTAAAGCAATAACGGTGACAAAATGGTGCACTGTGAAGTCAGTAATGTTCTTCACTTCTATATTATCGCTTAATATATATATATGATGTGAAACGAAGAGTCACCCTGGCCCAGGAATAGTCCATCGGCACTGTGGGAGGGGGAACTTCCTGTGCTGGAACAATAACGCCACTCGCCACCAGATCATCATACACCGTCCTGACCGATCACAACACACAACACCACAACATTCAGTTTTATAATATTTCACGGGATGGTTGCTCGGAATTCCAGTTTTGGATTATTTCGGACCTGATGACGTCTCCGAGCTCGTCGAAGCTCCTGGGGACGTAAACTCCGGCCTCGTGCAGGGCAATGTTCTTCGCCACGGCCGTCTCTGAAGTCTGATTAGCGCACGCACCTGCATGACCAAACTGCACCTGAAACACACACACACACACAATATTACTTGTATATATACAGACTTGTACATGTACACACACACACACACACACACATATAGTATGTAGAGATGTGTAATACTAACCTCGGAGGAGAAGAGTGTAGCGCAGGTACCGATACACCAGCACACCACAGGTTTAGTGATCCTGCCCTCCTTAATGCCCTCACAGATCTTATACTCCTCTGTACCGCCAATCTACACACACACACACAAGAAAGGTAATATGGGATAAGACAACATCTTGTTGTATCAGCAAAGAGAGAGAGAGTGACATCATTACAGCAGTGTGCTTTCAGGAGCGTAACACTGTGCAACACTGTAACTGTTACAGCAGGTGAAACCGTCTCACCTCTCCGAGCACCACGATCATCTTCACCCCGGGCGTGTCCTCATAACGCAGCACATGGTCCATGAACGTAGATCCGGGATACCTGCGTTAATACGGGAACATGGCTTACATTACTGTGCTGCTGAATACTGGATCCTGATCGGTCGATTAATTCTCTGGAACAGCAGCGCAGGTTTATATTAATGCGCTCGTTCTAATACGTTATCGTTTCTATAGTAACGGCTCATTCATTCAACAGGGACGTGTACGGAGTGTTTATTCTGTAAGGTTTACGGAAGGAGTCTCCAGTGTCAGTGTTTTGTAACAGTTGATTACTCTCCTACATCAGCACCCCACACACAGTGTTTTATTCCTTACTGAAGAAAAAAAAAAACCACGTCCCAGTGAGAAACGCATTCGTAGCGTAATTTACAGTAGCTGTTGCCATGGTTACATGATATCATGGAGTTGATTATTTTCTAGCTAGGTTTTAAACAGAAGACATGAAAGCTCAGGCCGTTCTCAGGAGCGTCCCACCTGTCCCCTCCGATGGCCACGCCCTCGTACACGCCGTCCGTGGAGCGAGAGATGATGTTGTTGAGCTCGTTAGACATGCCGCCCGAGCGGGACACGTACGCCACGCTGCCTGGGCGATACAGCTTCGACGCCAGGATGTTGTCCAGCATCCCGCCGGTGTTCCCGATCTTAAAGCAGCCCGGCTTAATCCCGCCCACCTCGAATAAATCACGGAAAAAGAACACGGTAAGCGATCTGGAATGCTTTGCTAGGTAATAGTACAAACGATATTGGTATACTACGCATGCATTTTGAGACAAAGCCAGAAATGATGGACAGTCGTCATGGTAATCAGGAAATTATGCACTATTTGTACACACTGTTCAAGAAAATAGGAAGTGAACTGGGATTACTATAGATAAGTGCAAATAGGAAATGGGAATTCTTAGCTAGCTAGCTAAACACTGATGTGTGCACTATTTGTGTGGTTTGGGATGCAGCCCATGAATCAGAGTCATGGGATTCACGGTTGAGCGTATTTACCGTAGCTGGGCCGATGATGGTGACCCCTTTCTCGTCTGCGGTTTTGATGAGTTTCCGTGTGAGCGCCTCAGGAATTCCCTCAGCTATGATCGCTATAGTGTGGATCTAATAAAACACACACACACACACACACACACACACACACACACACACACACACCCCCCCTGAGATTTAAGAAATGATTTCTTACACAGCTGAGGAACAGGTTTTCTTTTCCTACCAGGCTCTATTTCTTTAGGTGTGTTGTTATAAAAAACATTCAGTCGGTGTCAGATGGTCTAACTGAATTTTCTCTACATGATGTCTAAGATCATCTCTCTCTCTCACACACACACACACACACACACACACACACTTACTTACTTTCTGTTCCAAGAATAAAACATAAAAAGGGGTCAGGCTGCTTTTAGTGTTTATGCTGCCAAATTATGGAACTCTCTCTCTCTCACACACACACACACACACACACACACACACTTTCAGTTTTAAAAAGCAGCTTAAATACTTTTTTTTTTTTTTTTAGTCCCCTCCGAAACTATTGGAACAGCAAGGTCAATACAATACTTTGATGCAACACATCAAAGACATTTGGGTTTGAGATCAAAAGATGGATATGAGATGATGGTTTTGGATTTCAGCTTTTATTTCCTGGTGTTTACATCTAGACGTGTTAAACAACATAAAACCTTTTGTATCAGACCACCCAATTTGTAGGTGAGCAAAAGTATAGGAACAGATAAGTCTTGAAGTAAATGAAGGTAAATAACACTTAATATTTGGTCTCATGTCCCTCGCTTGCAATAACTGCATCAATCCTGTGACTCACTGACACCAAACTGTTGGTTTCTTCTTCTGTGAAGATTTTCCAGGTTTTTACTGCACCTTCTTTCAGTTGTTGTGTGTTTCGGGGGGGTTTCTCCCTTCAGTCTCCTCTTGAGGAGGTGAAATGCTGCTCAGTTGGGTTAAGGTCTGGTGATTGACTTGGCCAGTCTAAAACCTTCCACTTTCCCCCCCTGATGAAGTCCTTTGTTGAGTCGGCAGTGTGTTTTAGATCGTTGTCTTGCTGCATGATGAAGTTCCTCCTGATTAATTTGGATGCATTTCTCTGTAAATTGGCAGACAGAATGTTCCTGTAAACTTCTGAATTCATTCTGCTGCTACCATCATGAGTTCCATCATCAATAAAGATTAGTGAGAACGTTCCAGAAGCAGCCATGCAAACCCAAGCCATGACACTACCAGATGAGCTTGTATGTTTTGGATCATGAGCAGATCCTTTCTTTCTCCACACTTTGGCCTTTCCATCACTTTGGTAGAGGTTCATCTTGGTTCCAGAACTTTTTCTTTGCGAATTCCAATCTGACTTTCTGATTCTTACTGCTGATGAGTGGTTTGTATCTTGTGGTACGGCCTCTATATTTCTGCTCTCGAAGTCTTCTTTGAACGGTGGATTGTGATACCTTCACCCCTAAGGACAATGACGATGTTTCTGTCATCAACTGTTCCGTGTCTGGTTGTTAAAACAGCAGTGGTTTCTTTCTTTTTCAGGACATTCCAAATTGCTGTATTGGCTATTCCCAATGTTTGGAAGGAAACTTCTTTTCTCAGCTTCAAAATGACTCGCTTTTCTCCCATAGACAGCTCCATGATCTTCATGCTGGTTTATCCTTTTTAACAACAAATACACCCTTCACAGGTGAAACTGAAGGCTAAAACCAAGAGTTGATATTCAGAGCTATTTATTGTTTAAACAATCAATCTAACAGGACACACCTGGGTAATAAGAAACACCTGTCAGTCGCATGTTCCAATATTTTTTTGCTCGCTTACAAATTGGGTGGTCTGATTCAAGATGCGCTATGTTCTGTGTGTTTTAACACGTCTACATATAAATACTAGGAAATGAAAGCTGAAGTTCTAAACTCTCTTCTCATATTCATCTTTTGATCTCAAACCCAAATGTCTTCAGTCTACAGCAAAAACTAATGAATTGGCCTTGCCGTTCCAATAGTTTCGGAGGGGACTGTATTTGTGTATCTTTTTTCCCCCTTGTAAAACACGTTGAGCTGCCATTTAAAGCATGAAAGGTGCTATACAGTACAATAAAGTTTACATTTTAGTGAAGTTTGCGATTTCCCTGGTCATTAACGAAGGCAGCCGTGCTGATGTGGGTGGAACAGGAAAACAGGTGTTTCAGGTGTGACATTTAAAACCTGATTTTCCAACACATTTCAGTCCAAAGGTGTTCTTGTGTCACCTATTTTTAACTTACTGTAGCGGTGAGAGATTAGCTGATATATATGCCAAGTGCTCCACCGAACACACCAACAGCTGCCTGATGAACAGTCTACGCTACTTTGACACTCTCTGTGGTTTGGGACGTACCCCATGGGGAAGCCCTCACCTGCAGGTAGTTCATGGTCTCCATGGTGCTGTCGAAGGCCGAGCGCAGAGACGCGAAGCTGATCAGGACGTCCACTTCCGGGTGCTTCTTCATGGCGTCGGCCATGTTCTTATAAACGGGTAACAGGATCTCCTTATGACCCCAGTAGAACTTCTGCTTGTGGTCTCCTCTGAGCCACATGAACACACAGAGAAAGATCGGTTTATTCAGCGAACGTTGTTGAATCCTGAAATCTGATTGGTCAGCAGGTCTTGATTAATTTTCTGAAACTGACAGTAGCGCAGCTGCAAATCACAGGTTTACATTAATGTAACGCTGGTTCTACTACGTTATCGTTTCTATGGTAACAGCTCGTTCACTTTATATGGCGATTTGATACGTTTTTACGTTTACGGAAGGAGTCTCCAGTGTCAGAGGTAAAGCTGTAAAACTTTTGTAAAGTTTTCGGGCCATCTTCAGGACAGAGGAGTTTTACGCTTCTTTGTTGTTTCTCGGCAACGTGACAAGCTGCGTTTTTTTTTTTTGTCGTATTAACTTCAAGAGACAGAAGTTACAGTTAACTTTTCCGATTGTACTTACGTAAATGGATAAACCATGGCGGCTACTGAGGGCTCCTCACGAGAACAGACGTAGTCGAAGTCCAGCATTCCCTGAACCGCTCGAGTCTGCATCCCCCACACTATAGTCTTAGTGTGCTTACTGAACTGAGTGGTAGCTTTAGCTAGAGAGAGAGAGAGAGAGAGAGAGAGAGAGAGAGAGAGAGAGAGAGAGAGAGAGAGAGATTCTCAGAGTTTCCAGTTGTCCCGTTTTCTGCTCAAAATTGGCACAAACAGGAAGTAATGGTACTCAGGGGCGGGACTAACACCACTGTCGACTCCTGATTGGTCATATGTACCGAGTCGCACAACATGACACTCTTTTAAAAAAACTTAAATATTCTGTTTTTGTGCTTTTTGCTCCTTCAATAGTGACATCCTGCCATTTTATTTCTCACACATTTATTTTAACATCTCAAAAGAGACGAATTAATACCGATGGTTATACAACCTTATTTTCATTCTGTCATTTGCGACGTTAACCCGAGCTCATCTTCCACGTTACGATGTTCATGCTGTAGCGTGGATTGTGACTATAGCTGGGACGATGATACAATATCGAGATCACGATAAACGATGTCGCGATAGACTTTTCTGAGACATCGTGATGTTTCGTGATATTTATATATAAAAATATAAGTTAGAAAAATTACCAAAAAATTTGGCTAATTTACATCTGGTTTAATTTCAAATTTTGTAATGTAAAATGCAAAATTGTACATTTTTACTGTTAGAATCATTAAAATGTTTAAATTCTTTTAAATTTGGGGTAATTACTTTTTTGTAGACATTAGAAATATAACTGAGCGGAGTTATATATCGTATTCAGTTATCATATATCGTAGAAATGCCTCAAGTATCGCGATATGATTATTTTTGTCGTATCAACTCGAACCCCGAGTACCACCAGCTCCTGTTTGGATCAGTTCTTGGTTTTTTAATGTTACAAAAGAATAAATAAATAAACAACACACCCATAACTGTATGTCTTTAATATCCCAGTGTACCAGTTTACCCGATTATTGCCACATACCCCTCCTCCCAATAACAATTATGGGTTAAAAGGGGGGAAAAGCGCATAAGCAGAGTGTAAGCAGAATAAAATCAGTGAGCCCTGCTCCCTCACTAACACTAGAGGGTGCTCAAGAGACGTTAAAATTATCCTCAAATAACTCTGAGCTTATTTCAGAATGCACACACACACACACACACACACACACGACAATGGGGTTTCCATCCCTGATTCTAATTCTGATTTAGAAATCCAACACTGTTTTTAACACACCCTCGTCCCATTCGTCAGCGAAGTGTGCGCTTGCAACACAGCAGGCGGAGGAACTGGACTAGGAAGTAGGAAGTCGTAACTCGGAATTAAGTAAATGTTTGACCTCCGTGCGTTCGGGGCGTCTCCGTGTTCCGTCTTTTGTTAGCAACAAGCTAGCCAGCTAACTGTGACGAGTGATGTATATTTTCCTCCTCACGTCAGTGTTACAGATTTAACTTACGGCGAACACATCCGTATGTTAATTGTCTAAAGCTAATACTAGTATATGCAGTGTAACTCATTTAAAAGTAAAGAAGTGTTTGCTGCTGACGCTGTGAGCGGCCATGTTGATTTGATGTCACTTGCTGAACTCGAGTGCATTAAGTGGAACTGAAAACCCGCGTAGACGCTCGAAAGGTTTGCACGCACACACATTCTTTCTTCCCATTCGGGGAAAACGATGCTTACGTACGACAACGAATAAGGAACTCTGTGTGTAAACTTTTCTAGCGTTTACAGTCTTAACTAAAACAGATGAAGGGTTAGCGTGTAATAAAAGAGTATTGGAACAAGGCCCATATTCGCCACACCAATCAGTTACCGTGTCCACACCACAGAGCCACAGTAAAACCAGGGGCGAGAGAGAGAGAGAGAGAGAGACAGACAGACAGACAGACAGACAGAGGCAGAGGCAGAGAGACAGTGCAGCAGCTAGCACACTCGTCCCTACCTCCGATCCGCTCTGCTGTGCTCTTGTGCTCTGTTCACCACACAACAACAACAACAACACACAAATAAATATGTTACAAATCAATGAACTCATTTCAACCTGTGGTGACCAGCTCAGACACACCAGATTGGCATAATTCCACAAGGACACACCTGACTTCACAACACACACACACACACACACACACACACACACACACACACACACACACACACACACCCTGTATATAAAAAACATACACAAGTGTGAGACACACTGCAGGTTAGTAAAACCACGACATGCTCTGGATTACATTTTATCTTCTGTGCAAATCATTACAACCATAAACACCTTCATTCAGGACATTCGCTTCTCTAACATGGTGAACTAAGGGCACTTTCACACTTTCACTTTGAGATTGATGCTTTTGATTTGTTTTGGTTTAACACTGTGCGAACCAAAATTCCAATTACATACCGTCGTTATAAATCAGCCCGTACAGGATTTCACAGATCTACCACTTGAAATAGCTTTGCGTGGTCTTTCGCAGCGATGCCTGTTGGCAAATGAGACCTTTTAGATGTACTCATGTTCGTGATGACGTCACATGACACGTCTCGGCCCGAATCTGCGGTAATTCCGAAAAATCGCGAGCGAATATTGCGGAGTTTGCTTGATTTTGCGTTCATTTCTGCGATGGCGAAATCACGAAATCCTGGAGGGACTGGTAAATAACCCCCATTTTAAAACGTTTTGTGCGTTAATTTAAAATTCGTCTTTGCCAGATCGCCAGAACACGTGGCGTTTCTGCAGCACTACGGCTCGGTCCTTTGGTTCAGTTCAGAAAATAAAAAAAATTAAAAACTCAAACACTCAATGTTTGATTCACTTCCTGTGGTAGAGTGGAAGCGAACTGAGACCACCTTGCTCAGATGCTCTCAGACCCCAGTGTGACTGCCGTGTTCTCACCTGCTGAAAGAACCACAGCGAGGGTGGAGAACACACCGTTTAATCAGACTAAACGCTTCACATGTGAAAGCACCCTATAGGCTGGAACCAGGCATGTGCTGATAACTGCTTATATGGCATATGGTTCAGAATTGATATTATAGATCCCTGTTTCACTCCGGATGAGGTCACCTAGGTAGGCGAGTATTTTTTTGGTCGCCTGAGCATCAAAGGGACCTTATTTCCAAAAGTGCAAACAGACTGAATCTTTTTCACGTGATATGAAAATTTGGCACATATGGGCACATGCCTAGCTAGGAATCTTAACTAAACCCTGAATCAAGCAATAAATTTACTCGGTGTAAAATTCACAAGGGCAAGAGCGCAAGGAAGGGTGAAACAGGAAGTGGCACGACCCTTGACCTCTTACCTTTGACAGTGGTGCTGCACGCACTCTTCACTGACCAAGTTTGGTAGAGAGAGGACACTTACGGGGTGTCGATGTGTTTGAGAAAGGAGAAAAGGAATGAGGGAGGGTCGTATAAAGGAATGGAAGAAAAGGGGAGAGGGCAAAATTAAAATCATGAAAGAGGAAGAACAGATAGGTTAAAAAGGATGAACAAAAACACATAAACAAAGAGAATAAGCAAATGAGGAAGAGGAGTGTGTGTGTGTGTGTGTGTGTGTGTGTGCGCGCTTGGAGATGGTGTGATATCTTCAATCCCGTCGAAGGAAAATGTGAAGAACCTAAGTGTTTTTTATCTTTTGTACTCTCTGTTGTATTCTACAATTGGGGTTCTACTCAAAAAGGGGAACCTCAGACGCTCCCAGACCAGCAAATAGCCCATGGTATACCTTCAGCAGAAAGTGCCCAGGGGTCATCCTTTCCAGATTCCCAAACTACCTCCATTCAACAAGGACGAGCAACCTCTCTACTCTTCATTTCTTCCAGATTGCTGAAGAACCAGCACCTACATGCTTATTCTTTCAAAATCGTACATAAACTGTGGTCAATCTTGCACACCCTTTTCCCATTGATTGTAAATAAACTGCCAAAAAACACATGGGGTAGGGTATCCTCCCTCTCCTGGGGAACTGCCTCCTGGTTCAAGCCAGGATGCTGTCAATGGAAATCAAACAAGACCATGTAATCATCTCTTCATCTTGGTTTCCAGAACATGTCCTTATAAAAAAAACAAAAAAAACAATGAAACATTGTTTTTGGGCCGCGATGGTCTGATATGGAGAAACCGTGACGTGCACAGATGGCCAAGAACATCCCACTACTTAGGTTCAGACCAGGCTGGCTATTCCTCGCAATCGCTTTATTGCTCATGGCTGGGAAAAATGGAATGAAGTTCACCAGCCAAACAATGACACCTGTGGTTTCCACCACTCAACAGAAACCCACTCACTTTCTCCAAGAAGGTTCAAAACGCTCAACTGATCAGTACCCCTTATAAGCACTCTGTGGTTGGTGGACACATCCTCTCGGTCCACACATCCTCGGCTCCTCGAGGTTGGGCCTCCCTCAAGCGCTTGGCTGTCAACAATACCTCCAAGCTTTAGGACTAGGTTCTAGGCTTGATTAAAAAATAAAAAAAAAAAAAAAAAAAAAAAAATCAATGTCTCTTTCAGGTGGTTGCTAATTACCTGGTGGAACTCCAGGTTTGGGCTTTTTAGCTGGTGTGATATCACTGTTAGGTCTGTGCTCAGAAAACGAAGCAGTTCTGGTTGCTGCTGGAGTCTGAGAGGGAAGAGAAATCAATAGCCAATAGGTATGAAATATGTACATATATACACAATATATATACACACTATATAAAATTACTACTCAGTATAAATTGGATAAGAGAATTAATAAGAATAACATCTATAGACGCTCACTCACCGCAGCACTGCTACTCGAATTAAGCAGGAAGTTGGCAGTGTGGGCGGCAACCGGAGGCTGATTCGGGATTGGGCGATGTCCAAGCGCCATGCCAACAATGGCGGTCATGTGAGTCTCTGTGCCAAACACGTGGATGGGAATCCCAGTGGTCTTTCCTACAAACACATTAACCTATTACTAGTAAATAATGACCTTATAATAAAAAATGTTAACAAAAGCTATCAAGTCTTTGGGCCTTTTTAAAAAATTAGCCAAAAAATACCATTTGTCATAGATGATAAAAGATCTACTCTACACTTACCGACTTCTCCCATCACCCTGAGGCCTTCTTGGTAATTCGGTCCTCCTCGACGCACAAAAATAGTGACCTCATGCTCCTTCAGAGGACCCTGATAGTCCTTAATGGCTCTCACTATGCCCTAAAAATAAAAACACAGCCACGATAATCAATTACACGCAAATAAATCTGCTTTTATTATTGTTTTTATAGAAACGTCCCGAGATACTGATTGACAGAGTGAGGAACACTCTTACCTTAAAAGTAGCTGCTACGTTGGTGAAGTTAGCGATGCTTCCTCCAATGATCAGAACTTTACCTGTCGGAGAATCACAGAAACGACCAGGACGAGTGGAGAATCATTATAAACACCCACTGCAGGCCATTTTGTGTTGCCAATCCTCTGTCCTACTTGATTGTGCACATTTCGTAAGTATTTCTAATGTAGTTAGAGCATGCAAGTATACTGCACACACACACACAGTCACACACACACACAAAGCACAACACACACCGTCAGGGTGTTTCTCGCGAGTCATGAGTGAGAGGATGGTCTTGGCGTAGTCGTACGTCTGCTGTTCACTCGGAGCGCCGGAGTACTCGCCGTAGTTCGCCAGCTCGTCCACTCCTCCCAGATCACAGATAGTGTCACTGAGACAACACACAAACACACACACACACACAAAAGATAACACACACTCTGTTCAGATTTAATCAAGTGAGTTGCTTTGTAGACACTTTACATGCACCCTTTCCTTCCTATTCTATGATGTTATATACAGCAATTAACATGAAAGTGTGCAGGTAAACTTTTCTCATGTCTTAACACTGTATTAATCAATTACTGATTATGATTCATACTAAAATGATGTGTTAGATTTAACACATCAATGTAGGAAGGCCTATTTTGTGCTTTTTTTTTTGCTCTTTTGAATAAAAATGTGCCGTTTTGACCATGTTCAATGGTGTCGCTGATGAATATATTTAACCGATGTTACCTATACGCATCAAAAATGCACTAATAGGTTTTATTTCACATTAATGAACTCAAAACATTGTCCAGGAAGCGAGGACGCCGCGTCAGCGCACCTTCCAATCAAAGATGAGACGAGACAGAGGAGGAAAGGGGGCGGGGCTTCTGGAGGGGTCAGTTAATATTGGCGAGTACGTAGCAGGTCAGTAAATAAATGTAATGTATGTACGTTAATCATTTTACCTTAATATGGGATATGGGAGTGGCCGCTGTGTAAATACGTTTGTTATCGCCTTTAACTGATCCTACCTGTAGACGACGGAGGCTCCTCCTCCTGCCACCATGGTCCAGATCCGCCCTCTGGGGTTCAGCAGGGTGAGTTTGAGACTCGCGCCGCTCTTAGCATCCAGATCTGCTATGTAGGCTTCCTACACACACACACACACACACACACACACACACACACACACAATGGATTTGTGTTGCTTCTACAAGTACAAGTGATATACAACCAGAAATTAAAAATTCAACATCATTTCCTGCAAAAATAAATAAATAAATAAATAAATAAATAAATAACCAACCTCAGGATAGGCTTCTCGGCCAAACGGAGGAGGAAACTCCACATCGCCCCACTTTGGTTTGCAGATGAAATCGGCCGTGGCGTCGATTTTGGCCGCCATGTCCAGAACGTACACACCTTGCTGCGTGACAACTGATTAAAATAATAATAATAATAATAATAATAATTTTAAAAAATTTCTTATTTACTACTCCTGCAACACCTAAATATTTATCCCTGATTTCAAGTAAGAGATAAAATAGGACAGGTTTTTGGCTGTGACAGGAAAATAAATCAGCACCTTCTGACCAATCAGAATCCAGAACATCCAGACGTAAACACGTAGTCTGATCATTATTCCGATATCATAAACCGTGATGAAATTACGACTGTCATGATGTGAAATGTTAAAATGTTTGCCGTCATTCCAAACCTCAGTGTAGTGCACTAGAATGTAGGCAGCCTACAGAACAGCTTATTCTGCTCCTTCCTACCAGATGATCAAGAGCACGTACCGAGCGGGTTGATCTCCAGGTAGGTGAAGTACAAATCCTCGTACAGGTTAAAGAGTCCGACGATAAAACTGGCCAGAACTCTGAGAACAAAGACACACGAGTTAATACACAGATTTACAGCACGGCGCTGTACGATTCTGGATTCCGATTGGTTTAGAAAGCTGCCGGTTCGTTTCAGCACAGGTTTAGGTTAACGTAATGCTCGTTCATAGTACGTTATCGTTTCTATGGTAACGTCTGTGCGTGGACACTCACTCCTTCTTCTCATCGGCGACGCGTTCGAGCAGCTGTTCGGTCACGGCGTCCGCGCCGAGTTTCTCGTCCACGCCGACCATCAGGTGCCGTGCTTTGGAGTCGACGTCCCCGATGTCCACGCCTCCTTCGTGGTGGAAAAGCACGTGGTCTCCCTCACGTGTGGCGTAGATACACACGTAAAACTCCTCCTCCTGGGGAAACAAATCGCATTGCACGTGATAAGTGTGATATATAAATAACAACACGATAATAAACAATCGGTAACAATATATATATATATATATATAAATAAATAAAGTGTTTGTTTTTTTGTTTGTTTGTTTTTTTAAACCTGCGAGTGCGGCACAAACGGCTCGATAAGGAATTTCTTCAGGATTCCCTTCGCCTTTCCGACCTGCACGAGGGGGAGGGGTAAAAACACGTTGTAAATAATTATACACGATTATGACACGGTAATAAAGCCAACACGACTTTACGACTACTCTCACTCAGGACCGCTGTTCAACGAGTGACTAATAACCCCCGACTGACAGACAGACAGACAGGTAAATATAAAGACAGACAGAAATAAAGGTAAACACAGACAGACAGGTGTATCCCAGCACTGCCACATGATCCGGTGCCTCTAAATATCCCCGATATCTCACATAACCGATTATCAGCACATACCTACTGATAAATATAGACACCCCCCCCCCCCCCTCCTCCTCCTCCTCCTCCTCCTCCTCCTTCTCACCCCCTTCCACACAGGACTTACTGTAATTTCTTTCATCATGCGCGACTTCAGCCAATCACGAACGCCCTGGAGGTCAAGGTCGACGCCCACCAGTCCCAGCTTCCCCCTGCGCTTGATCAGCTGATCGGGCTTCACGACCAATCGCTGCACAGAAGGACAGGCGTGTGAGCGTCGTTATAGGATACTGCCATTAAAGAGTCCACACACACACACACACACACACACACACACACCTGAGTGAGGAGCCATGGGTGGTCCTGTGCGAGTCGATTCCAGTCGGTCTCGGCCGTGACGCTTGCGTACAGGAAGCGGTTCTGGACGGCCGCCGTCGTGCAGATGTGTTTATACAGGAACTCCTTCCCCGTCTGCTCCGAGATGGCTTTGGCAGACATGGCGTCACCTACACACACACACACACACAAACAAACAAACAAACAAACTAGAACGTATAGTCGGCTGTACGCAGTACAGGCCACGCCCACGAGAGACAAATCACACACGAATAACGCGAATGTAAAGCTACTCAACATGTCACAGTTTTCAGCAGCCTACGGGTTCGCGATATCTCGGAGGTTAAACCCGCTCATCCTAAACACCCGGGCTAGTGATCCCATCCGTCCACATACGTATACGCACGAGCTACCGGAGCGGCACTGCTCACATTCCTAACCCTTACGTAAACCCTTTTGTGCTCCTGGAAGAAAGAAAGAACAAATACTGTATGTCACCTATTTATATACAGCGCTTTGTCCAACATTACACTGTAATAATAAAGTAACCATGACAAAAGGTCAAGGAGGGGGACGTCATTTCTGTACTGGCTGAGCCTTTTGTCAACACACAGCTGCTGTTTGCACTGTAATCACGCTGTGTGTGTGTGTGTGTGTGTGTGTGTGTGTGTGTGTGTGTATGAAAGAGAGAGAGAGAGTGAAAAGTGCAATATCTAATGAGAGTTTCACTTTAGTGAACTGCATCAATCTGACGAATAAACAGGTCAGAGTGTGCCGTCCAACCAGCACAACTCGTCCTGCCACACACACACACCTTTCTCTCGCTCTGTGTGTGTGTGTGTGTGTGTGTGTGTGTGTGTGAGAGAGAGAGAGAGAGAACAGCGAGACGGTTGTATTATTATTACCCACTATAATACCGCAGTATGTCCACAGGGATGTTTTTATAATGGTAAATCATTGGCTCAGTGTTTGCATGTTCACACACACACACACACACACACACACACTTTATTCTCAGGCCTGCTGCACTAAAAAGCTCAACAGGGTGTGTAGACAATGTTATTATGGACCACCAAAAGGGTCACACTTCGCCATATGACACCAGCATTAAAAAAGGCAACAAAATTCAGGGTGAGGGGGGCATTCTGTCTCTCACTCGACAATCACACAGACACTAGCCAATCAGAGGCGTCTGTTAGGTGACGTATGTAGAAGAGGTTGGACAGCGCTTTCCTCCGACTCCCTTCTCCGTTTTTCTCTCAAGATGCTTGAATGAAATGAATTCGATGAGTAATAATATTTGTAAGACTCTTATAATACTAATGGATACCGCAATATCGTCAAGATCATCAGCTGAAAAGGTGCTTTTAGCTGTTTTTGAAGTGTTGTCAGAAGCTACGGCGGTATTTGCAGCATAAAAACAGTCACAAAAGCCGTTCTGTCGAGATTTTGGCCTCCCATAGTTTATACTATAACGACGCTAAGCACAATGTTCGCATTTATTTAACTATAATTCAGTTTTATATACATACATACCATCCAATAAACTCAATATAAACATTTTTGCAATTAATTTCTCTAATAACGCTGATGTATTCATTACAAGTTTAGTCTGTCAGAAGACGAGGCTAACTAGCTAGCTCACTTCATTAGAAAAGAAGGAATAATGACAGCAGTGAACATGCTAACTGCTAACAAGCGAAACTACAGCCAAAGAAAAAAATGTTTTTACAAAAAAAAAAAAAAAAAAAAAAAAGACAACAAAGCAGAACTGACATTATTAAATAAGCTAATTGATGTTATCTTGAAAAAAAAAATTGTATTCTATCTCCAACACATTAATTCATTTCACAAAAATAAAAAATTAAAACCTACTGCCGAAGTTAAGACTGCAGACTTTTGCTAACAGGAACGGGTCACATCTCAAACGACTCGCTGTTCACTATGTAGGGTGCAACAATACACCTGCTGTCATGCCCTACGTAGTGCACTCGTGTACACTACAGAGCGCAGATTGATACTCGGCCAGGCTCGGGCTAAATATAACGTTAACTCTGCAACCTTGGCAGCTCTTACCGTGCAGATGAAGAACCGCGCGGAGAAGCTAACGCTCACGAGAGCTTGCTGGGTATACCGCCGACGCACGCGCTAACGTCAACAACGCGCTAACAACCGTCGAACCGTACACAGGAAGGCACCGACAGCACGAGCGCTCACTCACTGCCGGTACAGCTTAGCTTGTGTCGCCAGTCTCTCTCCTCATCATCTCGCCACAACGTCACTCCACTCTGATTGGTTCAAATATGGCACCACGTGACCCTGGACGCCGACGCACGGCGTTAGCTGTTTTTTTGTTGTTGTTGTTTCACCCTTCCAGCTAATTAACCTTTTTTTTAAAATACAAAAACACCATTGTTTTTTTTAATTTTTTTTAAATTAAACATATGGAGCGTTTGATTCTTTGTACCTGTCCTTTAGTTTTGGAGATATTCTTGTTTTAATTGTATATTTCGTCCCCATTTTTTTGATGACTCATCCTGTACTAATCTTGTGTTTGTCCAATTAAATGCTCTCTAGAACGTGTATTTCATTTTTTTTTCACGACGCCGCTCCCTCAGACTGATGCAGAATTCCGTCTTTATACCCCGTCTCCATCAGTAAGAGTCAGCGATATCATTTCATCTCCCACTCAGACGCGTCAGATGTCTCCCGCTGACGACCCCGCGGCTCTCCGTCACCGTCGGCAACGCCGAGGCTCCACCTGGAACTCCGAACACACACGCCGTCTCGTCGTCTAGGATTAAAGTCGTCCTGGTTAAAGTGGACAGGCGATGAGAAATCCTCCACAGCTGAGAAAAAACTCTTCACTCGTGTCATAAAGTCTTCACCGTTCTCCATATTTAGCAAGCGTCAAGATGTGGGTTAGTTTGGGCGGGGGCGTGGCGTGGCGGATCTTAAGTGCTATTGGCTGTTGTGTAAATCAGTCAGGCGCTTCAACACACTGGCGCTCTGACTCAACGATCAAACGTACAGCGGAATCAACCGAGTCACGAATTACAAGCCATTTCATTAGGAGTATAAAGTTATCTAAACTCCACCCTGAAACACAATATATGGGTTTATACTGAAATATCTGTGATGTGTTTAGCAATTCTGATGCTAATTGTTTGGTTGGTGCTGTATTTTTCTTATTCCGGTGAGACGTTCACAGGACATACGAGAAAATAAGAGAAAAAAAGTAAACAATCTCAGTCATAAGTGATAGAAAGCAACAAGTGTAAACAAAAACTGAAAATTATTAGTGTAATTATTGTTTTAACCTGCTTTTTATTTAGAGATTAAACCTATATACTGTTAAATGGCATACAAATGGGCTAATGGGGTAAATTTTTATCCTTTAATTTTTACTTTTATTTTTTATTAAACCAACCAACAACCGGCGAAAATCACTAGCAGATCGGTTTTATCTATTATTTGAACCTGAATTTTTACTTCGTGAGTGCCGGAGTATTTATTCGCGACGAAAATACCGACCCCGTGCTCTGAACGCCGTGTGAGACGTTATCATAAATAAACAGGCTACACTTATTTACCGAACATTTCAATGTCAGATAGGTTTATTTAGTTAAACTCGGTCGACATCGCCGGGACATAAAACAACTCTGTTTAAGTGTCGAGTCGCACAATTATTGAGATTATTGTAAGGATTATTGTACTGGGTGCCTCAAGATAGGTTACTGTTTATAAGGAAAACAAAACATGGTCCAGAATGCAGCTGCAAGAGTCCTCACTAGAATCTGAAGATATGACCACATCGCCCCGACCGCTTCTGCTCTCCGGACCTGCCCGATCCATCCTGATGCCCTACTTCTGGTTGGAGATCTCATCAAGTGGAAGTCACATGCTGCTGCTGAGGATGGCCCCACACGGTGCAGCCTAAAGATCAATGAGATTACTGAGGATGGTACCACTTAAAAACCATGAAGATGGCTTTGGACCTCAATTCATATGAACAGTTATGCTATGATTTAGGCTTTAGGACTGCAATTACCACAAACAGTTTTGCACTCAAGTCTCCATCAGTGAACAGTGGAGAAGTTCAACAAATGTGAAAAGTGTAATGAATTTTCCTGGTTACACAACTGCACTATTTGACCGTGTAGTTTATAGAAGGGATTTATTTATTTATTTATAATCGCACTATCCGGTGTCTCCCAGATGAGGACGGGTTCCCTTTTGAGTCTGGTTCCTCTCAAGGTTTCTTCCTCATGTCGTCTCAGGGAGTTTTTCCTCACCACCGTCACCTCTGGCTGCTCATTAGGGATAAATTCATACATTTAAAATCTATATCCTGAATTTATATATTTCTGTAAAGCTGCTTTTGGGCAATGTCCACTGTTAAAAGCGCTATACAAATAAAACTGAATTGAAAACATATTATAATATTTTTTGACATCTTTGCTTCACAATGTTATTAATATGTGCATTTGGTCATTTTACTGCAGTAGACTGACAATGCCGAAATTTTATCAAATTCGAAGCCCCCAGTATGCCCCTGGAAACGATACTCAGCATGGTGTGTGAGTTGTGGCTCTGACAGTTCCTCAACCTCAGCTACATCACTCCAGTTCATACCTGGTCTCGACTGGAGATGCGTGTGGGAATGTTTTTGTTTCCCGACCCACGAATTTAATTGATTCTACGTTTGAAAACATAAAGAAACCAGCAGCGTAATTTAAACCATCATGACCCTGACCAGGCAGTTATGAATTGCTGATGAACTACTAATGAATGAATGAGTTATGAATGGATTCTGCTGTAAATGCATCACACAGTACACATTAATGATCATGTTCATGCTCATGTTAACGAACGTGGTCTTTGTTTGTCCTGTGAGCGTCATATCTGACCATTTGCTTGCACCTTCATGGAAATTTAAAAAATGATTAACGCTAGAATGATCCTCTCTCGTGCGCTGCCTGTGTTGGAAGCTCAGAGCGTGACCTCGGAACAGGGACATACGGTAAATGAGTGCAACAGCACCACCATCAGTCATCAGAAAAACACACAGAATGGTGTGACAGTCATGTCAGGTGATTACACAGACTGGCACGCCCTATAGATTTCAGCTGATGTTCCTCAGACACATCCATAACATATCATCACATCAGGGTTGTGGCCATTCGGTTCTTCTGGACCTGGAACTCAACCATGCCAGCAATTTCTTCTGCACATGAAATCCGGCCACTAATATTACATTAATATACAGTGATTAAGAGATGGATGGGGTTAGTTTAGACGTTTTACAAAACCATATGATGAAAAAAATTCTGTACGAGTAAAATATTAAGAGAACAACACAGACATGGGTGTGTGTGAAGTTTTGTGCTGACGTGGCCTCAGAGAACAAAACGCTCAACTCTCACTTCCTAAAACGCTGGTAATGATATCTTCTACAGGAAAACTTCTACAAAAAGGTTTTAAGAGAGGAAAACAACAATTCTGTGTAATTCTAGTAGTTTTTGCATGAAAAAAAAAAGGACAAAAAATCCTATATGGACTGGTTATGGAGGTTTCCAAACACACACACACACAAACACACACACACACAGTAATGTATTTCCAGTAAAGCTCCCACCCACATTTCCTGTGCTGACGTCACACCAGAGTATAAAAAACCTCAAACCTCCCTTCACTGTGAAGTGAAGTAAATGATCCCAACTGGAAAGGAAAGAGCACAAGAGAGTTTTAAAAAAGAAAACACATTAGAGGGCTGGGATGAGCCCAGACACGTAAGTGGTCCAGAAGAACCTGCAGGACTGGAGGACAGCGTTACAGACCGTCATGTAGCGCCGAAACCCCAGCAGGAACCTGAAACATCCGTGTGTCTGTCTCCGCTCCCCACTCCCAGCCCTCCAGCCGGGGCAAAAGAAACATGCACGGTGAGGTTTCACTCTTTAAACCGTGTGTGTGTGTGTGTGTGTGTGTGTGTGTGTGTGTGTGTGTTTATTATGAACAAAGCATCATTTGTACTGTTGTGTGATAAATAGTGAAATAAAAAGAGTGTTTTTCAGTTAAGTTGTAAATGAAAAGTTTTGTTCTGTTTCTCTTTTTCACTCAGAGCAAACGTCGTTCCTCTTCTGTACCACCGGGAGACGGTCCAACGTCAGCGTAAGCTCCCCACAACCCCTCCCCTCTACATACACACGTTTTAAAACTTTCCTAACTGCATCAAGCCACTTTTTCTCCCACTACGTCCTAACTGTGATGATGATTTTGTGATTGATCTGCAGGAAAAAGCAACGAGTGAGTCAAAATGTCAGCAATGAAGACAATGAAGCTTCACACGACAGAATAGAGTGAGTTATTATTATTATTATTATTATTATTATTATTATTATTATTATTATTATTATTATTATTACCAGTCTAGAAATGTATTTTATTTATTACTTTCATGACATATTGTCTTTATACATGATTAAAATATCACTGTGCAATATGAGGTCAGCTAATTAGTGTACACACTGATCTGTGTGTGTGTGTGTGTGTGTGTGTGTGTGTGTGTGTGTGTGTGTGTGTGTGTGTGTGTGTGTGTGTGTATTTGTCTTTCAGGACTGAACCATCGTCTGACCAGCGGGAAGATCCTGAGAAATGGAATTTCCTTCTCGATAAATGTAACAATCAAAACATAAATATAAAAACCGATAAGATCAGTGAAAGTTCTATTTTAAAATTTATTCTGAATATTTTAATTAAAATAAAAGTAAAAAGTAACAGCGAAAATAAGTCCAATGAAAAGGGAGTTAATGACTCTGATATAATAAAAGAGTTTTTAATAATGTTTAAAACATCTAAAGTCAAAGATTTAGTGATGAATAAACATGGCCAATATGCATTCGCATTCATAAAATGGAAAGATGAACCTAAATTAATCGGACCATTTGACCCAAAAGGAGGATCCCACAGTGAGGATTTTATTATTAATGAAATTAAAAACATGATCCAAACAGAGATAATTGATAAAGTTTCTGAAATTTGGATTTACACCGTGAATAATCCTTGTATAGGGAGAGAAAATCACACGCCCTGTATGTATAATTTACTCACTTTATCATCCACTTTAAGTCAGGACTATGGGATTAAAATGTACATCGGCTTCACTAAATTTTACGTATGTCACGCAAAGATGGATAATATTTTTAAAAAGAGTACAGAACTGGATGTTTATAGTGGGGAAATCATTGAAGAGTCTGATTTTGATCCTCAGTTAAAGTTTTCTGTTAAATTTAAAATATCAGAATTTAATCCTGAATTTAGAAATGTTATGAAGAATGTTCCCAAAGATAAACGGGAGGTAGTTTCTAAAAATAAGATATCACCTCAACCTCCAGATTCACTGACAGCACTGACATATGAAGAGTGGAAGCAGAAAGGAATAGAAACAGCAGAAAAACTCGTGTCAGAAATGAGAAGGAAAATAGAAGAGGAAATCGGGCAGAGCGCTGGTGACATGACAGCGTTTTATAATCAGCTGAAATCTGCGACTGTTGAGTGGTGGGATAAAAATATAAACAGATCCATATTATTAAATGAAAAAATTATTAATGATATTAAAGAAAAGGTGGTTCTGCACTACCTGGAAGACGTCCAGGGCCTTCAACATCCTCCTGTGTTTTTCCAGATTAACTGCTGCCCATATTTGAATAATGAGGAATAATTTCGATCGCAATAAAATCTGGCTGATTGGGAGTGATTTGTCAGTGTCATTTATTTTTTTACTTTAGTTTTTACCACACAATGCATTGTTTCTGATTCCTAACACACACACACACACACACACACACACACACACACACACACAGTAATTATTTCATTCTTTATTAACATATTTATTATTATATTACATGAAAATGACAACATTAATTATAATACATATTATAATATAATTATATTTAGATGTATTTACTATTTTAAAAGCATTTCTCTTAAACTACAACATTTCTTTACACTAAAGAACACATGATTTTCTTTAGTTCTTTAGCTATTTAAAAAAGGAAGAATGATTTGATTGAAGTAATGGGTCCTGAGGTCTTGTTGGGAGAAAACAGACTATACTTCCTGTTTGTCTAATGTAATCAGTTATTAAGATGGGCATCAGATTCATATCTATATTGGCTACTCAAGGTATTGTGTCTTTATCAGAAATATGTGTCATTTTATTTAAAATAAATACATAAATCAATCAAACTAAACACATCCACGGTCTTTATCCTTAACATGAGCCACAGGTTTATATTAATGCACTCGTTCTAATACGTTATCGTTTCTATAGTAACGTTTCCTTCTCAGATAGATAAAGGAAGTGTGAATGCACATACGGTTCACCGTCATATCAACACTGAGCAGCTACAGGAGGTATTTAAAAGGCGATCTTCTCGAGATGATGAAACACCTCTGCATTCCAGATGTTTGTATGTATATTCCAGTGTAGAATAGAGTATGTACTCAGCCATGCATCTGAAATATGAGACAGAATATTAGAATGTTATATTTACATTTACCATAATCTAAGATATATCTACTGTATTTAGCCTGGGATCCATCTTGGTTTAATTTTAATTTACATTTAATTTAGCTCTTCTTCTTTCTCTACAGACAATTAGTTCTTACAACCTTACATACAATTACACTTTCATACAAATGCTGGAGGGATATGATACCTGAGCGAGTAAAAATATCTGGAATATACACAGGCTCAACTAATATTTCTTTCTGTTAGATGGTTTTTAAACAAATATGAGATTATCAAGACTATTTCTAGATATTTTTACTCAAATCATCTTCTATTGCTTGATTTTGCTTATTTCAAACGTTTATTTCTAGCTGCAAAATGACCTGCGGATAGAATCAGACACATTTAAGCTTAATATTAGTAAATATGTCTAGAAATAGGCTTAATGGTCTTATATTTGTTGTATAATAACCTCAAAACGTGAAATATCACATGACTTTTCCTTAGGTTAAGATATTTTCACTTCCTCAGAGAAGTGTGAGCTGAAATATACTGTATTAATACGACTGTAGTGGCATAAATGATTACAGTCGATTATAACATAATGTTTTCTAAATGTACAGGCAAATTAATTCAACTGAAATCTTTCCAAGTGGAAATGAAACTAGAACAAATGTGTTGAAACTTATATACAGGTTTAAAAAAAAAAAATTATTAAGCAATAATCTGCACAAATAGATAATTCCTCCAGGATATTTTCGGGATATTCTCCGCGACTCTGTCCAGCAGACAGGAACGTGAACCTAAATCGCAAAAGAGGAGCATTGCACTGAGAAAGTGATGAACTGTAACTGTAACTCAGAACTGGACCATGGAGCAATGGAAGAAGGTGGCCTGGTCTGATGAATCGGGTTTTCTTTTACATCATGTGGACGGCCGGGTGCGTGTGCGTCATTTCCTGGGGAAGAGATGGCACCAGGATGCACTATGGGAAGTAGGCAAGCTGGCGGAGGCAGTGTGATGCTCTGGGCGACGTTCTGCTGGGAAACCTTGGGTCCTAACATTCATGTGGATGTTACTTTGTCACGTACCAGACCAAGTACACCCCGTCATGGCAACGGTATTCCCTAATAGCAGTGGCCTCTTTCAGCAGGATAATGTGCCCTGACACACTGCAAAAATTGTTCAGGAACAGTTTGAGGAACATGACGAAGGGTTCAAGGTCTCGGCCTCCAAATTCCCCAGATCTGTTGTCTTGTGGCTTGCAAAAAAAAAAAAAAAAGGCTCCATGTTGCACAAGTACATAGAAAACGAGCGTCACCTGTCAGTAGTTATATCATATACTTTATGTCAAAAATTGATTTATGACCCCCTGATGTTTGTATAATTTATGGACTCGTGAAGGTCCCATGAACATGTGTAATTTATGACAGTACATTTATGTTTATTTTTCCTGTCTTCTGTCTGTGTGTGTATGTGTGTGTGTGTGTTTAATGTTTCAGGAAGTGATAGGTGCTAATGGTTTGTATACTTATCTGTGTTTTTTTAGTGCAATTATCTGTTACAACGAGTGTCCCAACGTGAACTCCTAAAGATCCTAGGAGCGTAAATACGAGGGTCTCGTGAATGAAGCATGAACATGTGTGGTTTATAACGTTTGCCTGTCCTCTCTGTGTGTGTGTGTGTGGGTGTGTGTGTGTGTGTGTGTGTGTGTGTGTGTGTGTTAATGAGTTTTTACAACCGCGCTATGTGTGTGTGTGTGTGTGTGTGTTCTGAAAAAGCTGTTGGTTAAATAAAAACCGTGGACGGATCACTTTTTTGTTAATTTGATTGTAAAAGTGTTTCAGTAAATGAACAGACTGATGTTTGTGAAACTGCTGAAACATTTTGTTGATTACGTTGTTGAGAAAAACACTCGTTCACTTTTACTGAACTGAAATCCCCAAACATTTAAAAACCATGTGAGTTTTTCTTTTGTGGAATCGAATCTGAATATCCTGTGTCATTCTTAACTAACTTTATCCAATAATACTTTATTATACACACATCACATTCAATAATACAGATAACAACATGATCAAAATACGACAACATGCAAAAAAAAGATCAACATTTATTTTAAACTGAGCCACTGACTCCGGTCATGAGGGGTGAACTGAATACATGGTCATCTGGGTAAAATGAATGTGTTGATGGTGAACTCGAGGGTGTTTTCTGTTTTTACTCTTCTTAGACGAGCGTCAGATAGCATGTGGTAATGGGCCCGAGCTCGGCAGCCCCGCGGTGCCTGCGGCTCAGACACGGCATCGGCATGTATTATCCGGGGCCGAGTGTGGCCCACGGCTCGCTCTGACACGTGTGTTTTTGTTACGGCGGTAAAGTACTGGGGCCCGATTCCTGTTCACCATAACTAACCCGGATCTGGCTTTAGAGTCTGGGCCACTTCTGGCGATGACTCGGCTTGGTTCAATCAGATGCCCTAATATTTATAACAGTAGCAAATATATTTAGATATAATGCAACATATTCTTTTATATGTTTTTATTCATTATAAACACACGTCGTTGTGCTCTCAGGTGATTTCATCTTCACTCACACAGCAGTGGGAGGGGTCTTGTACCTGTAGTAGTGGGAGATGGCAGCCATGTTTGTGCGGGTAGGACACGAACAAAACAAGAGATATGGGGTTATTTAGATAAAACAATTGGGGTAAGCATCGATTCACATTTACTTTTCGAGTATTGTACTTGCAGATGTTCATAAAGGACCTTGTAAAAAGTGAATGTTCACGCTGCACTAATCTTTGATGAGCGGCACTCTGACCCGTGTATATACAAGTAGAAAGAGCAGGTCGTTTGTATTTTTACTTTCCACACTCCTCTTATTTTTATGAACGCAATTGAATTATGCAAACATTGTTTTTATTCCATATTTCTTCAAGGACAATAAAGGTTTTTAGTGAGAGTTACGAGGATTTGTTTTTATTATTAAGTAATACGCTACTATAACTCCACGCATTTTTTTTTCAATGGTGGTTTTTAAGCTGGGCAGATGAACGCTGTCTGTATATTCAAACACTGGTAACCTTTGTTATTACACATATATTTCACAGAAAGACTTGTGTAAGTTTTAAGTTTACATTCATACTGAGCTTGAAAATGGTACATAGAGGACTAATTTCAAATCTTGCATAACACTGATGTGTTTCTGTAGCCGGTGGAGACTGATAAAGGTGTCCACGCCCCGAGGTTCTGGATCAACAGATGGGTTTTGGAATTCAGTCAATTTTACTGTTTAAAACATTATTCACAGTGTTACTGTAGAGTTTAGTCAGGTGACCGTTTTTAGGTGAACTGATATAAGCCTTTTTAAAAACACGACTGAAACGAATTAAAATGGATAAAAGGTTTCTATAAAGACAAATTGGCATTTTTAGTTCCCCAAAGAACCTTTTTAGTGGTTGTTAAAAAATGTAACTATTTCGGACTCTTTGATTGTACAGCAAGGTCCTATTTGTTTTATTTATTTATTTTATTCTTATTTTTGTTTGTCAGCTTACAGCAAACAATCTTGTTTATCATGCAGCTTCATGCTAATATATAAATAGACTATTTTTCATGTTAGTTGATGTTCATAATGTGTTAACTGATGTTAACATTCAGCTTTTAAAGTAAAAATGTTGGTAACACTTTGCAATAAGGTTTTATTTGTTAACATGAAATAACGATGAACAAAACCTTTTCAAACACTGTATCTGTTATCATTAGGTAGAGTTCATTACACCGCCCTGCATCTAGAAAAAAAGTTTATGCTGTTTTGCAAATCACACTTGTTTTTACCTATTCTGGTCACGTTGAGTTCAAATATGCCACTGAAAATTCCCTATCACGTCCTGTTTTCCCACAAAATAAGAATGAAGTTTTTTATAATTTTGCTATGTTTATATTGCTTTCAGGGTTTTATTTAAATTGGTAGAAGCTGTCAAATTTCACTATTATTATTTATTAATTACAACAATTGGTACACAAAACATAACACATGTTTACAACATCAAACAAATAGCAGACAAATAGTCTGTGAAACGTTGTGTTGTTCTAGAGCAAAACTAACACCATATCTGGACTCAGCATCTCAGTATAAGTAAGAAACAACTATCAGATCCTATTCAGCAAATCTGATGCAGGGTGGCGTTATGAATTAATATGAAAGAACAATTGTATTTTTATTAAGTAGTATTAACCAGGATGAATAAGTTCTGTAAAAAAATAGTTCTTTGTTAGGTCATGTTAGTCAGTGCGTTAACGAATGGGACCTTATAGTAAAGTTATGCCAAAGATGTTATTACAAGCGGGCAAATGCTTGGTTTGACCTAATAGAACAGATCCAGATTTCATGATCATGTATAAAATGGTGTAAAATGTGAGTATAAAATAGATAAATCACAAGAGAGGGCAATCTGTAGTACATCAGTCTTTCTATATGTCTGCATAGAGCTTGACATAATGGGGGCTGGTTTGCAGTACATCAGTCTTTACCAGTGTGTGCAGATTAATGGCAGACTGTTGTTTATGATTCAGCGTGTGAATGTATGGTATTTTAGGAATGTTACCACTAGACTCAGGCCACTGCAGAGAATAAACTGCTGATAACTTTTCAACATACTTGAGCTTTTTCACTCCTTTAATTACTAATTGCTTCATAACTGATGAAACAGTTTACTGTTTATGTCTTTATTCCGGCTTTTTAACAAACACACCAGCGTCCTCTCACTTTACACTGACAAATTTGTTGACCTTATTTAATGCATCCACTTTAGTTAATGCATTATCTAACATCAACCAGCAATGAGCAATGTATTTTACAGCATTTATTCATCTTGAACAATTTTTAACTAACTAGTATGTTAACTAGTGTGTTTTTCATATCGCTTTAACTAACGTTAACAGATACAACATCAGTAAATGCTGTAGAAGTATCGCTCATTCAAGTGTTTCTTTCAAGGAGTTCATGAAAAACGTATTTCAGGGTGTTGTTTAAATGTAAACAATGAGGTGTGCATGTGTAGAGCAGTTAACTGTTTAAAATACATAAAAAGACCAGAGCATTTTTTTTCTTTTTCTTTTTTCACGCCCTTTCTGCCTTGTCAGCTATAGGCTATTTTATTTAGATTTACTGTCTGACCCCCTTATAGCATTATTTTCTGGGTGTGGGAATTAATGATAGCTAGCATCAATAAGCATCATTTTCAAGATGATCCCATGTCAGTTTGCCCACATAAATCTGATTACTGTTTTGGCATATGTAAGACATATGAAATTTCACACATAGGCATAAGGAATTTGTCGAATGCAAATGCAGTATGGTATTCAAAAACTTTAACCTATCTGTATCTATCATCTCTCTAACTGTACCTATCATACCATTAAATAAATAAATAAATAAATATTTATAATATATGTAATATATTGACCTCTTTGTTCTTTTCAGAGGTGGACAGTAACAAAGTACATTTACTTGAGTACTGTACTTAAGTACACTTTTTGAGTATCTGTACTTTTTCTGGAAACCTGTGACTTTACCTTAACTACATTTGAAAGACAAATATCGTACTTTTACACCTTTACATTAATGGACACTATGTGAGAACTTGGTCCTAAAAACAATGCAAAGTTAATTTGTACATGAAATATTATTTTATTCACTTCACAACTTCACATATTGCCCAACAGGGCCCTTCAAACAATACAGGAATAATACAATCTGCATGAGCTTTTTAACAACATAAGTTGATCAACATGTTCATCATAAAACCAAAAGTCACAAAGACACAATATTTCAAGACTTCATGAACAGGTCAACACGGCCAAACAGCAAGACCCCCAACTAAACCGCTAAACTTCTGAACTAGAAAACGGAGAACGCTTCAGGTACAGATCCTGATCCATCCGAAGGTCCAAGGAGTGGTTAGATGTATTGAAAAGAACCAGAGGTGGACAAAGTACAGATACTACAGGTCACATATTACTCCATTACAAGTGAAAGTTGTAAAGACAGATTTTTACTTCAGTAAAAGTACAGAAGTACTTGCTTTTTAAAAGTACTTGAGTATCAGAAGTAAATTTCCCTTTTCATGTCAACACCTTGTTTTATTATTGTCGCATCGTTGTATGTAATACTTACAATACCTTATGCCTCTGAAACAACCTGTTGAATACACTGACTAGCTCGGAGTATCTGTGGAATAAAGAGCTTTTAGATTGTTACTAAACCATGTAGAAATGATAACTGCTCTCTCTGTGGCTCAGCGGCAGCACCAACACAGATCTGAATGTTCTGGTGTGATTTTTGTCAAAGGTTAAATAGACAGACGAATCGTTATCATTTAGGAAAGAGATGGTGTGGGTGTTCGAATCGAGATCGTGATCTTTTTCTGATTAATCGTGCAGCTCTACACATAACTATAGTAATTATGCAAGGTGACAAAAAATAAAAATAAAAATAATAAAAGTTACAAGATATTAACTTATTTAACTCTTGAACTCATTTACATTTGAATTCACACTTTTGCGTGCTAACTAACGTCATTGTCCAAACCTTACCTATGCATAAGTGGTGTATCCACAAGGCTATGGCAACTTGGCGGGCAAATCCATAAATCATTTGGCCGACCAGACTTCATACTGATACTTTACCTCTAAAGCACAGACAATTTCAAGCTTTCACAAGAATTTTTAAGTTTATACTCCTCAATAGGCTGCCGCACACTCTAACAAGTAATTCAGGGGTCCTATTAACACAACTTAATTAAACGCGTGGTTGCAAGATAAAAATACTAATTTATTAATGTAATTAAACCTTTTAAGTTGCTCCAACTAGATTTTCTTCAGTAGTTTTAGCTTTTCCATGTTTTTGGTAATTTAGGAGTTTTTAAGAAATGAATTCATTCAACAACAATATTGCTAAACAATTAACTTTTTTTATTTTGAATGTAGACTGAACAAATACGACACAAAGGACATTTCAAGGTGAGTGTCATTTCATTTACAAATAAACTCTAATAAAGGAATGAATTTGAGCATATTCTCATTGTGATATGCCCAATAGTGGACTCGTGTAAAAGTTAGGCTACACCTGCTAACACCCCCTGCACCTGCTAATACAGTTGATGAACCATGTTGTGCTACTACACATATCTAACGATAGTAATATTTAGCAGTGTAATTTGAATATCTACCCTTTAGTTTAGCATAGCCATGGATAAGGGGCTTTTCATTTGTGCCGTAGGAAGGAAAAGCATGATTAAATTTCTGCTTATTTGTGTACACATTTGTAAAAAATAATCTTTTGTCATTCACATAGATAGTCTTATAGCTCCATTGTAGTCAATTTGTGTCGTTTTTTCAAGATTTATTGTGTCCTTGAATATTGTGTTTAAATACACGACTGCAGTTCAAAATAAAAAAAGTTAATTGTTTAGCAATATTGTTGTTGAATGAATTCATTTCTTAAAAACTCCTAAATTACCAAAAACATGGAAAAGCTAAAACTACTGAAGAAAATCTAGTTGGAGCAACTTAAAAGGTTTAATTACATTAATAAATTAGTATTTTTATCTTGCAACCACGCGTTTAATTAAGTTGTGTTAATAGGACCCCTGAATTACTTGTTAGAGTGTGCGGCAGCCTATTGATGAGTATAAACTTAAAAATTCTTGTGAAAGCTTGAAATTGTCTGTGCTTTAGAGGTAAAGTATCAGTATGAAGTCTGGTCGGCCAAATGATTTATGGATTTGCCCGCCAAGTTGCCATAGCCTTGTGGATACACCACTTATGCATAGGTAAGGTTTGGACAATGACGTTAGTTAGCACGCAAAAGTGTGAATTCAAATGTAAATGAGTTCAAGAGTTAAATAAGTTAATATCTTGTAACTTTTATTATTTTTATTTTTATTTTTTGTCACCTTGCATAATTACTATAGTTATGTGTAGAGCTGCACGATTAATCAGAAAAAGATCACGATCTCGATTCGAACACCCACACCATCTCTTTCCTAAATGATAACGATTCGTCTGTCTATTTAACCTTTGACAAAAATCACACCAGAACATTCAGATCTGTGTTGGTGCTGCCGCTGAGCCACAGAGAGAGCAGTTATCATTTCTACATGGTTTAGTAACAATCTAAAAGCTCTTTATTCCACAGATACTCCGAGCTAGTCAGTGTATTCAACAGGTTGTTTCAGAGGCATAAGGTATTGTAAGTATTACATACAACGATGCGACAATAATAAAACAAGGTGTTGACATGAAAAGGGAAATTTACTTCTGATACTCAAGTACTTTTAAAAGCAAGTACTTCTGTACTTTTACTGAAGTAAAAATCTGTCTTTACAACTTTCACTTGTAATGGAGTAATATGTGACCTGTAGTATCTGTACTTTGTCCACCTCTGGTTCTTTTCAATACATCTAACCACTCCTTGGACCTTCGGATGGATCAGGATCTGTACCTGAAGCGTTCTCCGTTTTCTAGTTCAGAAGTTTAGCGGTTTAGTCGGGGGTCTTGCTGTTTGGCCGTGTTGACCTGTTCATGAAGTCTTGAAATATTGTGTCTTTGTGACTTTTGGTTTTATGATGAACATGTTGATCAACTTATGTTGTTAAAAAGCTCATGCAGATTGTATTATTCCTGTATTGTTTGAAGGGCCCTGTTGGGCAATATGTGAAGTTGTGAAGTGAATAAAATAATATTTCATGTACAAATTAACTTTGCATTGTTTTTAGGACCAAGTTCTCACATAGTGTCCATTAATGTAAAGGTGTAAAAGTACGATATTTGTCTTTCAAATGTAGTTAAGGTAAAGTCACAGGTTTCCAGAAAAAGTACAGATACTCAAAAAGTGTACTTAAGTACAGTACTCAAGTAAATGTACTTTGTTACTGTCCACCTCTGAAAAGAACAAAGAGGTCAATATATTACATATATTATAAATATTTATTTATTTATTTATTTAATGGTATGATAGGTACAGTTAGAGAGATGATAGATACAGATAGGTTAAAGTTTTTGAATACCATACTGCATTTGCATTCGACAAATTCCTTATGCCTATGTGTGAAATTTCATATGTCTTACATATGCCAAAACAGTAATCAGATTTATGTGGGCAAACTGACATGGGATCATCTTGAAAATGATGCTTATTGATGCTAGCTATCATTAATTCCCACACCCAGAAAATAATGCTATAAGGGGGTCAGACAGTAAATCTAAATAAAATAGCCTATAGCTGACAAGGCAGAAAGGGCGTGAAAAAAGAAAAAGAAAAAAAATGCTCTGGTCTTTTTATGTATTTTAAACAGTTAACTGCTCTACACATGCACACCTCATTGTTTACATTTAAACAACACCCTGAAATACGTTTTTCATGAACTCCTTGAAAGAAACACTTGAATGAGCGATACTTCTACAGCATTTACTGATGTTGTATCTGTTAACGTTAGTTAAAGCAATATGAAAAACACACTAGTTAACATACTAGTTAGTTAAAAATTGTTCAAGATGAATAAATGCTGTAAAATACATTGCTCATTGCTGGTTGATGTTAGATAATGCATTAACTAAAGTGGATGCATTAAATAAGGTCAACAAATTTGTCAGTGTAAAGTGAGAGGACGCTGGTGTGTTTGTTAAAAAGCCGGAATAAAGACATAAACAGTAAACTGTTTCATCAGTTATGAAGCAATTAGTAATTAAAGGAGTGAAAAAGCTCAAGTATGTTGAAAAGTTATCAGCAGTTTATTCTCTGCAGTGGCCTGAGTCTAGTGGTAACATTCCTAAAATACCATACATTCACACGCTGAATCATAAACAACAGTCTGCCATTAATCTGCACACACTGGTAAAGACTGATGTACTGCAAACCAGCCCCCATTATGTCAAGCTCTATGCAGACATATAGAAAGACTGATGTACTACAGATTGCCCTCTCTTGTGATTTATCTATTTTATACTCACATTTTACACCATTTTATACCTGATCATGAAATCTGGATCTGTTCTATTAGGTCAAACCAAGCATTTGCCCGCTTGTAATAACATCTTTGGCATAACTTTACTATAAGGTCCCATTCGTTAACGCACTGACTAACATGACCTAACAAAGAACTATTTTTTTACAGAACTTATTCATCCTGGTTAATACTACTTAATAAAAATACAATTGTTCTTTCATATTAATTCATAACGCCACCCTGCATCAGATTTGCTGAATAGGATCTGATAGTTGTTTCTTACTTATACTGAGATGCTGAGTCCAGATATGGTGTTAGTTTTGCTCTAGAACAACACAACGTTTCACAGACTATTTGTCTGCTATTTGTTTGATGTTGTAAACATGTGTTATGTTTTGTGTACCAATTGTTGTAATTAATAAATAATAATAGTGAAATTTGACAGCTTCTACCAATTTAAATAAAACCCTGAAAGCAATATAAACATAGCAAAATTATAAAAAACTTCATTCTTATTTTGTGGGAAAACAGGACGTGATAGGGAATTTTCAGTGGCATATTTGAACTCAACGTGACCAGAATAGGTAAAAACAAGTGTGATTTGCAAAACAGCATAAACTTTTTTTCTAGATGCAGGGCGGTGTAATGAACTCTACCTAATGATAACAGATACAGTGTTTGAAAAGGTTTTGTTCATCGTTATTTCATGTTAACAAATAAAACCTTATTGCAAAGTGTTACCAACATTTTTACTTTAAAAGCTGAATGTTAACATCAGTTAACACATTATGAACATCAACTAACATGAAAAATAGTCTATTTATATATTAGCATGAAGCTGCATGATAAACAAGATTGTTTGCTGTAAGCTGACAAACAAAAATAAGAATAAAATAAATAAATAAAACAAATAGGACCTTGCTGTACAATCAAAGAGTCCGAAATAGTTACATTTTTTAACAACCACTAAAAAGGTTCTTTGGGGAACTAAAAATGCCAATTTGTCTTTATAGAAACCTTTTATCCATTTTAATTCGTTTCAGTCGTGTTTTTAAAAAGGCTTATATCAGTTCACCTAAAAACGGTCACCTGACTAAACTCTACAGTAACACTGTGAATAATGTTTTAAACAGTAAAATTGACTGAATTCCAAAACCCATCTGTTGATCCAGAACCTCGAGGCGTGGACACCTTTATCAGTCTCCACCGGCTACAGAAACACATCAGTGTTATGCAAGATTTGAAATTAGTCCTCTATGTACCATTTTCAAGCTCAGTATGAATGTAAACTTAAAACTTACACAAGTCTTTCTGTGAAATATATGTGTAATAACAAAGGTTACCAGTGTTTGAATATACAGACAGCGTTCATCTGCCCAGCTTAAAAACCACCATTGAAAAAAAAATGCGTGGAGTTATAGTAGCGTATTACTTAATAATAAAAACAAATCCTCGTAACTCTCACTAAAAACCTTTATTGTCCTTGAAGAAATATGGAATAAAAACAATGTTTGCATAATTCAATTGCGTTCATAAAAATAAGAGGAGTGTGGAAAGTAAAAATACAAACGACCTGCTCTTTCTACTTGTATATACACGGGTCAGAGTGCCGCTCGTCAAAGATTAGTGCAGCGTGAACATTCACTTTTTACAAGGTCCTTTATGAACATCTGCAAGTACAATACTCGAAAAGTAAATGTGAATCGATGCTTACCCCAATTGTTTTATCTAAATGGTCCCATATCTCTTGTTTTGTTCGTGTCCTACCCGCACAAACATGGCTGCCATCTCCCACTACTACAGGTACAAGACCCCTCCCACTGCTGTGTGAGTGAAGATGAAATCACCTGAGAGCACAACGACGTGTGTTTATAATGAATAAAAACATATAAAAGAATATGTTGCATTATATCTAAATATATTTGCTACTGTTATAAATATTAGGGCATCTGATTGAACCAAGCCGAGTCATCGCCAGAAGTGGCCCAGACTCTAAAGCCAGATCCGGGTTAGTTATGGTGAACAGGAATCGGGCCCCAGTACTTTACCGCCGTAACAAAAACACACGTGTCAGAGCGAGCCGTGGGCCACACTCGGCCCCGGATAATACATGCCGATGCCGTGTCTGAGCCGCAGGCACCGCGGGGCTGCCGAGCTCGGGCCCATTACCACATGCTATCTGACGCTCGTCTAAGAAGAGTAAAAACAGAAAACACCCTCGAGTTCACCATCAACACATTCATTTTACCCAGATGACCATGTATTCAGTTCACCCCTCATGACCGGAGTCAGTGGCTCAGTTTAAAATAAATGTGATCTTTTTTTTGCATGTTGTCGTATTTTGATCATGTTGTTATCTGTATTATTGAATGTGATGTGTGTATAATAAAGTATTATTGGATAAAGTTAGTTAAGAATGACACAGGATATTCAGATTCGATTCCACAAAAGAAAAACTCACATGGTTTTTAAATGTTTGGGGATTTCAGTTCAGTAAAAGTGAACGAGTGTTTTTCTCAACAACGTAATCAACAAAATGTTTCAGCAGTTTCACAAACATCAGTCTGTTCATTTACTGAAACACTTTTACAATCAAATTAACAAAAAAGTGATCCGTCCACGGTTTTTATTTAACCAACAGCTTTTTCAGAACACACACACACACACACACACATAGCGCGGTTGTAAAAACTCATTAACACACACACACACACACACACACACACACACACACACACACACCCACACACACAGAGAGGCCAGGCAAACGTTATAAACCACACATGTTCATGCTTCATTCACGAGACCCTCGTATTTACGCTCCTAGGATCTTTAGGAGTTCACGTTGGGACACTCGTTGTAACAGATAATTGCACTAAAAAAACACAGATAAGTATACAAACCATTAGCACCTATCACTTCCTGAAACATTAAACACACACACACACATACACACACAGACAGAAGACAGGAAAAATAAACATAAATGTACTGTCATAAATTACACATGTTCATGGGACCTTCACGAGTCCATAAATTATACAAACATCAGGGGGTCATAAATCAATTTTTGACATAAAGTATATGATATAACTACTCCTGTCACTTTGTCAGCTGCTAATGTGAACGTAGAGTTAGACAGCTTTTTTAAAGTGCGGATCTCATTCCAAATTTGTCAATCACTTGGTGTAGAACTGCAGAACACCTGGCAGTGCAGTACCCGTGTTTGGCCGGCAGGTGGCGGCAGGTGGCGGTAAGACAGCGCAGTGTTTCCCTGACTGAAGAAGGACGCGAAGAAGAACGCTCAGCTCTGTGATTTCTCATCCTCATCACTATCGTTATCACTTTAGATCTTATCTTCTCGTTTTGTTTGATTTTATCTACATTTCCTTTCCATTCTGCGGGGTTAAGAGGCGAAAGTAAGTTTCTCCTTCATCTTTAAGGCGGTGTTTTCTCTCTGTAGCTTCGTATCGCTAATGTTTCACGTCATTTAAAGCCCAGCAGTGTGTGTTTTAGTTTATAACGCGTTATTACGCGTTAATGTGCAGGTTTAAACGGATTATAGCAAAATATACACTTATAAACTGCATGTAGTCGCTTCCTACAACGGGTATAATATTATTTCTTATTTTTTATTGTAATGTAGCTTAAGCAATGTGATTATTATTATTATTATTATTATTATTATTATTATTATTATTATTATTATTATTATTGCAATAACCTCAGTAGACTATTAAAATTTGCCCTAAGAATTCATCTTTAAGAAATGATACAGAATTATGTGGAGGTATGATGATGATGATGATGATGATGATGATGGTGTGTGTGTGAGAATAAAGGATGACTGAGGTGGAGCTGTCATGCCTGGCGTGTGTGAAGATGTTCCTGCACGCGAGTGTGTATCCTCGCTGCAGTGTGAACGGCCTGCTGTTGGCCCCCGCAGGAGGAGGCGTGTGCGAGGAAGGTGTGTGTGTGACGGACTGTGTCCCTCTACTGCACTCGCATCTTCCACTGGCCATGATCGCTCAGCTCGCTCTCACACAGGTACCCACACACACACCGTTTATCTGTTATAGGAGTGGATGGCTTTTTTGGTTGCCTAGCAACACATTTGCCTTCTTCTAACAACACTAACAAGACTAAAGATTGAGCTAATAGTGTTCAGTATTACAGTAAAGTCATAAATATTCCATCTTAAACCGTGGACGATGGTCATTTCTCGTGCAGGTGGACGTGTGGTGTTCTCAGACGCAGCAGAGGATTGTGGGATATTACCAGGCTAACGCTAATCTGTCAGACAGCAGGTGATGATCTGTGGTTATCGTGTCATTCATTACCGAGGCACATTGTTAATACGCTACAGGTGATTTAAAAAAAAAAAACAACAACAACAGGTATCACATTTAATCTTGATCGGTTTTCCTTATTGCTCCAGCCTTAACTACGCAGTAATCGCTTAGCAGCTAACAACAGCATCCTGTAAAATAATAATAACAGCATATTACCTAGCGACATACAGACCAGAGCAGAAATAAGCTCATCCGTGTGTAATATACATGTTATAAACATGTTATAAACATCATCCATGTCTGTCTCTCATATTCATGTTTTTCAGTCCAACTGCATGTGCTTTCAAAATGGCGGACAAAATCCTGGAGCAGAGCAGCAATGCTGTGTTACTGATGGTACACACACACACACACACACACACACACACACACACACACACACACACACACACACACACACAGCAGTACAGTAACTGTATTAGTTATTAACTATTTACTACAGTTATGCCTTGTGGGTGTTCTGTAGCAACTATGATTTAGATACATGCACAGATATATATTCATGTATGTGCGTACGTATATATTCTGTGTGTCCATGTCTATAAATAAACTCTGTCTGTCTGTCTGTCTTAGATTGATGGGAAAAAAATGTCACCTGGATATCGTGTTCCTCCAATAGTGATGTATGAACATAAAGACTCGCGATGGACCTTAAAAGACAAACACACGTGAGTGCATTATTGTCCCATACGTAAGTCTCCCAGTCTAATAGCAATCTCAAACTCTCCTAAGTCTAAAGGCCATGTCCCAAACTCTCCTAAGTCTAAAGGCCATGTCCCAAACTCTCCTAAGTCTAAAGGCCATGTCCCAAACTCTCCTAAGTCTAATGCTCATGTCCCAAACTCTTCTAAGTCTAATGCTCATGTCCCAAACTCTCCTAAGTCTAAAGGCCATGTCCCAAACTCTCCTAAGTCTAATGCTCATGTCCCCAAACTCCTCTAAGTCTAAGTCTAATGCTCATGTCCCAGTCTAATGCTCATGTCCCAAACTCTCCTAAGTCTAATGCTCATGTCCCAAACTCTTCTAAGTCTAATGCTCATGTCCCAAACTCTTCTAAGTCTAATGCTCATGTCCCAAACTCTCCTAAGTCTAATGCTCATGTCCCAAAGTCTCCTAAGTCTAATGCTCATGTCCCAAACTCTCCTAAGTCTAAAGGCCATGTCCTAAACTCTCCTAAGTCTAATGCTCATGTCCCAAACTCTCCTAAGTCTAATGCTCATGTCCCAAACTCTTCTAAGTCTAATGCTCATGTCCCAAACTCTCCTAAGTCTAATGCTCATGTCCCAAACTCTTCTAAGTCTAATGCTCATGTCCCAAACTCTTCTAAGTCTAATGCTCATGTCCCAAACTCTCCTAAGTCTAATGCTCATGTCCCAAAGTCTCCTAAGTCTAATGCTCATGTCCCAAACTCTCCTAAGTCTAAAGGCCATGTCCTAAACTCTCCTAAGTCTAATGCTCATGTCCCAAACTCTTCTAAGTCTAAAGGCCATGTCCCAAACTCTCCTAAGACTAAAGGCCATGTCCCAAACTCTCCTAAGACTAAAGGCCGCCCCTAAACACTGCTTTATTATCCCTAATCCTCTGATTAGGAATAAACTCTAGGCAGTTGTAACCTGTAGAACTCTTTGTGAGTGTTTTTTGTTTGTTTGTTTGTTTGTTTCTCTGATAGAATAATGCTCCGTCAGTGGGAAGAAACTCGAGCAGTCACCGCTCAGATACTAAACTCGAGAGATCACATGCTGCTGGTTGATTTCGATAGCCATTTGGATGACATCACAAAGGACTGGACCAATCAGAAACTCAATGCTAAGATCATGGAGCTCATCTGTCCAGCTAACGGCAACATGTGACGTGAACATCGGCGTTATTTACGTATCGGAGAATAAACTCACCGTCCCGCCGGCTTCATAAAGCACGGAAAGAAAATGACAAATTATTAGGAATAGAAATTACACGTGAAATCCATAAATGTAACTTTTCAGTCTTCCTTCTGTTCCATTTATTTTAAAATTGTTAATAATTAAGACTTATTAATTCTTGTCCTGTTTTTATGTACACTGGAGTACAATAATGACTAATTTTTAAAAAAAATATATTATAAAACTTTTATATTTTAATTAATTTATTTGACTTTAAATGTTGTTTTAGGCGCATTTTATCGTTCACCTGATCTTTTGAATGTTTTACACCACAATAAAGCTAGATTTATATTTATTGCACTGGCATTTGTCTGATTTGAAGTATTTTTTTAATTGAAACAGTAATTATTGTAACTACAGGATAATTTTATATTTATTGACCTTTGGGTGTGTTAGGGATGGCAGTAGTTCAGAGTTAAATGCCACAGTATTAGCATCAGTATTAACTAATATATTGTACAAGCGGTTAAATCCTCAAGACAAATCCTTAAGAACTTAAACTGTTGTTTTTCTTGATTTTAGAGTAAATAAATAAATAAATAATCAGTATCAAGTGTTCACTGCATTATTCAGACCCTGTTTCGCTGACTCATATTGAACATATTTTGTATGTTTTGTTTTTTTTTTAATATAGAGGTTTTTTTTCTTATTGTGCTTTTTTAATTTATTATTTTGTGCCTTATTTACATTCCTGTACATTGTGTGTTTTATAAAAAAAATTTTTTTTTTTTTAATCATTGGTATGAAGGACTGTACAGAATGGCAGTTATTCTTCTTGTGGCGTGTTCTATGTCTTACATTATAACCTGGGGCAAAATTTGTCTATATACAGTGGGTATAGAAAAGAATCCCCCCCCCCCCCCTTTAAAATAATCACATTTTGTTGCTTTTCAGCCTGAAATGAAGACGGACACAGTTTTTGTTTTATCCAGCTGTATTTACTCAGTGCAACTTATAACATCGAAGTTGACACCTTTAGTCGAAGCGTAACGTCAGTATGTACATGCAGAAGGTTGTTTGTATTCAGAGTTGGGTTATGCGGCTACTTAAGTGGATCTTCTGGTCTCTGTATTCAGTATTAAAATCACGCGTGTGTAGGTCGGACCTCCGAGATTTCCAGATTTGTCTTTAGTGGAAGTGTCTGAGACGGGGTTTTTCAGTAGCCAAATGAGAAAAGCATTTAAAAATAATAAAGCGTGTCTTTAAGGTGTGTTACTTTTTTTCACACCACATCCTTTTTCGTGATGAGCGGAGTGATTGCTTGGTGTTGTGTAATGGTCGTGTCTCCTTACTGGTTTGCTTCCAAATTCCGCGACAAATTCATAAGTTCGAATCGAACGAGAACGTGACGAATAAAACTACAACCAGAGACGACTTCTAAAATGTGAATAGAAAATTTCATAAGAGGAAAAATCATGTTTATACTCACAGAGAGCACCATATGGAATCTCATATGAATGTCACTATTATATATTAACAAAAACCCTTTCCGAGGTTCAACCTCGGCCATGTTTCCTTTTGCCTCTGGTGATTTCCGACTTCCAGAATTCGCAAGCACCATTTCGGCTCAGCTCCAGACGCCGTTCATGTATGACGGAGAGATGCAGAGTACAGTATACGCAAGTCACAAAACAGAATGCTCTAATTAAGACATGTTCTCCTGATTCGTCTCGAATTTCATTTAGGAGGTTAGAAAGCATTTAGTGAGAGATCTAAGAAAGTATGATATATAGCTTCCAAAGCTTACTAATTAAACACAAATTAAATAACACACTAATTGGTGAGAAAATTGGTTGTTTGATTTACGTGTAACATGCTGGGCTTCGTACTGTATACGTTGACCAAAGGTAACGATCTCTGATTTTGGAGTGGGAGGTACTCTGAAAGTTAGCCACGCCCATCCCATTAACGGTGTAGCTGCCTCTGACATGACGGGACGAACGGAGCCGACTGTTCAGCATCAGGGAAACTGTACTGTAGTTGCGTTAATAAGCTGACAAACATTATATGAGTAGCTACAGAATTGTTTGTAGATTGTTTGTATTCGGACATTTTTTTTTATCATACAAGTGTCTTTATTCCACTGGATATGGAATATCCACTGGTTTTATTCAGTTTAAGTCTATGCTGTGCCCAATAGGCCCAGGTGATAATCAGTCCCTGTTTGTAAGGCTTACTGTCTGGCCTTTCTTTTAATTCCGGTTTTATCTTTGTAGGCTGGCTTTGCATCAAGGAGTTTCGGCAATTTTAAGAACATCCAAACGAGTCTACCTGATCTGATGTTCAGCTCTAATGTCGGCATCCCTAGTCGCTGGGCGTATGAAGTCCGTAATGGACCATTTGGTGATTTTCTTCATGTTCTTCTTCTTCTTCTTCTCGAACCATGACAAGTTCATAAATAACTTATATTTCTAGTGTGATGGTAAAACAAATAATTTGGCCTTAACTTAGCAAGACTTGATGGAAGGGTACGTCTTAATATCATCTCAATATCATCATGAAGGAAGAACTCAGGTGAACGACGAATCATGAATCAAAAACTGGAATCAATCAACACAGTACAATTATTCCGACGGATAAACCAAAAGAGTAATCAAGGGGTCAGGAAGAACGTCAAACACAACACAGATGATCAAGCATTTAACATGGTTCAGAACCACAGTGTTTGGTAAGACTTCACAATGAATTAATGGTTCAGGTGTGTTTATATACCGGGGAGTCAGAAAATGATTGGCATCTATGGCGTTCTGCTGGTGTTACACATCGCACGTAGGAATGTAATGTGACGTGTGTCAGATTGATCAACTGGTGACGATGTTTCATGAGCAATGCCCTATCAGTGCGCCAAAGCACGTGATGATGTCCCAATGATGATGCCAGTGAAAGCTTGACTGGCTGACGTCAAGCCGAGTTTTTTACTTTTAAGAAATGTTAGCAAGTCCTCCTTCAAAACCTTTACAACGTGCAAAATCCAAACTGAGTTGTAGATTAGATGAGAGTTGAGTTCTTTGAATGCTATATATATATATATATATATATATTTCACCCCCTTGTGGCCAAAAAACCTATGACTTATGACATGACATCCTCAGAAAGTCACAAAGATTATGTGTAAAAAAATTTTTTTAAAAATGTAACATTGCAATCGCAAGAAAATGATCATTTACTTTATATTGACTAATAAACCAAGAAATTTGTACTTGTCAATATCACTATCTTTGGCTGTAATAAGAGTAAAAAGAGCTCTCTAGTGGTTCCTGCTGTAATGGAAGTCTTTTAAGGAAGTAGTTTAAGGAAGTAGTTTAAGGAAGTAGTTTAAGGAAGTAGTTTAAAGGAATGTGTTGTTCTTAATGGTTTCTGATGTCTAATTTAGTTCTAGCCATGAAATAAGGTGCTGTTGGTTTCTGGTGGTGTTTAAAAGTAACCGTAAAAACCACAAATTGTCCTAATGTACTGTAAATGAAACCTTGTTGTAAATTGATTCAACTGTTATTGAGGCTCATATTTATACAGCATTTATTTGCTTTTTTAATTATTTTTTTTCTGTCCTACAGTGCCTTCACATTATGCCAGGTTTTGTCCAGTGTTAAATCCAAAACCTCTGCTTCCTGGTGTGAATCCCCCTGAAGTTAAACTCCAAAAGCCATTTAAATACTTTGGAAAATATTTTGACACTATATATGTGAGCAATCAACTCTTTTTTTTAAGATGATACTTACAGGTGCATCTCAATAAATTAGAATGTCGTGGAAAAGTTCATTTATTTCAGTAATTCAACTCAAATTGTGAAACTCGTGTATTAAATAAATTCAATGCACACAGACTGAAGTAGTTTAAGTCTTTGGTTCTTTTAATTGTGATGATTTTGGCTCACATTTAACAAAAACCCACCAATTCACTATCTCAACAAATTAGAATACTTCATAAGACCAATAAAAAAACATTTTTAGTGAATTGTTGGCCTTCTGGAAAGTATGTTCATTTACTGTACATGTACTCAATACTTGGTAGGGGCTCCTTTTGCTTTAATTACTGCCTCAATTCGGCGTGGCATGGAGGTGATCAGTTTGTGGCACTGCTGAGGTGGTATGGAAGCCCAGGTTTCTTTGACAGTGGCCTTCAGCTCATCTGCATTTTTTGGTCTCTTGTTTCTCATTTTCCTCTTGACAATACCCCATAGATTCTCTATGGGGTTCAGGTCTGGTGAGTTTGCTGGCCAGTCAAGCACACCAACACCATGGTCATTTAACCAACTTTTGGTGCTTTTGGCAGTGTGGGCAGGTGCCAAATCCTGCTGGAAAATGAAATCAGCATCTTCAAAAAGCTGGTCAGCAGAAGGAAGCATGAAGTGCTCCAAAATTTCTTGGTAAACGGGTGTAGTGACTTTGGTTTTCAAAAAACACAATGGACCAACACCAGCAGATGACATTGCACCCCAAATCATCACAGACTGTGGAAACTTAACACTGGACTTCAAGCAACTTGGGCTATGAGCTTCTCCACCCTTCCTCCAGACTCTAGGACCTTGGTTTCCAAATGAAATACAAAACTTTCTCTCATATGAAAAGAGGGCTTGGGACCACTGGGCAACAGTCCAGTTCTTCTTCTCCTTAGCCCAGGTAAGACGCTTTTAAGACGCCTCTGACGTTGTCTGTGGTTCAGGAGTGGCTTAACAAGAGGAATACGACAACTGTAGCCAAATTCCTTGACACGTCTGTGTGTGGTGGCTCTTGATGCCTTGACCCCAGCGTCAGTCCATTCCTTGTGAAGTTCACGCAAATTCTTGAATCGATTTTGCTTGACAATCCTCATAAGGCTGCGGTTCTCTCGGTTGGTTGTGCATCTTTTTCTTCCACACTTTTTCCTTCCACTCAACTTTCTGTTAACATGCTTGGATACAGCACTCTGTGACCAGCCAACTTCTTTGGCAATGAATGTTTGTGGCTTACCTAGTGAACCAAACTGAGAGACCATTTTGAAGGCTCAGGAAACCTTTGCAGGTGTTTTGAGTTGATTAGCTGATTGGCATGTCACCATATTCTAATTTGTTGAGATAGTGAATTGGTGGGTTTTTGTTAAATGTGAGCCAAAATCATCACAATTAAAAGAACCAAAGACTTAAACTACTTCAGTCTGTGTGCATTGAATTTATTTAATACACGAGTTTCACAATTTGAGTTGAATTACTGAAATAAATGAACTTTTCCACAACATTCTAATTTATTGAGATGCACCTGTATATTTCTCATATTACTTTAGTTTGGATTAACAGATTCAGCTCTTCCTGTAATTTTCCTGTCATTTCGTAGCTGTTGCTGTTTCATATTGCCTGGTTTGTTTTGGGGTTTTTTTTTTTTTCCTTTTCTGCTCATTTCTGTCTCAGGTAACAGAGTTCTGAGTTTCTCTGATCCAATCCCTGACTCACTGACTCCTGATATAAATGCTGACGTAAACATCATCACTCCACTGTGGACTGACATTCAGACTGATAGCAGAAACATCTACTATGAAGAAATCACAGATCCTTCAGTCCAAGGCTTTAGATTTTTGGTTTTTGACTCATCGTTTCACAATTTAAACTTCAGCCTTTCAGCTGGATATTCTGTAGAAGAGCTCCACCTCAAGGACCCCAACTGTACAGGCGTAGTCGAAGATGGCAGTCTGGTGTTTAGCTTTGACGCTGATGCACAACTCTGTGGTGGTAATCTAGAGGTACAAAAGCAAGCTTACTTGACATGAGAGGCTATAACAGGAACCAAACTGTTTCATGGACTTTGTAAGAACATATTCGAGAAAGTCAGTTTCTGCGGTCGTAATATTAGCAATAATTCATTTGTAACCAAATGAATTGCTGGGCCACGCCAAATAACGACTCTAATTCCAACATCTTCTGGTACCTGATCGTTAAAAGGTAAGGGTGCTGACTCTAAATTCGACCTGATTGCAGGAGGTGAACCAAATATGCCAGTTGTTTTGGGTTGCAGCATTTTTTTTTGTAAATCTGAGTGGATAAATTCAGCTGTGAGGTGCAAACCGAGACAAAGGACAGAGCTGTAGTACTGCAGAAATGTCATTGTTCTGGAGATCTGCACCAACACACAAATAATGTTAGGTGCAATACATAAAATATTTGAAACTAGTTACGGTTGTAAGTTTGGACACCACTTCACTAGATTACATATTTTGTTGATTGTTGATTGTTGAAGTGAAAAAAAGTCAACGTAACCCAAATCAGCACTTAGTACCACCCACTTTGGCAGATATCACGGCTTGCGAATGCTTTTTGTTCCATCGTCTCCATTATTCCTTCCAAAACATTTCTAGTTCTGAGATAATCTCGTGCCATCTTGCAAGTATGTTTAAGATCTACCCACAGGTTTTCAACAATGTCAGGGGACAGTGAGGGCCATTCCGCTATTCCAAAACTTCAGCTTGCATTTCTTTAAGTAGCTCACGGTGGAACTTGAGGTATATTTAGGACCATTGTCCTGATGTAGATGCCGGCGTCTTTTCAGCTTCAGTTTCTTGACTTACTGTGTCACGTTTGCTTCCAGAATTGGTGATACTTACTGGAATACTTTCTTCCATCTACCCATACAGTGTTTCATGTATCACTGGCTGCTACACAACCCCAAAGCATAATGGATCCACCCCCATGATTATCAGTTGGCAAGGTGTTCTTCCAATCAGATACCTCTCCTTTTTTTTTTTTTTTTTAGATATCTTTGGTGATTGTGGCCAAAGAGTTCCATTTTTACTTCAGTCCATTTGGCTCGTATTCAGACTCAGAAAACAGGATAATAGGTGCTAAAATGCCCTAACAGATAGATAAGGGGTCACACGCATCAGACTGGACAGGATAGAAACTCATTATATGTTACTGTAGGTTTCAGAAAGCAGGTGATTGTACTTTAAAACATTCTGACAGGACTGATAAAGTCTTGTTTCTAATAAAGAGTAAGCTGCAGCTCTTATATCACATCCCTTTGCTCCGTTTATCTTCTTTTCCTCCACAGGTGTCCCAACCCTGATGATGGCACAGTGGAGGTGCTGCAAAACGGCCTCTCCGCATCCAGCTACTTCTCTTTCAGGATGTTCTCTTTCACTGGTCTTGGTGATAACATCTTCCTGCACTGTCAGGTCTACCTGTGCCTGCCGGATAGTGGTAACTGTACACTGGTGAGTTCAGAACACAGTCGTAACCATTGACTGGACAGTTCTTCAACAGACTAGTTAAGAAAGACAGTTTAAGATGTTCAGAAGGTCTATGCAGTTCTCTTCTGCTGGGCTGGTATGTGGATGGGCAAGTCCTCTTCCATTGCAACTTGAAGGGGCAAATCCACTTCTCCACTTCTACTAGACCACAGCTGATCACAGTTGAAACTCAAATGGCTTTGTGTGCCATTGAGAAGGTGATTAGCTACACCTTATTGAGTTTACAAGTCATTTTTAGGAGGGGGGTGATCCTTTTTCCAACTCGGTGATTCTGTTGGGTTTTTTTTTTCGTTTTTTTCTGACATGTTGGTGTTATATCTTTCACTTGGATGTTATAAGTTGCACTGAGTAAATACAGCTGGATAAAACAAAAACTGTGTCCGTCTTCATGTCAGGCTGAAAAGCAACAACATCTTTTCTTTAATTTGGCTTCAGATTTTGGCCTTTCAGGTGCTGTTACGCTGTTAAATAATGTTTTTATTGGCGTAGACATGAGCCAAAATAACTTTTACTTCCAACTCTGTGAAAGTCTATTTTTGCCTTCTGCTTGTCGTTTCTGCAGATCACCTGTTCCATGCATGTGCCTGGTCATTTACGGGTGATTGGCATTCGTCAACGTACGCACGCGGGTTTGGAGAAAATCAGCGTTTCCAAAACTTTTGTAAACCCGGCAGAAACATTTACATACAGCTTTATTATAAGATTGATAAATGAGGCCCGATGTTCTGAAAGTTTCCCAGGCACCACATATTGAGCCACTCTGTCAACCTCCTCCTGATTCCACCTGGGAAAACACAACTGCTCTGTTCTCATGAGGGGTTTAGGGAAAAAGCTCTGCAGCAACACTGGTTATGTCGGTGTAACTCTTGGTACCTGGCATGTCCGGAGCCACTAGACTACTATATGCAGTAACGTGTAGGTTTTGCAACCTGTGTCACTACAAAACACTCCAACTGTGTCTTGGGTTTATATACAAAGAAATGGAAAGTTACAGAATTTAGAATTAAAAGCACCCAGAAAGCCGTTTAGACATGTAATTTAGGTGGATTCCTGTTTTACTGGGGATTAAAATCGTAGTATATAATTTAAACAGTGTAGACAAACATCTGATTGGTCAGAAGCTGTTGATTAATTTTCTATAATAGCAGCTGTGACAGTAGTAGACTGCTGTGATTCAGATCACAGGTTTATATTCACTTGTATGGCAGACGTTCCACACAATAAGTCCAAAAGTAGGCTAGTAATGTTGTTATTTGGCAAAGACAAATGTATAATTGTAATAAGACCTTTATTTAACATTAATGGAAAGAGTCTCCAGTTTCATTAACTTCAAGAGTGAGAAAAAAAAGAGAGCCTGGTGAGTTTATATACTGTTTATATTGCTGCTACAATGTAAGTGATTACAGGAACTGACTGGTTTCATGGACAGTAAATGTAACTATAAATGGATAAAACATATGACGTGCCATTCTTTAATAAATAAATAAAAATTGTTCATCATTGGCAAAGTGTGTGGTATAGGAGGAATAAAACATTCACCATGTGCTGTTCGTCTAATAATAATAATAATAATAATTATCTAATATAATGAAATTTTTAACAATACTCATGAAAAATTTGTCCCGAAAACACGAAAACATCTCTGTTTAAACATCAATTTAATGGATAAAACACTGATGTTTTATCGTGTATTAGTGTTTTACAATACGAAGTACGAGATTTTGAAGGGTTTGTTAATGGAGAAACATTGAAGAGAGTGTAATAATAACATAGTTTTCACAGAATCTCTGTCAGGAGGAACCTGCAATGCTCTGAGTAAACCTGTGTAATGCGTACTCTGAATCCATGGCAAACATTACTTCAGAGCTGGGTTAGGGTCTGTTCAGGAAAGTCCACCAGACTGAGTGTGATTTCTCCTGACGGAGACTGCTGAGCTAAGCTCTGCAGAAAGGAGATGGACTCGATCCAGGCATCGTGTCCACACTGTCGATCCTTGATCTGTTTCTCAGCCCAGGGCAGACTGATCTGAGAGCGAGAGAGAAAGAGAAAGAGAGAGAGAGAGAGAGAGAGAGAGAGAGAAGTCCAATTCCATGTGGAATCTGATTTACAGCATCGCTCTCATCAAGTGACTCGTGTAGCATGTTGAACACAGTGCAGTGTCCTGTTGATTTTTTACTCAGATTTACCTTAATAATGATGAGCTTCTGAGAAATGTCATCTTCTTCCAAAAGTTCCTCTCCAAAACAAAGCGTGATCTCAGTTTCAGGTTCTTTTCCTCCATTACAGAACTGCTCCAACTCTGAAAGTTTTTAAGGAACAAAAAAACAAAAACACGTTTAACGTCGTTAATTATAAATAAAAAATAATGTTGGTGATAATTAATTATAATACTCCTAGCTAATTCATTATAACAGACAGACGAGCATTAGATGATTCACAGACTAAATCTGAAGCTAACCCGACCAGACGATAAGAAATAACTGATCCAAGAATCTGAACCTGAAGAGTTCTCATCCATCGACTCTCACCCAGTGCTGCCACCTGCCTCCAGAATCTAGAGAATGCAGGATGGAGTAAAGAAAACTCACAGACCCGTGAGCTAAAAACCTGTCCATTATGCTCCAAGCTCCATGTGAAGACGGACCAATCAGTGAAGTCGCTGATCCATTTGTGTATAAATTATACTTTTGTCTGATTTGGCAATAAATCTTCCCAAAGCATTTTTGTTTAGCTAGTCAGTATTGGGATGTACAGGACTTGGCCAGCCTTGGTAAAGAGTGTTTTCCCCTCTGCTAACACACCCACTTTAACTCAGGAAGGCTTGTTAACCCTTTACTGCATAGTGTTGCCATATGGCAACAATTAATTTATCTCCAATTTTTTTAGATAGGCAATAATACAAAACTACTATTTTCATATATTACTGGAAAAAAGGAAACTGTAATCTCATACATTTTTGTTATTTTTGACAATATGATACTTTCCACCATTGCACATTGTTGCCATACGGCAACAATTTACCAACTACCCCTCTAAAAAATGTCTAATTAAAAAAAATATATATATTACTTTGACTAATTCAAGCAATAAAAGGCTCGACTTCCCCCTTTGTTTACAATTACCTTGCTGGAAGAATTGTTTGTTGAAGATCAGTGTTGGTTTCACGCCTCTCTCCATCTTGCAGGCCGCGTTTGTGAGTGTATGCGGTCCCCTCCAGAAAACCCGTCCCTGACAGAGACGCTTCGCGTAAACACCTCGACTCGACGTGGTGAGAACAACGCCGCTATCCATGAACGGCAGCAGCGTGGAGATGGAGCTGATCTGAGTGGAAGTGAGGTCGGGAGGAGGAGGAGGTAGAGGAACTCGAGGAAAACTCGAGCCGCTGATAGACGGCGGAGTCGGAGACGGCGGGAGGAAAGCGATGCGAACGTCATCACTCATCACCTCCCTCCTCAGCACCTCCTCACCGAGGTAATAAACCCTGATGAGGAACGAAGGACATTCTAAGGAAGAGAGAGAGCAACAGAGAGAGAGAGAGAGAGAGAGAGAGAGAGAGGAAGAAATCACGCACTCAAGTAAACAACTAAATAACAAATTGGCCGTTCTTAATGATAAACTATTCATGAATTACCTCGGCTGTGTTCAGGAGGAGGGACGGTTTCCACTGTGAGGTTTAAGTGGATCTCATCGATGACTGGAGACGAGACAAAAACAATCACGAGTGCATCAGTGAAAACGATCCCATGGTTTACAGACGTAATCATCTCAGAGTTACTGACACGCTCCGTAATTGAACAGAATCATTGGGTGAACAACGACCCCCTCACCTCCGTCACTCTTCATCACATCGACACGCTCGGTTTGTTCATCTGCATGAAGAGCGAGGTCATTTCCCGTAGTGGCGTCAACTTCCTGCAAGTCAAGTGTAGGAAACGAATCAACGACGGGGGTTCGTGTGAATCGACGCCTTCCGACCAATCATGAGGTATTTATATCTCACCATGGTGATGCTCTGAACCGCGACAGCTGCCTCCTCTTCCTTGATCCATTTCTTTGGACTGTCTTCGTTTACCTCAGATTTGCTCCTCCTCTTTCTGCGTTTACTCCTCCTCACGTCTTTCTCCTCTTCTTCTCGCTTCATCTCAGTCAGTCCTGTGCAGAGGAAACGGTTCGCTCCGTTATACGGTATAATTGGGGATTTGGTTGGGATACTTATGCAAGGGACAGACAGATGTGTGCGGCGTCTCACCCTGTTCGTCGAGCGGGACGAGCCGGTACACTTTGTAGGGTTCGGAGATGTCGAGCTGTGACTTCTCGGTGACCTCGCTGAACTCAGGACTTTTATTCAGAGCACAGCGGAGGCGTGTTTTCCATGACGCGGGACCGGCAGGGTCGTTCTCACACAGCTTCCCCTTAAACTCAGCCCACGCCTACACCACGGGTTACACACACACACACACACACACACACACACACACACAGTCACAGGCCATGTTCCAAACCATGCAGCACTATCTGTATCCTGCTTGAGTTCCTGTGTCTTCTTGCCAGCTCATAACGATACCCATGAAAGCAGAAGTGAAGATTATTGAAAGGTGAATACCGGAGTATTTTTTATAATCGTTTTTATTTATTTATTTATTTATTTATTTATTTATTTTAATGTACATGATGCTGATGTTGATGCTTTATTTCAAAGGATTTCATTTGATTTCCCACAAAACTGAACTGAAGTGAATAGAAACACACAGCGCTGAGTTGTGTTCCAGGAGGATAAAACACTAATAATGTCAGTGTTGTGATTCTGGGAAAGAAACGAATAAAACAGAAGGGGACCTTAAAGATAGCAGCGTCCTCGTCAGTGCGGAAGTCGTGTTTGGCGGCGTGTTTCCACGGGATACGAAACATGGTCTTCTCGTCGTCTTCCCATACGAGTCCCCGGTATTTCCCACTGCTCACCTGCACACACACACACACACACACACACACAGAATAAATATTGCTCACAGTACGATAAGAACTTGATAAGAAAGTAATGTTTATGTTTTTATGTAGTTGTGGTCATGTGAGAGCAGTGGAAAGAAAGAGAGCAAAAATAATAACAGGTACAGTGGGTATAGAAAGGAATCCCCCCCCCCTTTAAAGAATCACATTTTGTTGCTTTTCAGCCTGAAATGAAGACGGACACAGTTTTTGTTTTATCCAGCTGTATTTACTCAGTGCAACTTATAACATCCAAGTGAAAGGTAGAACACCAGCATGTCAGAAATAAATAAATAATTTAAAAAAAAACAGAATCACAGAGTTGGAAAAAGGATCACCCCCTCCTCCTAAAAATGACTTGTAAACTCAATAAGGTGTAGCTAATCACCTTCTCAATGGCACACAAAGCCATTTGACTTTCAGCTGTGATCGGCTGTGGTCATTCTGATTAGCTCAGCATGAAAAGAGCTTTCATGGAGCATTTGAACTCTGAAGCAGTTGCAGGAATTTATGACAGAGTGGTCATTGTGTGAATGTGACAACAATATCACAAATTCCCCATAAATGTGGCTTGTATGGGAGGGTTGCAAGAAAAAAGCCACCCACGACTGAAGATTCTGAGGCCACATGGAAAAAGGTGTTATGGTCAGATGAGACTAAAATTGAATTATTTGGCCTCAACACCAAACGATATGTCTGGCGGAAATCCAATACAGCTCACCATCCTAATAACACCATTCCTACAGTAAAGCATGGAGGTGGTAATATCCTGTTATGGGGGTGTTTCTCTGCAGCAGGGACTGGAGCACTCGTCAGGATAGAAGGAAAATGGATGGGGCAAAATACCATCAAATTCTTGAGGAAAATCTGCTGCCCTCTGCCAGAAAGTTGTCAATGGGAAGAAGGTTTACCTTCCAACATGACAATGACCCAAAGCGCACAGCAAAACTGACCACACAGAGGTTGAAGGAGAAAAAGGTGAATGTCCTTGCATGGCCTAGTCAGAGCCCAGACTTAAACCCCATTGAAAATTTCTTAAAATGGTCCATTTCACAGCGTCCCAACTTTTTTGGAATTGGGGTTGTAGATCAACAAGAAAGAAAGAAAGAAAGAAAGAAAGAAAGAAAGGAGAATAATGTACTCACCTGCTCCACCATCCAGGAGCGCAGTCGGCGTGTGCAGCGTATTTTCCCTGACAGCATCTGAAAAAAACGAAAGCGAATATAAACGTTCTGTACAGATCTCCTGAAATCCTCAGGCTGTGAGAACTAAAGAACCCTATGTTATGGTAAATGATCTGCACAGCAACTTTTAACACTTTTACACTGTTTCTCATTCACCATTCACACTCACACACCAATGACAGCAGAGCTGCCATGCAAGGCGCTAGCCTGCCATCGGAAGCAACTTGGGGTTCAGTGTCTTGCCCAAGGACACCTCGGACGTGGAGTCATGTGGGCCGAGGACAACCCGCTCTACCACCTGAGCCACAGCCACCCAAACTGTTCCACACTGGGTCAGGAGAACCATGTGTCTTTACCACACTTCAGCAGCAGGAACACAGAGTCGCCCTTCATTAAACACATACAGCCTTTATCTGGGGTTTAGTTTTATCTCCCTCCTCCAGCAGCTCGGTTTAATGCAGTTATCGGACTCTGGGACTCGGAAAACTCGCCGTATTTCTCCCTTAAAAAGAAAGGGACTGTTTTATGCTTAATCCACAGAATTCAGGATTTGGGGACTTTTTAAAATTGGGGATTAGTTTAACTGTCGACTGTCTCACGGCTGACGAGGCACCAAAATAATTAAATAAACAACATGCCGATGTTACATTAACGCAGTACAGTTACATGACACTTACTCATCTTATTAACACACTGTTGCGCTTTGGCTCTGAATTAAACTTCATCAAACTACAAATGAAACGAAGCACAAAAGGAGAGCGGTCTGTAACTGTTACAACAGAAGCCTACAATGAGGAAACTAACGTACATGGCGATTTACATTGCCGTTGCCCTGTAATATTGCAGTGTTGGGTTTATTGAGTCATACTGAATCATATTACAGATCTACAACATCTCAGGAACATTACAAACTGCATCTTTAGATCTGCGTTAGATTCCATATTTACCGGAACGCGTAAATTATCCAGTCTGAACATAACTAGCTCACCGGTGATTCATCCTCTAATCATGGAGAATAAAAATCATTTCCGATATACTCACGAAATATCAAATGATATCAAATATCAATAAGGATTTCAGTAAAAGGTGCCTTACATGTGAACTGAACGCACAATTTGCTTCTGAGTAGCGCAACAGAAAAGCGTTCACAAGTTCGAATCCCAACAACGCCACAGCCAACCATGGTCTTGATTTTGACCACATTTGTGATGCAATTTTGTGTGTTTTTTTTTTTTTGCGGAAAACTACCTGAATTGGCGAAAGTGCAATCGCACGAAATAGTTTGCACGGTCTTTCGCAGTGATGTCTGTTGGCAAATGAGACCTTTTAGCTGTACTCACGTTCGACACGCGTGAATCGAAGGGGGCTTTGGCTGAATGCGTGTTGTGATGACGTCACGTCACGTGTCTTGGCCCGAATCTGCGGAAAAATCGCAAGCTCCTGCGTATATTGCGGAGTTTCCTCGATTTTGCGTTAATTTCTGTGATCACAAAATGGCAAAATCCTGGAGGGACTGGTGGGAGGAGCATACTCTCTCTCACCTGTCAATCACAGGGACACTAGCCAATCGTGGGCGTCACTGCGCCCATGTATGCAGATGAGGGCAGTTGGCCATATAATGTATATTGCTTGTTGATGATGTTAAAATGTGGAGCTCCTACACAAAAAGGTTGGCAGATCTTATAGAGTCTTTTAAATGGTTATTATTTTTTGGTATTTTTTCATGTCACCCCCCCACTCACGCCCCTTATGGGGGCGTGTCCCTCAGTTTGACTTCCTCTGCTAGCTGATAATCACTGTATGATCTGTACAATTCAACTGTGAGAAGAGTGACACACTTCATCAACCAAATTTACCCGATTAACAACGTTGACTGTAGCTAGCTGGCTAGAAACTTCCGTACAGACATGGAAAAATACATGATCCTGATTGGTTAATTCTGCATCTCCCCAAAAGCAGCTGCTAACCAATAAAAATGTGACGAAGCAAGCTAAGGGACGGGTTCGATATGCAATCATATGATGACACTGTTGATCATTTATGAGCGTCATTACATTGTAGTTACTGTGCAAAACAATGTTATACATACAGTTGAACAGATTATGTTAGCCCTTTATCAAAGAAATATCCTATAATAATAATAATAATAATAATAATAATAATAATAATAATAATAATAATAATAATAATAATAATACAGTAAAAATGAACCATTTTTCAAGTTAGCAAAAATATTGAAATATGTGACTGACAGGTGTTTCTTGCTGCCCAGGTGTGCCATTACCATTACCATTAATAGCTCTGAACATCTACTCTTGTTCTGAGCCCTAGGTTTCACCTGTGAAGACTGCATTTGTTGTTAAAAAGGATAAACCAGCATGAAGACCAGAGAAGAGGGACAATACAACAATCTGGAATGTCCTGAAAAAGAAAGAAACCCCCCTGGTGTACTAACAACCAGACATGGAACAGGAAAACAACAACATTGGAAGACCAAAAACATTGTGAGAGCTGTGAAGAAAACCCCCCAAAACAACAGTCAGTCACATCACCAACATCCTCCACAGGGCAGGGGTGAAGGTATCACTATCCACCATTTGAAGAAGACTCTGAGAGCAGAAATACAGAGACGCAAACCACTCATCAGCTGTAAGGATCGGAAATCCAGATTGGAATTCGCAAATAAATACAGAGACGAGCCACAACAAGATGAACCTCTACCAAAGTGATGGAAAGGCCGAAGTGCGGAGAAAGAAAAGATCCAAAACATACAAGCTCATCTGTGAAACATGGTGGAGGTAGTGTCATGGCTTGGGTTTGCATGGCTGCTTCTGGAACGTTCTCACGAATCTTTATCGATGATGGAACTCACGATGGTAGCAGCACAAAGAATTCAGAAGTTTGCAGGAACATTCTGTCTGGGAATTTACAGAGAAGTGCATCCAATCTATAGCAAAAACAAAAGAATTGGTTTTGCCATTCCAGTAATTTCGTGTTTGTACCCGGTAACCTGTTGCCTTTGACACTTTGCTGTAAGTGTCTCCCGCCATAATCAGTTCTACCCTGTAACTTCCCCAAGTAATCAGATTAGTCCTTTAATTGGTTCGTCATTTTTGTCACGGTGTATAGACGACAGTTAGCGCACTCCAAAAACGGTCGCACATGGTTGAGCCAATATGAAGATTTTGGAGGGGGAATGACCGCAGGCAGACAGACAGACAGACAGACAGACAGACGCATACACACATACACACAAACACACGCCGAAAGTTGCACAACAAACACAAAAGAGCCATCTCTGATGGCCAGTTTGTTTACAGGAGAGGGGACAAATGTGTATTTAGAGAGCATTTGATTGGAAATATATAAATATATAAATATATAAATATATATATACTGTTATTTGTGTCGACAATGCAAAGGGACTCGTACAAAAGCCGACAAAACACCGATTTTTGATTTTAATGGACACTTTTAATGGATACAAGAGCACTTTTGATAATGCAGAACTGGATCATAAATGGAGAGGCGAAGATACAGCCAAGTTTTAAAGCATGCGGAGATATAATCTGAGCAACAGTTTTATTTAGCTGGATTTTTCGTTCAGATTTCAAGTTCATGATAAATACTAAAAGGCCTCATTTGTTGACCGGAGGTCACTTTATAGCCGAAGAGATACAGGGAAGGAGAAAACACAGAGTTTCAGATCAGTCCATACATGTGTAACAGTTCACACTGTATCACTTAAACCGAATTACTAATCAGTTCTCATGTTTTATATGCAATATACATACTGTAAACCCTTACATTTACGGAAACAACACCTGCAAAACTTCAGTATCAGTCTTTATGCCACAGTAACCGGGTCACTTCAAAATAAAAAGAAAATAAATAAAAAAACCTTTCAATGCTAAAGATTTGACACACTTATTTAAAATCTGTCACGTGAAAGGGTCGAGTTTAAGTTTCGTTTACCTTCTGTCGGTGTGTCTGTGCTGCTCCGTGTCGAAAGGGTGTGGGATTCAGTCTCAAAGTATGTGTGTGTGTGTGTGTGTGTGTGTGATCTCTGCTCTGATCACTCGCCCAAACACCCGTTCTCGTTTCCCAGAAATCACGTGATCACTGCAAACTCGGCTTGCACGTTTTCATTCTCACCGCCAGAGGGCGGAAAAAAAAGCAATAGTCACTAAAGTGACGTGGTAAACATTTATTTATTTTACACAAGTATGTTATTTACGCGATTTAATCAGTATAAATAAGGTAATTATATGAAAGAGAAATAGATACATACATTATCATTTTATTCTATTCTTTTAAACCCTGCTGGGGGAAAAGAAAAAAAAAACCCAATAGAAACCATCACAGAAATTCTAATGGTTTCAACTACAAATACCATTATAAATAGCCATCAGCTAACCATTAAAACCATCACCATTATTGCTATCCACTAGACATAACACGCTACCAATAGAAGGCAACGGATTACCAGTAGAGACCCACAGGGACCGTTACAGTTTGCATTAAAACCAATACAATTCCCATTACAACCATTACAAATTCTGTGAGGGTTTCTATTGTTTTGTTGTTGTTGTTGTTGTTGTTGTTGTTTTCAACAGGGAAGATAGAGGTATTCTTATAAAGATAAAGGTATATTTTCAATTTTACAACTCTATTTACTCTGAGGAGTTTTTTTTAAAAATTGAGTTTGGGACAGACACCTAACTGAGAATCACTTTACAAAGTCTTAAAGAAATATAATGTTTGCTTTATTGCGTGTGTTACGCACGTGCCTCAGATGTCCTGGTGTGTGCTGAACTGCTTGATTAAATGATTGTGGCGCCATTTAGCACTTAAAAATGAAAAGTTATTAGCTTTGCTTTAATGCTTTTTAAAGGAATCATTTCCTTACGGCGACACGGTGGCACGGTGGCTAGCTCCAGGGTCCCCGGTTCAATCCTGAGCTCATGAGGGTCACTGTTCTCCCTGTGTCCATGCGCGTTTCCTCTGGGATTTCCAGTTTCCTCCCACTGTCCAAGTAGGTGGATCGGAAGCGCTAAATTGCTGTAATGGTGAGTGTGTGAATGGATCCACAGTGACCCTGAACACAATAAATAATAATAATAATAATAATTAATAACTAGTTACATTTATATAACACTTTTCTAGACACTCAAAGCGCTTTACATAGTATGGGGGGAAATCTCCTCAACCACCACCGGTGTGTAGCCTCCACCTGGATGATGCGACGGCAGCCGTAGTGCTCCAGAACACCTGCTATAGGTGGAGAGGAGAGATGTAACCAATTCAGGGATGGTGATTATTAGGGGGCCATGATAGACAAGGGCCAATGGGGCAATTTCGCCAAGACACCGGGGTGATACCCCTACTCTTTACGAGAAGTGACCTGGGATTTTTTTAATGATCACAGAGAGTCAGGACCTCGGTTTAACGTCTCATGCGAAAGACGGATAAGACGGATCTTCAATAAAGCACTTATTGAAGATTATCAAATGGAAAATGTGCTTTCAGTCTACGCCAATGAGCCAAAACATTATGACTACTTACAGATGAAGCAAAAATAACGGTGATAATCTCAAGGTCTGGGACATATTAGGGTCGGGGCTGTTTTTGATGGCACACAGAGGACCAACAGCATATTAGGCAGGCAGTCATAATGTTTTGGCTCATCTGTGTATAATGTGAGTATACACATAATATGATATAAATAAATAAATAAAAACAATGACAGAACTTACTTTTCTTCTTCCTATAATCTTCAGATGATGCAACTTCTTGTTAGACATGTGGAATATGTCCAAATATTTCATAGGGGTGAATATGTCCAGGTAACAGCGTTGATTAAAACTAAAATGTGTCATTTGTCCACATCACAATGTGCCATGTATCAGAATATCTTTTTATTTTGTAATTATATACTTGTTTATTTTATTTTGTATCAATATATGTTACGTGTGTGTGTGTGTGTGTGTGTGTGTGTGTGTGTGTGTGTGCTGTTAAACACATTAACACACGCGCACTAAGAGACAGAACTAGTCATCAGAAATAAACAATAACCTCAGGTTTTTAAGGTGTTTTTTGCATTTAAGGTGGATCAAATTAAAAGCGAATGTGTGGCAATTTTACACATTTAAAGTCAACACTAAATTAATTTATCACATTACTACATTAACACTAAGCATGCTGGGAAATAATATGATGAATAATGACAAACTAAATATAATTCTATGCACATAAGTATATAAGATGTGAGCATTGCTGTCCACCTTAAGAGACACATGGGCGGAGCTAAAGGAAAGCGAAAGTGCAAGAGGAAACGGTCGGAAAAGTCCTGCAGCTCATCTCACCGCATTCATCTCACATCACATCTTTTACTCCGCGAAACTCTTCAAAAATGTCCAAGTTTAAGATCAGTCCTGACAACGAGCTCAAGGTGAGACACAAACACACATTTACCTGCATGTTAGAGACTTTAATTACCACCGCAATTAACAATTAACACCAGCAGCCATCGGCCCGGATCAGTAGGCGGGGTTTCGTGTCTTTCTGGGGACCTGCCAAACATGTCCCCACAACGACAGGACTAGCTGAACAGCTTTGACCTTGTGAGGACATTGTTGCTGGTCCCCACGAGGAAAACCGCATGGTTACAAAAACTACAACTTTTACTTTTGGTTATGTTTAGGTGTAGCATAGCATTAATTAGCTGCAGCAATGCTCGCGCGCCAGGAGAAGGTCCTCACAAGGATAAGATGTAGATTTACCTCAGGAGGAGATTAATTAGTCGTGTTTTGTACTGAAAATCCTGGTTTACACACCTGGAGTACTTTAATAGTAAAATAAAAATGGAAACTTTAGGTTTGGTTTGGTTTGGTTTATCAAAACAGTGTGAAAAGTAGTAGTAAAACGTTTGTGTGTGTGTGTGTGTGTGTGTGTGTGTGTGTGTGTGTGTGTGTGGCTTAACTGTAAACCTACAGTACAATTGTACATTTACAATTACAGACAAACCCCAAAACACAGCTTTCAAACTAAGTTCCTCACGCTCTAAATTAGCAAACCCACACTACAAACTTCACTGAAACTAAACTAAACCTGGGTTTAACTTTAAATCTGGATTACATCAGGAACGATCTGTATGTGGCATTAGACATTAAAAACAAAACAAAAAACTAAATGAATGTTAGGCTTAGTCTTAAACCTAAACTTCACATTTCACTAAAACTCAGTCTTAAAAACCTAATCTTCAAACTTTTTTCCCTATAATGACTAGCAGTTTTGTGATGTTTAGTTTTACTTTCTATTGGAGACACCACACACACACACACACACACACACACACACAAACATCAAGAACTTAAACACTAAAAAAGCTTGGCTTTACTAATACTACTGTATTAATTCATTAACTATGGTTAATTATTGTGTTTTATTTTCTCTGCAGGTTCAAAACTACCGCCATTCACTGTATCAGAAGGTAGAACATCTTCAGAAAATTTACATGGACTTGCATATACATTTACTACATATATATATATATACACAGATGTTCTTTTCTGGAAGTCGAGTTATAGTCATTCGTTTGTATATGTGTCTCTAGTTATATATTTATATTTGACATATTTACGTTCAGGCAGAAGATCTTTTCTCTAATCATATTCCAAAGAAGATTTCTCAGCTGGACAATCTGATTCAGGTAAATACTGCTTTAATTAAATAAGAATACTAAGTGATGTGGCGGTGTGATGAAGTAGGGTTGCCACCTCGAGTTGATCATTTTCCTACAACGGCTCACCCCGATGTGTTTTATTCCTCTTACACCACAGCAGTTTACCAATGATTACAATTTTCTGTTTCTTAAATAACGGCACGTCATACTTTTTATCCATTTATAGTTACATATAACGTTATGGAACGTCCACGAATCAAGTTAGTTCCTGTTATCACTATACTGTCTTTTTTTTCTGTAAAGTTACGGCTTTACCTCTGTTACTGGAGACTCCTTCCAATGCATTTCTCCTCACAGAAAACATGTCGGCGATTATACACGTTTTTTTAATGTTCATGCGGAGCGTCCACCCTGGGAACGAGCCGTTACTATACCTTCTGACCAATCAGAATCCAGAATTCATTACCGCTATCGTATATAGTATAATAATATGATAGTGATGACATCATCATAAAATATATCGGTTATACAATAGGGTAAGTTCATACTGGTGTTTTAGTAGCAGGGTTATATCGTTTTGTATTATATTTTATATTATGTTATATATTGTTCCAGCATCCAGTACTGATGTTGTTCTTTGTTTCAGGAGGAAGAACTGTGCGTCTCGGATCTCTCTTCCCTCCATGCGGCCCTTGATATTCCCATTCCTGATCCTCCAAACCCGGAAGAGGAGGTTCGCCTTCACTATTATGAGTATCTCGTGTAATTTTGTTTTATGCCATTTAATTTCTCTCCTTTTTTTTTTTTCTCCAAACAGGAAATGGAGACAGATAAAAATGAAGAAGAGGAGAAGAAGAAGAAACGTAAGAATTCCCACGTACTCCAACATGTCTGTAGCTCTGTAGAACGTTCTCCAGGATTAACATGTTATTAAATCTAATTAGTTGCATGGTTTTGTTGGGGTTTTTTTTTTTTATTCCTGTAAAGGTCCTGTGTGTGGCTTCATCAAAGGAAATGTGAAGATCATGAAGCTGCTGGACGTGGTGAAGCCTGAAATCACGGGTCTAAAAGAGACCTGCATCACTGTGAGTCATCAACTAAGCTCAAAAAAATGAACCGGGTATCCAATCAGATAGAGCTGAAACATTCCCGATAGGAATATTGCTGTTTAATTGGTTTGGTATTTTGTGGTGTATTTTGTGAATTAAGGATGTCATTCACGTGTCTTCATTGCGCAGGTTTCCTGCTGGATTTCGCTGCTGATCCCTAAGATCGAGGACGGAAACGACTTCGGAGTCGCAATTCAGGTCTGTTCACGTGCCGTCGTTATAAACCAAAGAGTAACTAATGAGGACAGAGTGCCTGGGCCCCGTTCTTCGTACATGGATTACAGAGTTATAGCTGGATTGAACTGTTGACGATTTTGATACGATCCTGGATTTATGGTCTGTACACCGAAGTGGGAGTGGCCTAAACCGGAAGGGGTTTTCTTTCACTTGAAAACAACTGGGTTAAAACCCCCAGATGTAGAAATATCAACATCGTGTGAATCCTGGCTCTGACAGTTCGACCTCAGCTACATCACCCCAGTACATAGTTAGTGTCCCAGTGTGTGGGAATGTTCGGGGGCGAGCAAGAAAACAAACCCGGATGATGCGGTGCTGGTGAAGAGTCTCGTTAGTCGGCAAATATGAGAAGATTTACAGGGTCAATGGAAAATATTTTACTTAATATTGTACGTTATTAATTTCTTAATGATCCGTGATGGTTTTGTTTTTTTCAGGAGAAGATCCTGGAGCGAATCGCAGCTGTGAAAACCAAACTGGAGGGATTTCAGACCAACATTAACAAGTATAAATTAATTTACACATTTAAAAAGTGTGTAATTATATTTAGCAGAATATACAGCACTACAGTGACTGCGGTGTGTGTGTGTGTGTGTGTGTAGGTATTTCTCAGAGAGAGGTGACGCAGTAGCCAAAGCCTCCAAAGAAACGCATGTGGTGAGAAAAACAGCTCCGTATAGTAATGTTAACTGTGCTTCATTAATAATACGCGTAAAGTAACCCGCGTTGTGCGCGATTACAGATGGACTACCGCTCACTCGTCCACGAGAAAGACGAAGCAGCGTACTGCGAGATCCGGGTCATCTTACTCGACATCCGCGGATATTACGTCTGTATTCCGTCAGATCACGTTGTTATCGTTTCATTGTTTGACGGCGTTTCGTTTCTTACGACACATTCACTCATGTCTGTGTTTTATTATACACGACTTTTATTTGACATGAAGGACTGTAACGGTGTAACACCCCGTGTCCGTGTGTGCAGGCGGAGCTGTACGACATCATCAGTAAGAACCTGGAGAAGGTGGTGAACCCGAAAGGAGAAGAGAAACCCTGCATGTACTGAGAGCGAAGACGCTTCACCTGTCTCACCCCACACCTGTTAGAAAAGCTGTTTCTATTGAATGGTTCTGACCAATCACAACTACACACTGTAATGTGACACTCATGTCGATACAAATAAAACCGTAGTGTTTGATATTAAACCCGTGACTCCGCCTTTTTTTTTTTTTCTTCTTTTTTTTGGTTAAACTCCTACAGCGCAAAATTCGAGCTGAACATCTCGCCTGAAAACCTGAATTCGTGTTACTACATCATCAAATACGTGAGCCAATCAGGTTTCAGTATGCAAATATCTTCTATTACACGTTTCAATTTTAGAACACTGAGTGACGGGTACAAACAAAACACCTCTGAGGAAAGTTCAGACTCCACAAGTCTTTATCCTTTATTTATTAATAACAGAAGCTGGGCTGACTCGACCCTTCATTCTGATACACAATCAGACGTCACACTAACTCAGACAGAGGACATGTTTTACTTTTTTTTTTTTTTTTTTAAATTATACATCACTCAAACACATGACATTTCTGAAAATGAAAATAATAATAATAATAATAATAATAATAATAAAGCTGATGTGGATCTGCTCAGACTTCTGGTCCTTCTCCTCCCGGGATCAACTGTAAACACACCGTTTTATCATCACCATCACACCATATACTCTTTAATTATTCACTGTTCATTTCTGTTCTCAGTGTTGACCATCAGCTCCGTCCCAAACACCAGTGCTCGTCCCTAATCAGTGTTCTTACTAGTACGGTAGCCATTTTAGGGCTCCATCCCCAATTAATGTTCTTACTAGAATGTCAGCCATTTTAGGGCTCCGTCCCAACTACTAGCATTTTTCCCTAACTAGTGTTCTTACTAGAATGTTGGCCCTTATACGGCTCTGTCCCAAATGCAAGCATTCTCCCCTAATAAGTGAACTTACTAGAACCGCAGATATTTTAAGGCTCTGTCCCAAACACTAGTGCGCTTCCCTAATTAATGTTCTTACTAGAAAATCTGCCGTTTTAGGGATCTGTCCCAAACACTAGCTTTCTCCTCTAATTAATGTTCTAATTAGTGTGGTAGCCATTTTAGGGCCCCATTCCTAATTTGTGTTCTTACTAGAATGTTGGTCCTTATAGGGCTCTGTCCCAAATGCTAGCATTTTCCCCTAATTAGTGATCTTATTAGAACCTCAGCTATTTTAGGGTCATTTTAGGGCTCGGTCCCAAAATGTAGTGTTCTTCCCTAATTGATGTTCTTATTACATCATTAGCATTGTTCTTACTGGACCGGCAGCCATTTTAGGGCTCTGTCCCAAATCTAAGGTTCTTCCTTAATTATTGTTCTTACTGGACCGTCAGCCATTTTAGGGCTCTGTCCCAAATCTAAGGCTCTTCCTTAATTATTGTTCTTACCGGACCGTCAGCCATTTTAGGGCTCTGTCCCAAATCTAAGGCTCTTCCTTAATTATTGTTCTTACCGGACCGTCAGCCATTTTAGGGCTCTGTCCCAAATCTAAGGCTCTTCCTTAATTATTGTTCTTACCGGACCGTCAGCCATTTTAGGGCTCTGTCCCAAATCTAAGGCTCTTCCTTAATTATTGTTCTTACCGGAACGTCAGCCATTTTAGGGCTCTGTCCCAAATCTAAGGCTCTTCCTTAATTATTGTTCTTACCGGAACGTCAGCCATTTTAGGGCTCTGTCCCAAATCTAAGGCTCTTCCTTAATTATTGTTCTTACCGGACCGTCAGCCATTTTAGGGCTCTGTCCCAAATCTAAGGCTCTTCCTTAATTATTGTTCTTACCGGACCGTCAGCCATTTTAGGGCTCTGTCCCAAATCTAAGGCTCTTCCTTAATTATTGTTCTTACCGGAACGTCAGCCATTTTAGGGCTCTGTCCCAAATCTAAGGCTCTTCCTTAATTATTGTTCTTACCGGAACGTCAGCCATTTTAGGGCTCTGTCCCAAATCTAAGGCTCTTCCTTAATTATTGTTCTTACCGGACCGTCAGCCATTTTAGGGCTCTGTCCCAAATCTAAGGCTCTTCCTTAATTATTGTTCTTACTGGACCGTCAGCCATTTTAGGGCTCTGTCCCAACCTCCAGCACCCACCATTGTGATGTTGTTTCCGTTGAGGAGAATCTGATCCAGTTTTGTTATCCGTCGTCCCTCAGGTGTGATCTCGCTGCACAACGACAAACATGTTAGCATTTAGGAAATTATAAAACTTAGAAATCTGTAAAATATATATATATATACGTACAACTCGGTGACGTCCTCGAGCACCATGTCTGATTACACGCTGGTCAAGGGCAAACCGTACAAACTAGCATGCAACAAAAACAACAACTGGCAAATTCTGAATTAGCAAACTCGTGTAATTCAGGAGAAACTCTGAGAGGATACTGACAAAATCATCGAACCCCAGCAAGGTTCCCACGATCTCTTTATCGTTCTTCATGACGATGTGAATTCGGGAGCCGATACATTTATCCACCAGCTCTGTAAAAAAACAAAAAACAAAAAAGAAAACAAAACAAAACAGTGAACAGCAGTATGAACAATCCACGCCAAGCTAAGCTATGCTAACTAGCTACTTCACGTTACGCTAGAAATGCTCAAATGAAATGGTGGAATCTGATTGGTTAAATGGATTTTACATTCAAAACACCTGTATTGTTTCCGCTTTCTACTTTCTATCAGTTCAACGTATCGTATGTTTTCGAAAACGTAAAGCAGAAGTTTGTAGTAAAAAAAAAAATCAATGGACCAATCAGGTTCCAGCGTTTCATTCAGGAAATTTACTTGTAGCTAAACGCGACGATTCTGAATTTCTCCAGTTTGTTAGTTTTCACTTCATTAGAGTTAGTTATATTTATTCTATATAACTGTATACATTTATATATATTTTGTATCTTTGCAGCAAAAAAAGACTTTCACAATAGTTTTTAAGTACTGATATTTAAGTAATAATGTAAACTAATCTAAAAAAAAAAATTAAACAGGTCAATAATTTATTACAATTTATTTTTCTAATGGGTGATTAAAAGTAAAGAAGAAGAGTAACAAAACCTTAAACTACTCTTTTTTTTTTTTTAATTAACATCCAAATATTTTACCTCAGCTACCTGAAGTAAAACCTGAGGAAACACCTTCTATACATTTCATTTTAAAAAGTAAAGCATGTGAAAGTGTCTTAAAAAACCCAAATCCACACAATAAGACACGTTTAAAGTCAAGAATTCCAGTTTAATTATCAGATTGTGAATAAACACCATTTAGTTAATAAACAGGATTATTACAAATAGCTAAAACATGCGTTCCTCTGGTTACGTCCCAAACAACACCCCGGAGCACTAAATAGCACGTAGTGTTGCTGTATCTGTACTATTTGGACATCCGGTATTAGTGCGCTAATACGCGATTTGGGACGCAAAAAGTCATTTGTACTTTGTTAGCACAAAGCAGGCTGAGTATAAAACACAGCCGCGTGAGGACAGAATGTATAAATAACACCGTTACAGAGTCGACGAGCTAAATAAAATAACAACAAAGTTTATAACCGCGCTCTTACCGAGGGGTAACAACTGTGAGGGGTTTGAAGCTGGTGTTGCCGCCATTTTGCAAACAACGTAACCCGGAACTGGACTTGACAGACTTGAGACGTACACCGGAAGTAGATTTGCGAAACTGTAGCCGCGTTCGATTATATATATATATATATATATATATATATTTTAAACCTACATTAAGTGTTTAGATGTGAAACAAAGCGCGAAAAAACGAGTCAATTAAATAAAAACACGTAAATTACGTTACTAATTTTACTACATACTTGTGTTCATGACGTAAGAAGTAAATAAAATAATGATCTTTCCACAACAGTGTCAAGCTGCATTTTTTAAAAATTCTTATTAACTTCAAAAGAGAGAAAGAAGCGAGTCTGGAGAGGGAACGAGCGTTTATAGCTGCTGTAACGCAAATGATGCGTCTACACAGAAACTAACCTGTTCCTAATTTGTATAAAATGGTGTCCATGTTCTCAAAATAACAGTAAAGGGAACAGACATGTCTACGTAGCTAAACGTTTTGTAGAAATGACTTCTTTTAATTAAAAAACAAACAAACAAACAAAAAAAACTATTTTTACAGCCTGTAAATATATAATGTAAATATATAATGTAAATAAGACATCACAAAAACCGAAAGACGAGCATCGGAGTCATAGAAAAGAATCCTTTCCAATTTATTAAGACTAATCAAAATTGAAGGTGCATCAAAGAAACGTGTAAAACAATGCTGAAACGGAAAATAAAAATGAAGACACGTCAAAACCACTAATAAAAAAAAATAATAATTAAAAACACTAAACAGAAACCCTTTAAAAACAAATTGTCCAGCTAAATTAACAGAGAACATGGATGTACAGCTTTTTTTAAATCGAATAGAGAGAGATCACAAGGATGAAACCCAACGGTCCCAGATCACAACGAGGGTCAACGAAGGCGGAGCCCGACTCTGTGGTTGGAGCAGCCAGTCAGAAAGCGGATTATCTAAACTCAGCTCTTCGGCTAATGTAACTGGTTAGTGAAACTCTGGTGGTGAGGTCACGTGATCAAATTTGACTTACGCCTTAGTAATGCCAGGGACCATTTTTAAATGAACATTTATGACATCGTGGATAATAGCCAACTCACATGCTAAGCTACATGCTTGTTACACCGATGCTAAGTGAGTGGGCTCTGTAGACTAGAAGTAAGCTTTTGTTTGTTTGTTTGTTTTTTTAAGTGCACCACTATGACGAGACACCAAATGACAAACGTGTGGGTAAACAAGGTGTGTACTTGCTAGTAGTCAGCTTTATTCTACCTAAACATACTGTAAATCAGCCACATGATTACCTCAGGTGTGTAATGTCTGTAGTGTGTGTACTGAAGAAGCACTGAGTGCTCAGCATTTGTGTTTATCGATGCGTGTGATTAGGAATCACTTCCTGTTACAGCTGTGGTGACGACTAATCTGCCAGATATAATTTTTCATCATATTATATTCATTTATTTTATTCATATATTTTAATATATTATGGTATCATCTTATTTTATGCAGCATTTCTGATCTGATATTTAAAAACCAGACGGACAGACAGACAGACAGACAGACAGACAGACAGACAGACAGACAGACAGACAGAGACAGAGTTATAGATGGACAGAAAGAAACGAAAAGATAATGGACGCATCGATACAGTCTGTTATATGCATCCCAATATAACAGACACCGCACACTGGACAGTAGAGTTACAATTATATATATATATATTTTATATAATTTATATATATATATATATATAAAATATACACATTTGACATCCATCCAGAACTCTCGATGAGTGACGTTAAGGCCGCTGATTTCAGGTAAACACGCTCAGCTCGGGGTGAGGCAGCGCTACATGCTGATTGGTCAGACAGTAAGGACAGAACAGACACTGGAACAGTAGTGTGTTAGATCTAAGAGTGGATGAAATGATGATGGAGTGTGTGTGTGTGTGTGAGTGAGGAGAGAGGCAGTCACTGCTTGGTTGTTGTCGTAGACGGTGGGTTCGTTATTAACGCTGGCTGAGAAAGCGTCGAGAACCACGATGACATCACCGACTTGGCGCTGTTCAAGGCTCCACCCACAGACTGGCCTAAAGAGAGAGAGAGAGAGAGAGAGAGAGAGAGAGAGAGAGAGAGAGAGCGAGCAACAATTAACACCTTGGGTCTGAAGAAATGGAGCCAACGTGAATTAGGTGTTGGTGATTGGCCGGTACTGACCCACAGCTCTGCCGGTCTGCACCACGCTCCTGCTGGTGCTCATCACTGCGCTGCCCAGTCTCCGCCCTCTTTCACTGTTCTGTACCGAGCTACACAACGCACACAAAATTACATTCATACATAAAAGGTCAAGAGCTTCAGTTCGTGTTCACATCAAACATCAGAATGAAGAAAAGTGTGTGATCTCTGGGACTTTAACCGTGGCGTGGATGTTGGTGCCAGAAGGTACTGCTGATCTCCTGGGAATTTCCCACACAACGGTCTCTAGAGTTCACACAGAATGGTGCGAAAAACAAAAAACACACCCTGATACTCCTCAGCTGTGTCCCGTCTCCGAATGGAAGACGCTTTGGATAAAATGAGTAAACGTAAACACATCCGCCAGGGTTCCACCTATCCGCTTTGTTGCGTCTCCACAACCACAACACACACAACAGCCTGTCTGTGTTTAATCGACCGCGGATGAAATGATAAAGGAAAGAAGAGCTTCAGCGGACTCACTGTGAGAAACGCAGCTTCACGTCCGCCACGCTGTACTGACCCTGGAACGGGTGGCTGTGGGGACACACACGAGACACGCCTCCATTTATTCACCTCATCACATCACTGTATGAAAACCGTTATTTTTCAAACGCAAAACACTAATTAATAAACAGCAGTGCAACAGAATTTTTCATTTATTCTTTCTTTCTTTTTTCCATCTTTTTTGTTCCATCCTTACTTTTTTTTTTTTGCCTTTCTTTCCATTTTCTTTTTTGGTTTATTATCTTTATTCATAAAGATATTTCTCCTTTATCATTTTTACCCCCTTTTATCTTTCTCTCTTATTTTCATCTTTCTTTCTCTCTCCCCGCTCTTTTCATCTTTCATGCTTCCTCCCTTCTTTTCATCTTCTAGCTTCATTTCATCGCCTTTTATCTTTCTTTCGTTATCTGCATCTCTTCTTTCTTTCTTTCGTTTTCTTTCTTTCAACTGTCATCTTTCTTTCTTCCACCCCTCTTTTTTATCTCTCATTCACCTCTTTTTCCATATTAATCCCCTTTTCCTTTCGTTCTTTCTCCCTTCTTTTCACGTTTCTTTCATTCTCTTTCTTTCTCCGCCCTTTTCATCTTTCGTTCCTTCTCTCTTCTTTTCATCTTCGTCTCCCCCTTTTCTCCCTTCTTTTATAGCTTTCTTTCTCACTTATTTTCATTTCTTTCTTCCCATCTCATCTTTTTCTTTCTCCCTTTATTTCATCTTCTTCTCCCCTCTTTTCATCTTTCATTCTTCCTCCCTTCTTTTCATGTTTCCTCCTTTCCTACTCCCCTCTTTTCCTCTTTCATTCTTTATCTCTTCTTTTCATCTCTATTCAACTTTCTTTTTTTCTCCCCTCTTTCTATCGTTCTTTCTTCCTCCTTGCATTCTCTTTGTCACTGCTGCATATAAACCAGATCCTGCGGTCAGTGATTTGGGACACAGCCCCGTGTGCTCACCCCGGGGTGATCTCGGGGATGGTCGGGTGGTGTGTGCTGGACCACACCCTGTAGTTGTGTGTGATCCTCCAGGTGGAGATGAACGCAGAGCCGTAATCTGCCAGCAGCTTCTCGTTGTCTGACAGAGACATCAGTTCACACAGGGATAGCCATCAGCGAGACACACACACACACACACACACACACACACACACACACACACATATATACACATATACATGCAGCATATCAGGGATAATCAACTGTGTACATGGTGTGTGTACCTTGCTGTAGTGTGGACGCTAATAGTGTGTGCATGTAGTGTGTGAACTGAGCCCGGATCCATTCGTCCCCTCCCTCCCAGCCGGTCCCGTCCAGAAACACGTCCTCGCTGTGCTCGCTCACGCTCTTCAACAGGAAGTCGCAGAAACGCAGGTCAGCTGTGGTCAGGCTGAGGACACGCCGTAACTCCGGGTCAGCGATGTGGATCACACCCTCCTCCACCTGTGCACACGCACGCACACACACACACACACACACACACACACACACACACACACACCACAAAGGTGATCTATGCCATCAAGTTATTCTATTCAATCAAATTACAGTATGTGTACACGTGTGTGTGTGTGTGTGTGTGTGTGTGTGTGTGTGTGTGTGTGTGTATCTGTCTCACATCTACGATGGCGTCACTCAGGTGTCTCTGCTGACGGAACAGGATGTTGGTTGCTCCGGCAACGAACCCCCGAACTCTGACATCGCAGAGCAGGTGATGCTGCTGAAGAGCCATGTAGGGTAAACACAGGTAACCCTACACACACACACACACACACACACAGTATACAGATATTAAGTAAGAAGAGCGTGTCACATTGGGCTTTCCAGCAGCTGAAAAAATCAGCATTTTTTTTCCTTATCTGTCTTTCCTGCTTTGTTTCCCTGTCCCTTACCCTTGTCCTGTTGTTTCCCTCTTTCTTTGTCTTTCC
>CM042558.1:1060000-1097500 GCA_023630585.1 Cranoglanis bouderius
GATAGACAGGAGGGAGAGAGAGAGAGAGAGAGAGACTGGGTGAGAAAGGCACACTTTAAGGATGGATATACTGTATAAAGGATTTTTTTCTCAGTGTGCGTGTGTGTGTGCGTGTGTGTGTGTGTGTGTGTGTGTGCGCGCGTGCGTGTGTGTGTGTGTGTGTGTGTGTGTGTGTATATATATACACAAACACATGTTCTAGGCCAGTGCATGTCTCAAACTAACACGTGTCTTGTGCCAATGCATATTCCAGGTGAACGTATACACAATCAATCTAACACCTGGGCAGCAACAAACACCGGTCAGTCACAGGTTCCTGTATTTTTGTTCACGTGGAAAATGGGTGGGTTCGAACAAAAGGTGCCGTGCTCTAAGCTGTTCAACACGTCTAGATGTAAACATCAGGAAACGAAAGCTGAAATTCTGATCCATCGTCTCGTTTCGATCTCAAACCCAGTCGGACTCTCAAACTCTTCAGTGAACACGCAAAAATAAAAGAATTGGCCTTGCTGTTCCAATACTTTCAGCGCGCTGCTTCCTCTCTGCTTACGCAAGGTCTAACCCATACCTCAGACTAGTGAGAATCAGACGTGACTTTAATGTAAATGATCTGAAGTGTGTATGATGTAGAGATGGTGTCTGATTGCTTACCCAGATACACCTGCGATCCCTCCAGTGTCGGGAACCGTAGAGAACCGTTCATGTGATCGTACAGCTCCTACACACGCGTAGAGGGAGGAGGGAATAGTGAACAACAGAGACCTCACACACACACACACACACACACACACACACACACACACACACACACAGAGTGATTCAGACACTTTACCTTCAGGATGGAGATCTGAGAGAAGTCCTTCTCCTCGAAGTAGGCGTGAGTGATGAGCTGCAGCTTCGCCGCGATCAGACCGAACACCGGCTAAATAGAAAACACAATACAGCCGATTACAGTCTGTGTTCTAAAACAAATACTAGCATGGCCGCACACCAGAACGGCTAGAAGTCTTGCTTACCACTCTGCTGAGCACACACACACTCTTCTGCACCGTCTCCCTGGTCACGTCGGCCTGTCTCACCTTCAGCGCCTGAAACGGACACACACCTGAGACGGGTGACCCGGCTGCACGCGGCTAATCCTGACAGAACACCAACCCCCCCCCCCCCCGCCCCCCCAGCATTACACCAATTAACAGTTTTGCATTGGCTCCGATTCGCCGTAACGAACCATACGGACCTTGGCTTCGATCTGTCTGTAGCAGGAAACGCCGTACACACACTTCATCTCCTCGCTCAGAGGGGGCAGGAGGAAGTACACTGTGTCTGAGGAAGGAGAAAGAAGGAAGAAAAAAATAATAATAACCAACATCCTGTAAATTCAACAACAACATCATTAGATAAAATTAATTTTACTTTCATTCAGAAGGTAAAATAATGACTGGGTAAACAATTTTTTACTGTTTTAATGACATAAATGTTAAAATGTATTATATGCAAGTTGTATATGTAACATATATATATATATATATATATATTAGATAACTGCATGAATGTGCAGGTGTTCCTAATAAAGTGGACAGTGAGTGTCTATAACCTCCTGATACTTGTATTACTGTGTTATACAGCATTGTGCAGTGCTATACAGTGTAATAAATATGGCAGTTTGTGTGTCTCTACCTTCCTGGTAACTGTCTTACGAAGTTATATAACATTATACAGTATTATATAGTGTTATACTGTGTTATATAACGTCATACACTGTTACACAGTTGTTGTATAGTGTGATATATTATATATATATATATATATATATATATATATATATACACATGGTGTGTCCTGTGTCTTTACCCTCCTGATAGTTGTGCGCTCCGTCGGGCAGAGCGAGGAACGGCAGGTACTTCCACTGATCAGGCAACGAGTTACTGTCATGGCCTTCATCAGTGATGGGGGGGTATGAGAATTCCACCTATATATATATACACACACACACACACCCACACACACACACACACACACTCTGATCTGATAAGAGAGCTTGGAATTTCTCACTACAGCATCCAAACAAAAACGGTTAGAAAGCCTCAACCAATCAAAACATTTGGAATGTTTCAACACAGCATCCAATCAGATGTCTGGAACATGCCCCGGCACCTGAATGCCACAATCAAGGTGCTTGATTGATAGGTGATCCATAATAAAGTTCAGGGTGGGACAGGTGTGTGTGGGCGGGCCAATCTGGTGCGTTCCTAGAGTAAAGGGGCGGGGCTACGGGTATCACTTATAAACTATAGGATTATCACTGCGTTTATCAGAAGATGAACAACAACAGAGCACGAATGAACTCACAGTAATAAGAGGAAGTGGATGTACTTTCAGGAGACCACACACACACACCCACACACACACACTGAACTGCAGTCTCCTGTTACACTGCAACTTTTTAAATATTTAACAACCATTAAATATTTAGACGTTTTACCACACGCTTCTTTCTCCTTCCAGTTACATCCAACTTTACTTTCGCATCCGTGTTCCGTTTGTTTCTTTGACATTTATTTCTGAACAAATTATATAACTGACAGCGTCAGAAAACGCACCTGTGTCGAGCTAGCTTGGCATTAGTATTAGCGTTAGCTTACCTGGCAGCCCCTCTTGTGGTGGAAGCCGACCACCACGATGTGCAGCACGGCTCCTTTAACCCCGTCCTTACCGCCGGACTCCATCACCGTGTGTGTGTGTGTGAGGGAAAAGCTCTGGTTACTCACGATTAAAAATGACTGTTTAAAAAAAAACACGACACCTCTGCACCCCTCATCGATTTGTTACTGATGGACAAACACAAACAGAGACAACTTCCGCTTCCGCCCTTGTGACCATGACGTCATGGGCTGACTCATTCACAGTGCGCCTAACGCTCCCCCCCCCCTCATAGTACATCATGTTAATAGAACTAGCATCGAGGCTACATTTTACTCAGACGAGAACCAGATTTCAGATATAACCTAGTCGTTATAAGTCGTTTTATATCTTAAATAAAATCATAATGTAACAGTTTTAATGTTATAATTCTTAAAAATATAATTCTTTCATTTATTTTTTAAAAAAAATCTATATTTATTTTTACACACTGACCAACATCAATACACTTACCTTAGTTTCTGTACATGTCGTGTCTTGCAAATAGATGCATCTTCATGCATCTACACGAAATAAATAACCCGTAAAACTGAAGTGGGGAGGAGAAGAAGAAAAAACAATATAGTTCACAAAAGTAGTCGTGAATTTAAAAATAAAATAAAAAAAAGATTACATAAGTATTCAACCACATTATGTGAAACCTTTATATTAAACCTAAATAAACACACCTGTTCGTGGAAGAGTTCCCAGAGTTCGTTAGAGAACATACCGGGACACAAAGCTGTGGAAAAGTATCCATCAGGGTTTGGCTAGAGGAGGCCGAGCACCAAAACTCAGTGACCGAGTCAAGATGAGGTTACTCAGAGACACAACCGAGAGGCCAAGGGTGACACAACGTGACACAACCGCCACCATGTTTCATAGTGCTTTCGTTAGAAAATCACAATTAATCATTAATTAATTAATGCTTCTTCTTTTTTTTTAATTTTTTTATTTTAACAACTTACTGCTGAGCATCATGGGAAATACGCTAATTAGACGGAAAGAACTACAAAGGAAAGGGGGAAAAAATGATTATGCACGCATAAGAGATATCAGGAATGTTTGATGTGTTGGGGAAAACATGCTATTAAAACAATTTTATAATAATAAAATAACATAATAGGTAGAAATAAATCTGAATTCAAATGAAAACCTCTCAAGTAGGTACACTGAGTATTTAAAAAAAAAAAAAAAGTTATTAGGTGATATTAGGCGCAAAATAAATACATACAAGGGAGCGCAAAATTTGCACACAAACAATGAAACGAACGACTCAGATGTTTACGTCGACTCTTTGAGGTGAGACAGAGTCGCGCTCAGGAGCAGCTCGGGGGTTTGTTTCTTCTTTCCTAAATAGATGTAGCCAGTGCGTTCGATCTTACGGTGCAATTTAATCGGAATGCTTTCATGGAAACTTCTGTTCAACATCTGACCTGTTGGTTAGTGTGAACGGCGAGCTGCATGTCTGACTCTCAGTGTCAGGAGACAGCAGACGTCGAGGCGGAGATAATTACAGTATGCACATTAGCTGTGCCTTGCTGACTTGGTTATTGATCATTAAACTTACATTTATCGCATTTAGCAGACGCCCTCATCCAGAGCGACGTACATGAGTGCTTTAAATTCTCCATCAGTGAATATTTCATTTCTGGTTCGTACGATTAACTGATTTTATAAAGATGCAATTCAAAGTGATGTTATTTTGGTAATTAGGAGGTGGAACATAAGCGCATGAAAACGCGTCAAGCATAAATTGGTGAAGATGAACAATCACTGCAGATGTGCCGTTTAGAAGCAGAGAGAGTCTCTACTCTCACAGAGTCAAAATGATCTGACTTACTGAAGAGAGACGAATGCGTATTCTTAAAATTCCTGTCAGTAAAACCCCCCCCCAAAACATTCGATGCAAGTTTAGTGTTACAGAAGTTCCTTCAGGTCAAGCAGGTTTGTCGGGGACATTTTTGTTTGTCATTTGTGACTGTTTATACAGAACAGGAACTAACTTTTGCAGAAATAACATTAAATGAAAGTATAAATGGATAAAAGAGTGTTGTTCTTAGATACTTTTTTTTTTTTTTTTAATTGTTCTTGAAAATCTGCTGTGGTATAAGAGGAATAAAAGACACACTTGAGGGTGTGCGGTTATAGGAAAATAATCAACTGTAAGGTGGTCACAGTAACTCTGCTCCATCACACCACCCTGTCACTCGGTATTTTACTATAACTTTTCATTTTTTAAATGTTCTTCACTGTTCTCCTTAAACATTGATATCTTTTTATCTCCTTTTCCACCTTTGTGAAAGGTCAGTGTTATCGGTTTCGGATCAGAGAGTTGTTCTCGATTCCCACTGACACCAACTCGACTGCCTGAGAGTTTGAGCTCGTTTTAACATTTCAAAGGGTGCGTAAACTTTTGCACCCAGCTGTATTATGGCGATGAATAAAGACAAGAGACAGGGTGTTTGTGAGGTGTTTATTAATAAATTAAAGGTGTGTGTGTGTCTGTAGTACAGTGCTGAGGGATGTCGGAACTCTACATCATCACACTCAGTAACCAGTTAAACCCCACATTACCCATAATCCCTCTATTATAGTGGCAAAGGCTCTGACAACAACCCCCCCCCACCCCCAATCCCCAAAAAAACAATCGAAGAAAGAAAAAAAAAAGAAGAAGAAGAAGAAAAAACACACACACACACACGAGATCGCCCTCACACACTACGGTAACAGTTATCTTACAGAAATGTGTTTCCATCAACTGCTGCTCTGTAGAATATTCTGGAGAGGACCACACGGGCTTCGTCCCAAACGAGGTGTCAAATTACACCAACGACAACTTGCCACAGTCATGGGCTGCGTCCCAAACCACATGCCCTCATACTAAATAATGTGTCAAAATGAAGACAGCTGAGTGTTTTGCTGTTTTCCCGACGACTCAGACTTGGGTTGCGTCCAAAATCGGGTGTCGTATCATGGGCTGTGTCTCATATCACCAAACTGGCATCATACTGAATAATGTGAAAACACCAAACATGTTAGCTAGATGAGTGTTTAGCAAACAAAACAAAACAAAAAAAAAAGCTTTAACGGTCACCTTGACGACTCGGACACGGGTCGCGTCCCAAACCGTGCCACTAACAAACAAACAGTCCACTACCTCCAATGCACTGAGTGGAGAAGTGTTTTATGAGGCACAACAAAGCTCCTTGTTAAAGTTGTGTCACAAGGACAAACATTTCGCTGTTGGTTATGGATGTTTGCCAACCAGCTACGGGCATAGTATTGGAGGCTTGAGGACAAGCATTAGCTAAGGTGAATTGCCCATAACAACTGCCAGTAAAAATACTGGCCTAACCCAGGACAAAGCTGGTAACGTATCCCTTTGAGGATACTAAACTGAATAGTTTCTCCACTGTACCTTTATAGTTTACTGTAGTGTCGCTATTGTGCTATACTACTGGTTTGGGACGCGACCCTCTGCAAAAACCGGAACACAATCTGGTACTTTTGGTCACTAAACATGGACTAAAGCCACCTACGTTCAACCAATGAGGTCACACGATCATGTGTACCCACCACCGTTTCAAACACAACCACTCTGAACTCTGTGAACCTGTTTCAGTCCGGCGACCGTACGGTGATCAGAAAAGCTCATGATGTCACCGTGTATTCTTGCTCAGGCTGAGCTGGAGAGGAAGCGGTCAGCTTGGCAAAGCTAGGTTGGTAGTGGGCTAACGTTAGTGCAGCGTCTAAGTGATGTATGTTTGGCGAAGGTTGGTAAACCATTCTCTTGTAGAAATTAAATGTCAGTTATTTTAAAATGGAGCAAAAGAAAAGAGAAAGCTAGTCACGAGGTCACGATTAACTTTGTGATTGGTTGATTTAATTTAAACTTCAGCTCTTAAGCCCCCCCACCCCCCCCCCACCCACCCCCATTCCCCCTCCAAATTTTTGTTCAACTGTGTATATTTGCATAATGAGCATTTGATGGAAATATGATACCATTGGACGAAGTGTGCAAGTCCACTCAGTCCATTAGATTCACACACACACACACACACACACACACACACACACACACTGAGGTTGGTGTAGACGCAGTAAGGATCAGAGCTGACAGGTTTACCTAAAATATTGACCGAACCTGCAGTCACACGCTGCTCGTTAAAAAAAAAAAAAAGCCACACACACACACACACACACACACACACACACACACACACACACACACACATTCCTGTACACGGCAGCCATGTTGTGGAAGATTTGAAAGCAAGTGCATCATTATCAGAACCATTGAGAAATGAGAAATAGTAACAATGCATTAATGAACAGTAGAAATCAGTCTGTGGAGCGACGAGGAGCTCGCCGCTACACCATCGATTACATCATCATATACACACGGTCAGTGGTGACATCACAGGTGGGGGATGGGCCGTCACCGAGGGACACCCGGTTCCACAGTAAAGTCTCAAAATCTTGACATTTTTACATTTCCTCTACCTCTGTAACATTAACAGACGGTTCAAATCCAAAACGTTCTCTGTACACTCAATACCTTGACCCGCTTGAAGAGGTTCCAGTTCTGAGACATGCTAGACATGTCGTCCATCTTGAGCACGTCGCAGTCTTTTTCGTGGATTCAAGATGGCCGTCATTCGCTGCACAGTAATCCTCCAGCCGTTTGATACCTTGGATGATTATTTTCCCTTTCTTTTTGTACCAACCCCCACCACCCCCCTCCTCCACCACCTCCACCACCCCCCCCCACCTCCACCACCCCCCCCTCCCCCACCACCTCCACCACCCCCCCCCCACCTCCACCACCCCCCCTCCCCCACCACCTCCCCCACCTCCACCACCCCCCCTCCCCCACCACCTCCCCCACCTCCACCACCCCCCCTCCCCCCACCACCTCCCCCACCTCCACCACCCCCCCTCCCCCCTCCTCCACCCCCTCCACCACCCCCCCTCCCAACCTCCTCCCCCCCCCTCCCCACCCCTCCACCGCCATCTTGGATGTTTGTTACCGTTCTACTTCACCTCACAAATAAGTTAAACATGATGGGACGAATTAAAGATTGATATCATGAGCACTCCTTCCTCGTTAAACAGTACACCGCGGATCCTAATGAAACGCAGATTACTATGCGCTAAAACACTTCGGCTATCTTTTACAGTTCTCAGCCTGTGACATGCTCACTAAGACAGTTGCACACTAATTACCTTGGACATCATTAATGGTTTTAGCTTCATTCAGGAAGTCACCTCAAAAACAAAGGTCCTGAATTGAAATGCCCACCCTTTACTAAAAAGTAAACATCCAGATGTTTCAAAATGAACACTGTTACTGTACATGCCTCTAAGTTCAGATTGAAGATGGCCACCATTTACAGCAGCCATTTGCAGTCTTTCTGTCCAGATTTAAAAATGTTTTTTTTTTTTTTTATAAATCTGGTAGCTCAAGAGTTTCTCCATCTGTGCTAAACTCTTCCTCGTCGTCAGGTGGGAATGGGCATGCTGGTGGTTTCCAGGGCAACTCAGTGAGGCAGGATGGGTAGAGCTTGGCAACGGCAAGGCGGAAGTAACTGCTGAAGCGACCTAGGGCACGCTGGGGAATAGGCTGGGGGCGGAGCCAGCGCTCTCGTGTTGCATCATAACGTATTAGCACGTAGTCTCCATGACGTTCTTGCATGAACAGATATAACGTATCAAGCAGAACCAAAGCCCGCATATACCCCTCTGATAGAGCTGCCTCATCAACATCGACAACAGGCGCTGGAGAAATCGCGCGCCACTCGTCGCTATTTGTATCATAAATCTCCACAGCACTGTCGTCTCTTCCGTTAACATAGAATATGTGGTCACCAATAACAGTAGCAGTGGCAGTGCCTGAAAAAAAGGAGGCGGAGCATAAACAGATTATTTTTCTCTGCGCCATTATTTCTGTCCAGACATCACTACGTGGCAAGTAGCCAAACATAGCATCGTGGGTGATGACATAAATGCGGTCGTTAACAGCTACAGCTGCCATGCTGTTTTGGCTCAAAGTGCGATGAGTTGGCATCTGGCTTGTCACACTCCATTCATCTTTTTTGCGATCGTAACGTTCCACTGTGACAACATCCTCATGGCTTCCGTCCATGTCATCGCAGTCGCTTCCTCCGATGGCATAGACAAATCCGTGGCAGAAGACGAGTAAGGGGCGTGTGCGTGTGCTCAACATGGCTGCTTTTTCCATCCACGCGTTCTGCTGTGCATCCAACCAATAGAAACCCTGGACTACCTTCCATTTGCCATTTCTGAGCGGCTGTTCACCTCCAGCAATAAATATCTCATTATCAGGTGTGATAAGGATTCCATATCTGCGCAAGTTACCTGGAGGGCAACTCAGCTTGTACACTTTTTCAGCTTGGGGGCTGTAGCATGTAACTGAGGCATGTGAATCATAGTCACTGCTAGGCAAGTGATGTAAAGGTAAATCGTTGTCATTACTATTGCTAGATGGGCGGCGCAAATTGTTATACTCAATGGGAGGACAATGCAAGTCATGATTGTTATAATCCATTGCTGAATTTGTGTCTATAAAAATGATCATTTCCTCTTTTGTCATGCCTAATCGTGGCTTAAAGAACTTGGGCATGGATTTGTACAGTCCCTGTATAACAATGGACTTGTGATTTTGTGGTAAGCCACGGAACCAGGCACGCTGCGTGATCTCGGCCAAGGCATCAACACGCACAAGGCTAAGCACAGCAGACAGGTGTCGCTCTCGGTGTGCAGCATCGTACTCAAGCCACAGCGCGGCTGCCTGTCGCACAGTCTCTTCGCGCTCTACGTCCAGTGCATCACTGCCCAGCAGTTCCAGCAGCAGAGTGTGAGAGAGCTGCAGGAAGGCCTCACCTCGACACACATGTTGAAAGTTCAGTTCCACTACACGTTGGGCACTGCGCTTCAGCTTGGCACAGCCAAATGCATCGGCCAAACTTAGTACGCGCACACAGTTATCCACCGAGAGCGAGCGCAGGAGAAAGTCCCGGCAAGCACACACCACACCATCCACCTTAAGAGACAGAAACAGGATACAGAGTGAGCATTTTTAATTCATGTATATGGATTTTACGTAACAATTACTTATATAAGAAAATGTAATTTATTCATTAAGCAAGCAGCTAAACAAACCACAAATGACAGTCCCTAGATAAGTAACAGCAAGGTAAGGAACCACGCCAGGCAGTCCCTAGGAAGTAACCCAGTAAGACAGTCTCTAGAACGTTAACCAAGCCAGACAGTCCCCAGGCAAGTAGCCAAGCCAGGCAGTCCGTAGACAAGTAATCTGGTCAGACAGTCCTTAGGCAAGTAACCAGAACATACAGTCCCTAGGCACGTATTTAGGTCAGACAGTCCCTAGGCAAGTAACCAGATCAGACAGACCCTAATCAGCAACCAAGTCAGTCCCTAAGGAAGTAACCAGAACAGACAGTCCCTAGGCACGTATTTAGGTCAGAAAGTCTGTAAGCAGGTGACCAGAGTCTGTTCAAGGCAGGCAACCGGAGCAGGCGGTCTGTAGGCAGGCAACCGGAGCAGGCGGTCTGTAGGCAGGCAACCGGAGCAGGCGGTCTGTAGGCAGGCAACCGGAGCAGGCGGTCTGTAGGCAGGCAACCGGAGCAGGCGGTCTGTAGGCAGGCAACCGGAGCAGGCGGTCTGTAGGCAGGCAACCGGAGCAGGCGGTCTGTAGGCAGGCAACCGGAGCAGGCGGTCTGTAGGCAGGCAACCGGAGCAGGCGGTCTGTAGGCAGGCAACCGGAGCAGGCGGTCTGTAGGCAGGCAACCGGAGCAGGCGGTCTGTAGGCAGGCAACCGGAGCAGGCGGTCTGTAGGCAGGCAACCGGAGCAGGCGGTCTGTAGGCAGGCAACCGGAGCAGGCGGTCTGTAGGCAGGCAACCGGAGCAGGCGGTCTGTAGGCAGGCAACCGGAGCAGGCGGTCTGTAGGCAGGCAACCGGAGCAGGCGGTCTGTAGGCAGGCAACCGGAGCAGGCGGTCTGTAGGCAGGCAACCGGAGCAGGCGGTCTGTAGGCAGGCAACCGGAGCAGGCGGTCTGTAGGCAGGCAACCGGAGCAGGCGGTCTGTAGGCAGGCAACCGGAGCAGGCGGTCTGTAGGCAGGCAACCGGAGCAGGCGGTCTGTAGGCAGGCAACCGGAGCAGACGGTCTGTAGGCAGGCAACCGGAGCAGACGGTCTGTAGGCAGGCAACCGGAGCAGACGGTCTGTAGGCAGGCAACCGGAGCAGACGGTCTCTAGGCAGGCAACCGGAGCAGACGGTCTCTAGGCAAGTAACCGGAGCAGACGGTCTCTAGGCAAGTAACCGGAGCAGACGGTCTCTAGGCAAGTAACCGGAGCAGACGGTCTCTAGGCAAGTAACCGGAGCAGACGGTCTCTAGGCAAGTAACCGGAGCAGACAGACCCTAGGCAAGTAACCGGAGCAGACGGTCTCTAGGCAAGTAACCGGAGCAGACGGTCTCTAGGCAAGTAACCGGAGCAGACGGTCTCTAGGCAAGTAACCGGAGCAGACGGTCTCTAGGCAAGTAACCGGAGCAGACGGTCTCTAGGCAAGTAACCGGAGCAGACGGTCTCTAGGCAAGTAACCGGAGCAGACAGACCCTAGGCAAGTAACCAGAGCAGACGGTCTCTAGGCAAGTAACCAGAGCAGACAGACCCTAGATGAGTAACCAAGTCATACAGTCCCTAGGTGAGTAACCAGTACAGACTGTCCTGAAGCAAGTAACCAGAACAGACCATTCCTAGGCAAATAACTGGAACAGATGATTAATCAATTATTCACTAGAAATCATAGTCAGAAAATTAAAAGATAAGGCTCCAAGTCAGTCAGCCACAAATGACCTCAGTAACAGTCACTTGCCAAGTAACAAAGACAGTCTGTTACTAGGCTAACTGACCAGTCACCAGTTAGTCAGTCACTGGATAAGTAACTGTGTGCGTGTTGTACCTGTAGAAAACAAGCTGTTTCATACAGTAACTCCACTGTAAGGTATGTAATTTCCACGTTTCCCGTATAAGCATACGCAATGATGGTCTGCAGTGTTATGGGATCCACGTTCCTCAGGTGGACATGTGACTGTTTGCTCTCGCTCAGTCCACTCATAAACATTGCCCTGAAAAACACAAAGTACAAATATATTTTACAGTACCGTATTTTACAGCCCCACTGGAAACAGCTGAAAACCTTCTACTGTTGTAAACATCAGGAACATTCTAGACTTTCATAAGTTCCTTTCTCAGGAGTACTATTTACCAAACCAGAACAACCTTTAATTGTGTGCTTGAGGTGTATGTTCAGGTTTTTACCACACACACACACACACACACATTTCACTATCCTACCTGAAGTAAGAGCTGCATGCGGCCAGGACGATTTTATGGCATTGGAACTCATGGTCCTCCACCAGTAGCGTGATGTCAGTTAGTAACTTTTCCTCGTAGAACAATTTCAGTTGGTCAAGAACGGAGACAGCAAACTGCGAGTTCGCCGAGCGTGATTCCCCTTCCTCAGTCATCCTCACGTCCCATCAGTCAAAAACCCAGAAAATCTTCACACTTCGACTTTTAACCAGAGAAAAAGTCTTCGAAAGTCACTACTCAGGGCAATAAAGGGAAATGAAGGGAAGTCAGTCTATTTGTCGTCTTTCCCGAGCGTATGAGGTAGGCGAGATGACGACTCAAACACTACGTCAGTGTTGCGTGAGGTCCGTTGTGTCTGTAAATAAAAAATAAAAATCAGAAAAACGCTGTGTGTGTGTGTGTGTGTGTGTATAGTCTCGAGTGTGAAAGCAACTTTGTACTAAAACAGGCTACAGTGCATCTCAGACCTACAGAAATGGTCCAAGTGATGACTGGTTTTAAATTATTTTATAAGACACGATACGCGTTACTGACTGCATCGCTGAAAATCGCTTAACAGAAGGACAGGGAGAAAGATGGAGAGAGACAGAGAGAGAGAGAGAGAGAGAGAAGACAGAAAGAATGACGAACAGAGAGACAGACAGACAGAGACAGAACACAGAAAGTGAGAAGACAAAAAGAGACAGAAGACAAAGAAAGAGAGAGCGAAAGAGATGATGGTGAGAGACAGGGAAAAAAGAGACAGAAGACAGAAACAGAGAGAAAGAGAGACAGAAAGACAGAGACAATGAGAGAGACAGAGAGAAAGAGAGACAGACAGAAAGACAGACGGGAAGAAAGACAGAGAGAGACAGATAAAGACAGAGACTGAAACGCAGACAGAGAAAAAGAGAGAGACTGAGAGAAAGAGACATAAAGACAGACTTAGAGAAACAGAGAGACAGACAGAGAAAGACAGACAGAAAGACAAAAAGAGAGAGAGACAGACAGAAAGACAAAAAGAGAGAGAGACAGACAGAAAGACAAAAAGAGAGAGAGACAGACAGAAAGACAAAAAGAGAGAGAGACAGACAGAAAGACAAAAAGAGAGAGAGACAGACAGAAAGACAAAAAGAGAGAGAGACAGACAGAAAGACAAAAAGAGAGAGAGACAGACAGAAAGACAAAAAGAGAGAGAGACAGACAGAAAGACAAAAAGAGAGAGAGACAGACAGCAAGACAAAAAGAGAGAGACAGACAGAAAGACAAAAAGGGAGACAGACAAACAGAAAGACAAAAAGAAAGACAGACAGAAAGACAGACTTAGAGAAAGAGACAGACAGAAAGACAGACAGAGAAAAAGAGATAGAAGACACAGAGAGAGACAGACACAGAGAGACAGACACAGAGAGAGACAGACAGACACAGAGAGACAGACAGACACAGAGAGACAGACAGACACAGAGAGACAGACAGACACAGAGAGACAGACAGACACAGAGAGACAGACAGACACAGAGAGACAGACAGACACAGAGAGACAGACAGACACAGAGAGAGTTTAACTGATGCTCTCTGATATTAATGACACGTTTTAGGCCTCAGTGGGTTTGACTCCACAATAAGCCCAACAGCACGTGACACAAATAAAACATTTATTCAGGATATTCGGGAAGACCATAAACCTTAAAATGGGTCTTTTTACTAAACAATTAAATAAAATTAGGCCCTGTTAGATAACTCTGTACCTCTGTGACCTTAAAGCTAAAAACACACACCGCTGCACGAGCGAGTCTGTAAATATGTGACTAAAAATGGCACTTTTTCATCGATTTAATGTTTATAACTCCAACATGCCATCTAAACAGCTGCTGGATGAAAATATAAACATTAAACTCGACGTTTTCATCAGATTTCCCCGAATTAGCTTCAGTAGGTGCGGCTCGCCCTGGGACGAGTTAAAGTGAACACGAGGAAAATACCAGTTTAAGATGATTTGTAAAAGAAATACGCAACAAAATTAAAATATCCTAACCAAAATAAAGCGATAGTTAGTCTAACCCAGGTTTAAATTAGCTGAGACGTAAAGCACAGTTATCATAGCTATAACATATGGCACAGGAATATTAGCAGGCTAGTCAGTTAGCTTAGCTCCATAAAAACACGCGCGCGCGCACGCACAGACACGCACACACCACGTTATCTTACCTCAGTGATCCACAAAGCGGTTCAAATCTCTAAGAACAAATAACGTTTCTAATCCAAATAAGAAATAAAATCTGTAAAAACCTATTTTACGCCCAATCGGCCCGCAGAAGCTAGCAAAAACAGCTAACGCAAAACCGTTAGCGCGCTAGCTGTTTGCTAGCAAACAATTTTAACAATTAAAGAAAAAACTAACGCTAGCTAAACACAGCCCGTGCACCTATACGAGTTTTAACTAAGAACACTAACCTTAAACAATTCATTTTTTGATCAACTGTGATTTACTAACCGCAAAGAGAGTCTGTTTATTTATATTTATTCTTTCAGGAAGTGCTAACGCTAGACATGTAGCTAACTCGGTTTAGCTGGAAAAAAAAAAAAAAACGATGTAACACCGTAAACGATAACGTGATCCGGTTAAATGTTCTGCGTTTTTTGCATTGTATTTGCATTTACGGTCCTGAATGTAAACTTTCCATGAGTCGGATGAAGTGAGCTAAATAAACAACACAATTATTAATAATAACGGTAAAAATTTCGAGCTACAACGAGGTGGCTCGCGGAGTCGAGCAAAACGAGTCAGTTCCCGTCGTGGTGGAGTAGTGCGCATGCGTGGGGGAAAAGGGGGGGCCAAACACTGCAGTCATGACTCGGTACTTTCGAACGGTTTTTGCAACAACAGCAACAACAACAACAACGCTAGTTATGTGTGTAGCTTTGGTTAGGGAAGGTGAATATTACCTACAGGTGCATCTCAAAAAATTAGAATATCGTGGGAAAGTTCATTTTTCACGTACTTTAATTCAAAAAGTAGAACTTTCATATATTCTAGATTCATTACACATAAAGTGAAATATTTCAAGCCTTTTTTTGTTTTAATGTTGATGATTACGGTTTACAGCTCATGGAAATCAAAAATCCAGTATCTCAAAATATTAGAATAAAGAATTTATAATACAGAAATGTCGACCTTATGAAAAGGATGTTAATTTATGCACTCGATACTCGGGCGGGGCTCCTTTTGCACGAATTACTGCATCAATGCGGCGTGGCATGGAGGTGATCAGCCTGTGGCACTGCTGAGGTGTTCTGGAAGCCCAGGTTGCTTTGATAGCGGCCTTCGGCTCGTCTGTATCGTCGGGTCTGGTGTCTCTCATCTTCCTCTTGACAAAATTCTAGTCAGGTGAGTCGGCTGGCCGATGAAGCACAGTAACACCATGGTCAGCAAACCAGTTACTAGTAGTTTCGGCTCTGTGGGAGGGGCCAAGTCCTGCTGGAAAAGGAAATCAGCATCTCCATAAATGAAGTGCTCTAAAATCTCCTGGTAGACGCTGCATCGACTCTCGACTCGAGAAAACACAATGGACCAACACCAGCAGATGACATGGCACCCCAAATCATCACTGACTGTGGAAACTTCACACTGGACTTCAAGCGACTTGGATTCTGTGCCTCTCCACTCTTCCTCCAGACTCTGGGACCTTGATTTCCAAATGAAATGCAACATTTACTTTCATCTGAAAAGAGGACTTTGGACCACTGAGCAACGGTGTTTTGAGTTAATTAGCTGATTAGAGTCTTCTCAGGTCCACATCGCTGTATTATAAATTCTTTATTCGAATATTTTTGAGATACTGGATTTTTCCAGTATCTCATTTCCATGAGCTGTAAGCTGTAATCATCAAGATTAAAACAAAAAAAAGGCTTGAAATATTTCACTTTATGTGTAATGAATCTAGAAAATATGAAGATTCCACTTTTTGAATTAAATTATGGGGAAAAAATAATTTTTCCACAATTTTCTATTTTTTTTTTAGATGCACCTTTATATGCTTTTTTAAAAGTATGATTATAAAGGTCATTATTTGATCATTTTTTATTTAAGAAAAATGCATTGTATATTGCTTTAGTAATGAGCACAATAGGAGCAAAAATCTCCTATTGACAATACAGCAATGTTTTTGTTTTTTTAGTGGTGGGAATTGCAACTCTTTTCAGTGAGTCAGATCGTTTGGCTCGGCTCACCAATAAGTGTCGACTCTTTCGACTCTCATACGGCTCGACCAACAAAGTTTAACATATTTCTACCAGAGGTTGTTCTGCTTGACTAAACGTGGCTGTAACTGTTCTGTTGACAATAAACAAATTTAACAAAACATTACTCTGCGTTGCATTTAGTCGGCTTTCAGAACTTCACCTAAAAGAACCGACTCAAAGAGCCGATTCATTCACGAACGACACAGTACCCATTTTTGGTGTATTCCAGCAAAGAAAAGAGGATTTTTTTTTTTTTTTTTTTTTTTACACATTATTAACATTAATGATTAATAATACGTTCAGCACTCATGTCGTGTTTATTAAAGCTTTAGGAGAATCACACGGACGAATAATAATGCATAAACGTAACACAGTTAATAATGCTGTCACTTCTATTGTTTTTATTCGAGAATATTAGCTGAAATATCAGTTGAATGAAAATAAATCATGCAAATCTTTACTGTCCTGTAATTAAAATTATATAATCTGTCCATATAGAGTGTATTTGTGGAAGTTTAACACGTCGCGAGCGCTTCTTTATTATTTACTGTCACTATTCCTAAAGAATAATATTTTTTTAAATAATAATAATAATAATAATATATTATAAATGCAGTATTTCCTCATCCTGTCCCCGATGAACACAATGTCTTTCCAGCACATTTCTCAGAGCTGTGGTAACTCAGGGAAACGAGGCTCGGTGTATTCATTAGCACTCACAGGTGGAAATAATCAACTCAACACACCTTCCGGACTCGGTACCTGTGTGCGCTTTTCTTACACCATATTTAGCAAATAATTAAACTTTTTGGGTTGGTTTGGACCTGGTGTGAAAACTTACGTTCCTAAGTGGCTTTCCGTAACTTTCTTCTCCTCTAAAAGGATCTTATTTTTCAGTGATTTGAGTCATGGACGGTAAATACTACGCTTTGTTACTAATTAACACAGCGGCTAATACTGACAGCATCTCTTAGCCTAGCTTCTGACTCATTCTTTCTTACATCTTTCATTTAAAGAGAGTTATTATGATCAGTGTACGTACAAGTTTAAGTTGGTAATGTGTAGTAGAGAAATTATTTGTAGCATTTTTAAAGTAAATACATCCTTTTCTGTGTTAAATTCTTAATTTTTCAGTGTGAAGCTGTAAGAAATATGAGTTCGGGCGGTGGTACCGTGGAATCTCGCGATATTTTGATGTAGGGAATGAATTTTTAGCACATTGCTAACACACTGATTTAGCCAGCATTTCTCATAAATAGAAGTAAATGAAAGTTATGAGTTAACAGAGGTTGGACAGTGTGCTGGATTTAATATATAAACACTACAAGTGTTTATTATGTTCATTAATATTAATTAATACATTTAACACAATTTCATGTGAAATTTATGAAAGCCCTTATGGAAAAAAAAAATATTCTGGGACACTGCTGGTTTTAGCTGGCAGCCTTGGCTGGTCTAGCTGGTTTGGCTTTAGAGGGGTTTTGGAGACTTGCAGGCTGGTTCTAGCTGGTCAGGTTAGTCCGACTGCTTTGGGCTGGTCAGGTTTGTTTGAATTGATGGCATTAGTGGTTTTGGTTACCTTCAGGCTGGTTGGGTTGACTGCCCTTGTTGGTAAGGCTGGTTCTAGATCGTCAGGCTCATGCTGGCTGGTCAGGCTTGTTTACTGTGATGATAGAGGGATTTTGGACACTTACATGTTGGGTCTTGCAGGTCCAGTTGACTAGTCTGGGTGGTCAGGCTGGTTCTAGCAAGTCAGGCTTCAATGTAATGGTGTTTGAGGGGTTTTGGACACATACAAGCTGGTCAGATTGGTCAGCCCTGATGGTCAGGCTAATTCTGGCTGGTCAGGTTTGTTTGGTCTGATGGTATTAGAGGTTTTGGACACCTACAGGTTGGTTCTAGCTCATTCAAGCTGGTCAAGTTGACTTGCCTGGTTGGTGAGGCTATTTTTGGCTGGTCAGGCTTGTTTGGTTTAATGGTATTAGAGGGGTATTAGACACTTAAAGGTTGGTTCTTGCTGGTCCAGTTGTCTAGTTTGTTTGGCCAGGCTGGTTCTCGATTGTCAGGCCTGTTTGATTTGATAGGGTTTGATTGATTTTGGACACCTACAGGCTGGTTCAAGCTGGCCAGACTGGTTCTACCTGGAAGACCAACTAAGCCCTGTTAGGCTGAGAGGCAAATTGGGCAACCAAGTAGCCCTGGCTGGAAAAGTAGCTTAATAATTTTAGATCAGCAAAGCATATTATGGTGGTCTAAGCCGGGGTTTATTTTTTTTCAAACCAGGGATCAAGAACGAAAAAATAATAATAATAAACTTGCACTCCAGAAAACATTATTCAGATGTAACCAATGGCTGGGAAATATGATCTAGTATCTTCATAAGTTACATCAGAATATGCGTTTGTAAGAGTACAACAGGTATTTTTAGTATTTTTTTTTGTGTGTTTGTACAACAGAGCCAAGCAAACCCTCGCAGTCCACGGCAGGTGAACGTTCCGGCAGTCATCCCAGGCCATTCTTCTATGTTCAACCAGCAGTGCAGCCGTTTTATACTTATCAATGGCAAATGAATCACCCTTACAGCCAGCATGGCTTCCCTGGATCTGGTAAGAAATGGCAAACCATGTCCCCACAAAGTGCATTAGGAGATGTTTACCATCTAGGGCACATTATTTCAACGCTACCCTACTGATGGATTCAATAGCGTCCAAAATCCAGTCTGGATCGGCCACCAGTAGCGATCTGATTCTAAACTAGCTGAGTGGTATAGCGGTATAGCAGATAGTGATGTGCAACCCATGGCTCTGGAAGCACTCTTTTACACACCGCTGGACGTGATACATGCCCCAGTTCAAGGACTTTGATTTTATTTAATTTAGAAGAAGAAGAAGAAGAAGCAGCACTGGGAGTGGGTCTCGTGCACATCTCGATACTTCATACATAGTGATATCATAGTCATTAAAGCAAGAAAAAATTTCCCAGCATAGTCTCTCACAGTGTGTAGTTCACTGTAGAAATGGCCTCATCTGGTCTGAAATATTTTCAGACCAGTAAAGTACCTAATGTATCCTGATTTTTATTTTTTTTTCCCCCATGTCTAACCATTTGCCTTACAATTTTTCACCACCCCGACTCGTCACATCCCCACAGTGGCGAAGGCCATATGCTACAGTATTTGAGGCTTGAAGGAATTTGCTGGATATTTGAACTTGCAATGTGGCTTTTAACATTTAATCATAATCAGACGACTCTCAGCCTGACTGTTAAAAATGCGTTTTCTAAATGTGGTTTCTGATGATTGCTGTCATTTACTTCCCCAGCCTTCCATTTTGGTCGTCCCTTCATGCTCCCTTATTCCTACCTGCAGTATCCAGGTTACGTCATGCCTCACGCTGCCATGCATCCTGTTGATTATCGCAGGATACACGAGCGAAACTTTCCCCACGCCCCCGAATGTGATGCTTCTCTCCGACAGTACCAACACGGCCAAGCCGCTCAGAGAGAGACGACGTGTGTAGGAGCCCAAACGGACCCCAGCGAAGCCTTAAATAAACTCCTTGAATGTTTAGATCAACTGCGTGCCAGTGACAGTTCCCAAACATCAGGAAGTGTGTCACCTTTAACCAAGGAACCAAAGTACGAGGAAGAAAGTGGAACCATGGGAAAGAAGCTGATTAGCAAATCCAACATGGCAGATGACGATAGAGATGCAAGTTGTAGTCGTGTCGAGCCCGTCACTCAAGAGGAGGACTCATCTCTGGCTTCAGGGAAAGAAGAAGAAGAAGAAGAAAAGAACGAGGCAGTGTACCACGACTGCTCAGAGAGTCACTCGGACTCCTCTCAAAACCACTCACTAAGTGGTAGCTGTCAAGAGAAAAACCAGGATGAGAAGGTCCAAGATGAAGAGGTGGTACACACCAATGAGAAGGTAGAGTGGGATGATTGTATCGCCAGTCGACCTTCATCCCAGTCTTCTCCTGCATGTTCTTCTTTAACCAGAAAGGCTGAAGATCAAAGTCTAATCCAGAAATCACAAGATTTTTCGTGCTGTATCCTCCACTTGCCGTTTGAGAAGGTGCTGTCTTCTAGCGTTTATGGAGCCAACATTACTCCTCCATCGCTTGGGTCTCCATTAAATTACACTTATCATCCTCCTCAGCTGGCCCACGAGCGTGTCAGCGTCTTAAGTCCGTCCCTGGACGAGCTCTCGTCGCACGATGAGCTTCTCTCCACCGATTTAGACGACATTGACCTTTTTCCAACTCAAATCTACGCCAGAGGGAAACTTGCCGAGGTCACGTCCAGGAGATGCCACAGTTCCGATCTGTGCTTGCTCTATCCGAAGAGACTGACTTGCGCTACGTGCGGATCGCACACCTTCAAGGAGCTGAGCAGGACCAAAACGCGCCATTACAAAGACATGGAAGATTCAGACGAGGTCGAGGTCGAACGTCGTCTCCGAAGCGCAGCGGGGAAGGGTCACTCAACCAGGAAAACGCACTCGCTGTTAAAACACAAACTCAGGACCGCGCATCACCGAGAGAAGGCGGAGAGTCAGCACGAATCATCACGTTCTGAGCATTTATGCTGTGAGACATGCATGTGCTCAACAGAGAAGAGCGGCAGAGCAGCTAACGCTCGCCCAGGTAAAGCTAATTCTGAGTGCATTTGTGGGAAAGCAAGGGTTCTTGGATGCTAACAAAGTAGCTCATAGCTTGCTATGCTATCCTAAAATTACTATATTACTAGTCTGACTATCTTTTTTTTTTTTGTTTGTTTGTTTACAGTATGTGATGACCCTTAACCCTTTTTTTCACCCAGTGATGCACAACATGACCAGATTTTGTAGGAATTTGTAGTACGGGGAAATTTTTTTTAAAATTGTGGTCTGAGCATTGGTGGATCAAAATGGAAGATTTAGCTCATAACGTCTGGCTAACGATCGATTTGAGTCTCCTTATTTTGCAGAGCGACGGTGCAGACCGACGTCAGATCAGCTGCTGAGGGACTGCGTTGGAGTGAACACCAGAGCAAAAGCATGCAGAGCTCAACCCTTACCACAAAGACCACGTAAATCAGACTGTTACTCTCTTATTTCATCCTGAATGTAAAGAATTTTATATATATATTGTGTGTGAATATATACACTTCATTTTGTGTGTGTGTTTTATACAGAAAGACAGGGGCAGAGAAAAGCTCGCTTTAAGCCCCCGGTGTGTCAGGGCTCCAGAAATGAGGAAGATGATGATGAGGATGAAGAGGAAGAACGGGAAGTGCTTAAGTACCAGAGGACAAAAGGCAGGTGTGATTCTCACACTGTATGTATGAGGGGGGGAGGGGGGGGGTCATGTTCTACTGAGAAAAGTAGAGTAACTTGTGGGTGTGTGTGTATATATATATATGTGTGTGTGTGTGTATATACAGGTGCATCTCAATAAATTAGAATGTCGTGGAAAAGTTCATTTATTTCAGTAATTCAACTCAAATTGTGAAACTCGTGTATTAAATAAATTCAATGCACACAGACTGAAGTAGTTTAAGTCTTTGGTTCTTTTAATTGTGATGATTTTGGCTCACATTTAACAAAAACCCACCAATTCACTATCTCAACAAATTAGAATATGGTGACATGCCAATCAGCTAATCAACTCAAAACACTTGCAAAGGTTTCCTGAGCCTTCAGAATGGTCTCTCAGTGTGGTTCACTAGGTAAGCCACAAACATTCATTGCCAAAGAAGCTGGCTGTTCACAGAGTGCTGTATCCAAGCATGTTAACAGAAAGTTGAGTGGAAGGAAAAAGTGTGGAAGAAAAAGATGCACAACCAACCGAGAGAACCACAGCCTTATGAGGATTGTCAAGCAAAATCGATTCAAGAATTTGAGTGAACTTCACAAGGAATGGACTGAGGCTGGGGTCAAGGCATGAAGAGCCACCACACACAGACGTGTCAAGGAATTTGGCTACAGTTGTCGTATTCCTCTTGTTAAGCCACTCCTGAACCACAGACAACGTCAGAGGTGTCTTACCTGGGCTAAGGAGAAGAAGAACTGGACTGTTGCCCAGTGGTCCAAAGCCCTCTTTTCAGATGAGAGCAAGTTTTGTATTTCATTTGGAAACCAAGGTCCTAGAGTTTGGAGGAAGGGTGGAGAAGCTCATAGCCCAAGTTGCTTGAAGTCCAGTGTTAAGTTTCCACAGTCTGTGATGATTTGGGGTGCAATGTCATCTGCTGGTGTTGGTCTATTGTGTTTTTTGAAAACCAAAGTCACTGCATCCATTTACCAAGAAATTTTGGAGCACTTCATGCTTCCTTCTGCTGACCAGCTTTTTGAAGATGCTGATTTCATTTTCCAGCAGGATTTGGCACCTGCCCACTCTGCCAAAAGCACCAAAAGTTGGTTAAATGACCATGGTGTTGGTGTGCTTGACTGGCCAGCAAACTCACCACACCTGAACCCCATAGAGAATCTATGGGGTATTGTCAAGAGGAAAATGAGAAACAAGAGACCAAAAAATGCAGATGAGCTGAAGGCCACTGTCAAAGAAACCTGGGCTTCCATACCACCTCAGCAGTGCCACAAACTGATCACCTCCATGCCATGCCGAATTGAGGCAGTAATTAAAGCAAAAGGAGCCCCTACCAAGTATTGAGTACATGTACAGTAAATGAACATACTTTCCAGAAGGCCAACAATTCACTAAAAATATTTTTGTATTGGTCTTATGAAGTATTCTAATTTGTTGAGATAGTGAATTGGTGGGTTTTTGTTAAATGTGAGCCAAAATCATCACAATTAAAAGAACCAAAGACTTAAACTACTTCAGTCTGTGTGCATTGAATTTATTTAATACACGAGTTTCACAATTTGAGTTGAATTACTGAAATAAATGAACTTTTCCACGACATTCTAATTTATTGAGATGCACCTGTATATATGTGTGTGTGTGTGTGTGTGTGTGTGTGTATATATATATATATATATATATATATATATATATATATATATATATATATATATATATATATATATATATATAAAAAATCCTTTAAGTTGTGATATAAACTTGATGTATTTCTCCTTTTACAGGAACCACTAAAAGAGGAGGAGCGCGATGCTAAACGTCACTAAAGTTCACGTCACGTTCCAGAGAGACCGTAAACGCACGTGTTGTTTTTGTGTTTTGGATTTGAAGAAAGTGAGTTTCGGGTTGCACAGTCGCCTTGGTTACAGTTCACCCCATTAAATCTACCTGCACCTTCTGCACCCGTGTTCATATCAAACCCTCTTTTTCTCAGCCGCTTTATTTCGCCACTGTCCCTGCAGGTGAAGTGCTTCAAAAATGAACATCACGACTAAAAAAATAATAATATTAATAATGTGTCTGGATTCTTTGTACATATTCCAATAAAGCGTTTGTATGGGTGACCCTGATGATTCTGACTGTTCATTTGCATACTTTGTTCAAAGCTTAAACAAACTCAGTATATGATGCATACAAGAACAGAAAAAGGCAAAACAGAAAGTAAATTAAACAATTAAAAATGCCAATAAAACATTCCTTAGACTCTCAGAAATAAAGATACCAAACTGTACTTTTCTGTGTTGCTGGGGTGGTACCATCAATGGGACCTTTTACTATCTTTTAGCTGGGAAGGTGCATGTGGTGTAGCTTTAAATCGCTTTTAAACGGTACATCAGCAGTCCCTAAGATCTAATTATGTACCCTAAATTAGTTCTTATGTCGTAAAGATACCCACTTAAGGTACAAAAGATGTGCCACTTAGCAACAAAGAAAAGTACAGTTTGGTATCTTTATTAATTTGTCCATGGATGTGGATTTTGATCCCTAATAAGCAAGCCAGAGGCAACAATGAAGAGGGAAAAACCCCTGAGATGTCATGAGGAAGATATCTCGAGAGGAAGCAGACTCAAAAGGGAATCCGTCTTCATCTGGGTGACACCGGATAGTGTGATCATTACAATATACAGGTGTAGATGAATAAAGATGAACATTAGAGTGTGTTTACAGGATGTTCAGTATGAGCAGATTGGGAATAAGAGTCCTGGGATGAGCACAAGACGGTCTTTATGATTATAGCAGCAGCTCTTAGGGACAAATCTACAGTATCCAGGTGATATTATGCACCTGAGATTATTTTTCATCTACTATTACAAGATATTTTTGCCTGTGAATCATTAATGTGCTACTTATTCGTCTAGACAAAGTCATACTTCACTCTGCTAAACTATAACATGTGATCAGGTATGATTTCTTAAAAATAATTAACATCCAGAATCTGAGTTTTACACACACACACACACACACACACACACACACACACACACACTTTGTTCCACCATTAAACCATTATTGTGCTGAACTCTCATTTTAAAATAGTTCAGTACATCAATGGTACAAGTTAAAACTAAACAGAATTTAAAATCTAAAAGAACATTTGATAAGAGTTTAATCAAGAATTTGAGAAGTAAATTTGTGACTAAACACCAAAAAAAAGTGTCATTTTCCAGTGATTTTAGGTGCTGTGTGTTAAAACACAATATTTTCACTGCTTAAATACTTCCTGTTGCAGTCTACAGAGAAAACCTAGGCCTTGTTGATTGGCTGCATTCAATTCTGAGCTCGACCAATCACAGGGCTTGCTTGGAGCCAATCACGGACACAGTCACATTGATTTAAACTCAGGTGAAGAAGCCGTTTCGGGTGTTTTTCTTTGTTCAAAACACAATCTGTTTGTGTGAGTATGACCATGGTGATGGTTTTAATACACTTTTTTATTATTTGATTTCTACACTTTATACCAGTATGTGTTCTAGCAGCTTTGCTAACCGTTGTCAACAACCAACGGTTTGTTTCCATTTTCCTCAGATTTCCCTTTTGCCTCTTGATTGAAAGCTGAAGATATGGTTAATGCAGCTTCCCAGAATCCACCTGGAGTTGAAACTCATGCTCAAAACATTCATTCTGGGGTGACCCCAGTGCAGGGGCCTCGACATGCTGGCCCAAATCCCTACAGAGGTCCGAATCCAAATCACTTGGAACGTCAGCAGCAAGGCAACTGGCCCTTTTTCTACGTTCAACCCTCACAGCCTTACTTGCCATGCCAGTGGCCCATGCCGATGCCTTATGTTCCCTATGGAGGCTTCCCTGGGTTGGGTAGGTGGTCTGGTTTAGGTTTGGTTGCATTTTGAGGTTTTCTTTTGCAAGTTTATTAGAGAACTTTTATGCTGCAAAGCATTAAAGGATCTTAAATGGCTTACCTGTACATGTTTCAGCAGGTTGGATGTTGAGTGTGACCTGCTGGTATCTCCACAGGTTTTGGCTTGTGTAATTTGTAAATTATTGTTTCCTTTAAAATGTTTTAAACTGAAGATATGTGGTAAATTGGGCCAGGGATACTCATCTGTGTGTCTGCTGAATAAAGCATTTGGTGGCAGGAAACTGCTTTGTTTTGATTAGGTTTGGGAATTGAATCACTTAAATTTTGCACATACAGTACTGTCTTAAGTGGCTTAGTGTCTTTTGGGGGTAAATGCATAATTTAACTGTGATTTAAAAATAAATGTTGAGTACTATGACTTAAAAAAAAAAAAAAAATTAAAGTACCCTTACAGAGACCTATGTACTCAAGTACTATAACAAGAGTTCATGTAGTTTTACATTCCATGCCTGACTTAGACCTCATCCTTTTTTCTTTTTTTTTCCCTCTCCAATACAGCCAAATGTCTAGCTCAGATTATTTGGCCTGAAAATGAAATTTTATTCTGTGCTTTCTTTGTCCAAGGTTATAGCATGGTGTTGCCACCCTTCCCTCCTGCTTCATATGTAGAACCTCCTGGTTACATCCTTCCCCACACCCAGCTGCACATGGTTGACTACAGACGCATGATGGCTCCCCACTTGGCGCCCACGATGGCATACCAAGCTCGTCGTTTCCGCTACCAGCACACGACACCATCTGGTAGAATCATGGTCAGTTCAGAAGTTCAAACCGAGCCTGTTTGTACCAACTCGACACAACAGAGCGGCAATGTTGTGACAACCACTCAGACCAGCTCTGAATCAGGAAGAAGTACTGAGCCTAGTAGTGTTTTTTCATCACCTAGACTGAATGAAGACAAAACAGCTCGTCCTGAAATGGGCTGCAAAATGGCTGGAGAAACTGCCAGAATCACTCCTGTTCAAAATAGTGGTGTTCTTTTCCAAGCGGAGGAGGTACGGATTGAGTGTAGTGGATCCCCGTCTGCAGTGAAGATCACGCATTCCAAGGAGACCACTGAGCTAGCCAGCAATGCTGATGGTGAGCTCTTGCAGTGTAACATGGGCTCTGCTGAAGATGTGGTCTTGAGGTGTTTCCAACCTGTACCATTTGGGGATGATGAGGAAATGAAGGGTAGAAAAGACCTCAGCCACTTGGAGGACCCTTGCCCTGATATTCTAATGGTTTCTTGTCCCTCAAATGGTTCAGTGAGCACAATAGAAGGATCAATTGTTGCACCTGTTGAACCACTCAACAGTACATTGGTTCAGGGGGATCCCAGCTTGGTAAAAAGTGCTCAGGATATCTGTGGGAACCCCAAAAACGTTCACTTCAAAATCTTGCGACTTCCCCTTGACCTGCCTTGCTTGGACGAGTTGCGGCAGATGGAGGCCTCTGTCTGGTCTGTAGAGTCTTTGATGCCTTATATGCCTACTTCTGAGTGGATGATGCAAAATAGCCTGATGACCCCTGGGAAACCATCCCTTGCCACAGTAATGGAGGTTCCTGCTGAGCGTCCTCTACAACCGAATCAATCGCCAGCAGGTGCAACACCATCTTTGCTGGAACCTGGAACGGTGATTGAACTTGATGGCCAAGACTCTATGACCTCGCTTGAATCCCTTCCACCATTCCTTCCATCAGTCAGCAGACTAGCAGACTTTGGTAATGCATATTATGATAAACTATCCTCTAATGTTAAGATCAGCAACCCTGGTAACTGGGCAAAGGGGCAACCTGAATCCCATCAGGACACCAAAGCCCAGTCTGGGCACCAAAGTCCCAATACTGCTCCTAAGAAATTGAAAGAGGAGACTACCAACCAGAGTGTTGTATCTGGGGTTTCTGATCAGGAGCATTGCGCAGCTCGTTTGTCTCCAGATTCACCTCTCAAACAGAAGGTACGCACGTGTAAAAGCTGTTCAGTGAAACGTGGTGCAGATGTCTGCTCTGGTAGTCCGAGCAGCAAGGCTGGCTGCATGAAGCGGCACAAGGTTTCTCGCGCTCATTTAACGGGGGATAAGGTCAAGGTTCCGTTGTGTGCCACGTGCATGCGTGATCCTGAGAAAAAAGCTAGGTGCAAAGTGGCTGCCATTATAGCCAACCCGGAGTCGAACAACGTGAACAATGAAATGAGCGAAGTCTCAGAAAACGATGCAGGTCCTTCAAAAACGTGCTCAAAAAAGTTGTTCAATATTCAAAATCCCCATTTGGGCAAACATTTGGAGAAATGCCCCATGTCCCATCAGTCTAAGCTGAGAGAGCAGAATTGCTCATGTGAGGATATGAAAGGTTCACGTTCCACTTCAGCAAGGAACGGTAATGGGCATAGCCAGCATAACGACCTCACTTGGGAAAGAAATGCGGAAAACCTGGCTCTTTCGACGGTGGAGAGATGGAGGGACACAGAGCAGAGATTCACTGGTGGTAGGAAGGTTTCAAATTGATCTCCATAACTCTTGTGGATTGCTTTTTATTATTATTATTATTATTATTTTTTTTTGTATTTGCTAATCTCATTTGCCGTTCTTACCTTAGAGAAGTCATGGAGAGGAGGTATGCAAGTGTCGGATAGCGAGAGTACCAAAAGTGGAGGAAAGATGAGGACCCACAATAAACAAAAACAATGTACACAATCACAAGGTAAGTGAAGATCATGTGTGGTCACCTGGTAGAGATTATCCTAGATCTCATAAGCTTGATGAATCACTTTGGGGTTTTAAATTTTATTTTTTTTATATATATATAGGTGGTACTGGGGGTGATTTTGAAAATTGATGAGCTTTAGGTTTGGGGACATCATGTGTATCCTGCATAATGAACACTTTACATAAATGGGGGTGAGAAATGTGTGGGTTTTTTTTTTTTTTTTTTTTTTTTTTTTTTTTTTGGTAAGAACATTTGTTGGAGGAGTCTCCAGTGTTTAGCACTTTGTAACTGAGATAAAGCGGTAAGTTTTCCAACACAGGAAAGTCTTCAGGGGGTTTCTAGGTAACGAGCTGCATTTTGTCTTGCTATAAATGGGTTTCCTTAAGTTGTAATCACTGCCAAATTGCTGTGGTAAGAGAAATAAACCTCCTTATTCCTCACTTAATGTATAACATGTTTGTTTTTCCTTTTTCCCTTTTCCAGAAGTTCACAGAAGAGACACAAGATACTGATGACACTATTTGCACAGTGACCAAATTTAAAAGGGCACGTTTTAAGATCACGTTTTAAATGTCACAAGTTTAAAAAATAAAAATAAAAAATTAAATTCCCACTTCCTTTACAAGAAAATCACAGCTCACAATTTTTATACAGTGATTGAATAAAGCACTTTTGATGTCTCTATTCTGTAGTTTTTGTGAGTTTCTTGCACACCACTTTCACACATCCTGCTTATTTGTGCAGGGATTTAAATAATTCACAAGTTGAACTTTTAGTGGCATTACCTTTTGGTTTCTAGCTTTAAACTAGCATCTTTTAATTTTTTTTTTTGTGTGTGTTGTACCATTAATTATGGTTTAAATATTTTGTGACTTTTCACCAATCTGTGAAAAGTCCAATCCAAGTGTGGCAAAAAAAAACAAGGACCTGAATGTTTGTGGTAAGGACACAAGTGATGAACCCCAGGTGTGAAAAGACTTGTTTTTGTTTGTTTTTTAATTATTATTAAGCATACAAAAATACATGTAAAATAAAATATATATATATATGGCATGCTGGATGAAAAATAATTCAGTGATGCTGAACACTTAAACTCATAACACATTGAATATCAACCACTTGCTATACAGATATAAACTGTACTGTAAATACATACCACATAACCTCCATTCAGTCTCACAGGTTGGGTAAACACATAAACAAATAATTTATTAAACCTTTAAAAAAAAATAAATAAAACTATGTCCATTCTCAAATTTAAAATCTCTCTCTCCAGATCCACATTTTCATCAAAGGCCAACAATTAAACTTGTATCTAAAATGTATTTATTCTACTTTTCCTCCTAAAGCTAAACTGACCTCGATCTGTTTTATGGTTTAAAAACGATTCGGAATCGGATGGAGTTATTTAATAAAATTCTAATTGAACTCGGATTTCATGAGTCTTCAAATGAATCATTTCCAAGTGAATCAAAATCAGAAATGTGAATCATTTCTTACTGAGTCAAATAAAGTCTGAGATTTCAGGTATAAATTCCAACTGAATAAATCGAATTAAAGTTTAAGCTCTTGTGATAAACTGAACAGTTTCCAAATGAATCCGAATCAAATTCTGGTGGAGTCTTAAATGTAATAACGCTTCACTGAATTACTTAAGTTGATTCTAAAGAATCATAATTGAATCACGTGATGGTGAAGTCTGAGATTTCATGCTAAACTGACTCATTAAAAGTAATCAATAAATCGATTAAATCTGTACTGAATCCGTAAACAACGTTACGGATGTGTCATTGTTTCTGAATCTCACTATTGTTATTCGCCGTATCTCCATGGCAACAGCATGCTTGTGGACATTTTTTGCTAAAAGTTACTCTCGCTCGTGCCGTAGAGCTCTGCCAGTGTGTGAAATCTCGGCCCCCACTCGTCTAAATAATCGTAATCGAGCTCGTTATCGTCGTTAGACTGCAGCGAGCTGAGCGACTCGGCGACGGACCCCTCGCCTTCGTAGGCGTACGTCTGCAGCGAATCATACGGCGGCGCTTCCGCACCCAGATCCGCCTGGCAGAGCTTGGCCAGCATGCAGCCGTACACATTACCGCCGTTAGCATTAGCACTGTACTTGTTAGCGTCTGTCTGAGACACGTAGCGCGACAGGCTCTGGATCTCAGGCTGCTTTTCCTGTTGTAGCTCAATGTTTGGTTTTACATCCTTAACATCAACATGTCGTTGTTTACTGCCATTAAGCACTAGTTCAGCGTAGCTTAGTGGCTCCGTGTGCGTCTTCCACAGTTTGGTGATGTCGAACGCCACTGTGTCTTCCTCCCCGCCGCCTTCGTCATCGTAATGAACGATGTTTTCCCGCACATTTTCTTCCTCGTCGCTGGGGAAAGGTTTTTTAGCGCTGCTGCTGAGGAACAGCATGAGCACTAGCATCACTGCAGAGGGGAAACACCATAATTACTACCATAAAGTGTCTTACAATCTACATCCTAAACTCTACACCCTAAATACTACACCATAAATCCTACACCCTAAACTCTACACTCCAAACCCTACACCCTAAACTCTACACCCTAAATACTACACCCTAAACTCTACACTCCAAACCCTACACCCTAAACTCTACACCCTAAATACTACACCCTAAACCCTACACCCTAAACTCTACACTCCAAACCCTACACCCTAAACTCTACACCCTAAATACTACACCATAAACCCTAAACCCTAAATACTATACCCCAAACTCTACACCCTAAACCCTACACCCTAAACCCTACACCCTAAATACTACACCATAAACCCTACACCTTAAACGCTACAACCTAAATACTATGCCCCAAACCCTACACCCTAAACTCTACACCCTAAATACTACACCATAAACCCTATACCCTAAACTCTACACCCTAAATATTACACCATAAACCCTACACCCCAAACCCTACACCCTAAATACTATACCATAAGCCCTACACCCTAAAGCCTACACCCTAAACTCTACAGCCTAAACCCTAACTCTACACCCTAAACACTATACCATAAACCCTACACCCCAAACCCTACACTCTAAACCCTACACACTAAAACTTTCACCCTACACCTTACACCCCAAACCCTACTCCCTAAAACCTTCAGTCTAGATTCTACACTCTACACCCTAAACACTACATCTTAAACACTATACCATAAAACTTTCACCCTACACCCCAAACCCTACTCCCCAAAACCTTCAGTCTAGATTCTACACTCTACACCCTAAACACTACATCATAAAACTTTCACCCTACACCCCAAACCCTACTCCCTAAAACCTTCAGTCTAGATTCTACACTCTATACCCTAAACACTACATCCTAAACACTATACCATAAAACTTTCACCCTACACCCCAAACCCTACTCCCTAAAACCTTCAGTCTAGATTCTACACTCTACACCCTAAACACTACATCCTAAACACTATACCATAAAACTTTCACCCTACACCCCAAACCCTACACTCTAGACGCTACACCCTAAATCCTACATCCTAAAACGTTCACCCCAGACTCTACATCCTACACCCAACACTCTAAACTCTACACCCCAAGCCCAACACTCTACTCTAATCCCTGCATCCTAAACCCCAAACCCTACACCCCTTTACATTCTACACCTTAAACTCTACACCCCATGCCCTACCCCCTACACCCCAAACTCTACACATTAATACATTTTCCAATCAATACCAAGCACGATGGAGCCACAGGCGAGCATGGTGGTCAGCGCTGCTGTGCTCAGGTCAGCTGGGAGTGTGTGAGGTTCAGCGTTACTGCAGGATGAGACATCCCCGTCTGCGTCACACTCACACACTCGGATGGTCAGGGTGTGTGTGGTGGACTGGACCGGTTCTCCTCCGTCAGACACGGTGATGGGAAGATGGTACACACTCGGAGACACCCAGCCACTCCGCCGTGTCAGCACCCTCGCTGAGTTATCTGACAGAGTGAGACAGACAATGAGGCAGAAAGGTCAGACAGAGAGTGACACAGACAGGCAGGGAGAGTGATAGAGAGTGAGACAGTTACCATGGTTATCTATGAGGGTGAAGTTGGGATTTTTCTGTGCTTCAGGAGTAAGAGTGTAACGGAAACGATGCCCTCCTATTGGCTCGTCCGCATCTACGGCTTTTACTGATTGGACCAGCTGAGAAACACACACACACACACACCTCAGTTCACACAAATTCAAAACACACACACGTGCGTGTATTTATATGTAAAAAACGTTCATACCTGTCCTGCTCTTGCGTTGTCACACAGGAAAGCTTCGTAATGATGAGCTAATGACGGAGGATTATCATTGACATCTAGAACTCTTATAGCCACAGATACACTCGCTGTCTTCAGTGGGTTATCTAACACAACACACACGCACACACACACACACACACACACACACACACACACACACACTTCATATTACTGATTCCCTTTTTTATTAACTTCTTTTATATAGCATTAAAAACACCTACAGATAGATTCAGGAGTTAAAATCAGTGATTCATGAGTCAAAATCACAAATTGTATAGATTTGTGTGTGTGTGTGTGTGTGTGTGTGTGTGTGTGTGTGTGTGTAAGCGCGCTCACTTGTCTCCATGGCGACCACAGTGAGATTATGCCAGCTGTTTTCCTCTCTGTCCAGTGGAAGGACAGTTGTCAGAGAACCACTGGACACGCCCACTGAGAAATACTGATCCAGATCAGTGAAACGATTAATCATATACCTGCACACACACACACACACACACACACACACACACACACACACACACACACACGGACAGACATGACGATAGTTAGTGATCTCAATATTTCATTTAAAGGCTTCACATAGACACTAGAACAAAATGTACACACTGAGAGTGATATATGCTAATTAGCTCATTTGCATATCAGGCCAAATCAACTGTATGACTGTGTTATCCTTTTTTAATGTGTGATAAAACATCTGCTGTAAACTGCCGTAGCGTCTCTCACCGTATGGAGTTGTTAGCGGCGTCGGGGTCTCGTGCTGAGATGGCGATCAGCACGCTGCCGATTTCAGCGTCTTCACGAACCTCTGCGTAATAAAGCGTGGAGCTGAACTGCGGCGGCTCATCCACGTCCTCTACGCTCACCTGAACCATGGCGATGTCGCTAAACGGCCCGTTAGCAGAGAAACGCTCGTCGACGTGTGTGTTAGCGGCCTCCACCTTCAGAGTGTAGCTACGCGTCGTCTCAAAGTCCAGACGCTGAAACAGAAACACACGTTGAGAACTGAGGATTTAACGCTAGCGATTAGAACCGATCTTAGACGGTTCTTGCCGAGTACCTGTTTGACAGTGATGACCCCGTACGTGTTGGTGGAGTCGGCGCTGATGTCGAAGGCATCTCGTCCATCCCCGCCGATCACTCCGTAGCGCATTTCTGCACTGATACCTAAATCGTGATCTTGAGCCTCGACGTGGCCCACTACAGTACCGATGGGAGCGGATTCCGGGATGCTCATCTGATACAGCTCTGAGAGAAAGTGAGGTTTAAGAAGATCATCAGTTATCACTACATGTCCTAGCGCGTTAAGTCAGTCAAATCCACAACGAACAAAAATCAACGGATGTGGAACGATGTTCCACAACAATAAACGTGATATATAACTGGGTAAAAAGTACGATAAATTGTTGGCAAGTCAACTTCAGGGTGGTGAGAGTACCTCTGATTATTAGTGTTATTAGTGCTAAAGTTCTCACTCTGACTGAAGCGGGGAGGATTGTCGTTGACGTCGCTCAGAGTGACGTTGACCGTCGTCGTTCCCGCCAAACCTCCCAGCTGACCCGCCATGTCTTTAGCCTGAATCACGACCTCGTATTGACCCTTGACCTCTCGATCCATATCAGGCAATGACACGCGCACCTCACCTGTGGACAGAGAGCCACGTATCTCAGCTTTCTATCATCCCTGATATCATTATCTCACATCTCTTAATTCCATTATATCATTATCTATACGCTAAGTCTAATAATAATATAACTATGTCAGATTATTACATTATACTGATACATGCATACTGATAAACATATATCACACCTCTAAATGAGATTTAAAGTTATGCACAAACATAACTTTCACATAAAGTGCTGATTAAAGTGGTAGCATTAAGCTTCTGACGCTAAACACTTTTAAACTAAGCACAAAAAAGGGAAACACTGTTAGCTTATAATGCATACTGTCTATAAAGTATTTTTAAAAAGTATAAAATATTTAATATCATAAACATTTTCAGTGTAAATCTGTATTTTTTAGCATTTTGTACAACAGGGAAACTCTTAACACTGCAAACTGCTAACACGGCTAAGAAGCCACTTTCTCTACCTGAGGAAAAGCCGAACAGCCCCGCCCTCTAGTGAGCGACATTGTGTATCTGACCAATCAAAGACCGCATTTTCATCATGTGACGTCAACCCCCCCCCCCCCCCCCCCCCCCCCGCACCCCCGCTTTCAGGGCTGACTAAAATGAACCTTTTACTGTTTTTTTCTCCTTCCCTCTGTAGGCAGGGTTTTTAACACAACAAAATATATGTAAAAATAATAATAATAAATAAATAAATAAATAAATTAAAAATTAAAACATATGTAATGTAGCCAACTCTGTGACACAAATTTATGAATTTATTTTTGTGTTAGCTAGTTACTAAGCTAGCTAGCTGAGTTAGCTAAGCTAGCTAAGCTACATAGTTGACAGGTCTAAAATAGATATGTTTTTTTTTTAATTATTCCATTTATTTTAACTAGTAACTTAAGGCATTAAATTACATCACACTGTTTATAATAGCCACTCTTGCAGATATTTACAGGCTTAATATCTTAAGATGTTGTACTTCTACTACAGCATCTTCTAGCTAGGTAGCTATTTAGTATTTAGATTTAGCAGAAAGTTAGCTAATGTCCTGAGGTTTATTTATTTTATTTTTTTTTGAATGACATAAGAGTGTAATATTTAAGTGTCAGTCTTGCCTGTGTGTCGGTCCACAGAGAAATATGGCTGCCCCTTCACAACACTGTACACCACTCGAGCGCTGTTACCGTACGACGGATCATCAGCGTCCGTCGCCATCACCCGAATCACAGATGTACCTATAATCGGAGAGACGAATTAGACATTTGGGCATCTTAGTTCTAAGAGAGGTGCAATAAAAAAAAGCCAATGAACACTATTATTTGTGTCCAGAGGTTTCACCTGAGACTCGATTGCGCACCAAGTTAGCTAGGTAGATAGCTAGTATAACGCTAGATAAAACAGACAGATTAAGAAATAGATGCAGAAAAGTTAAAAAGATGTTAGTTTTGAGATTCATCTGAGTTGCAATGTTATTAATTACTTCCTGTTTCTGCGGTGAGTAAATATATTGTCATACACATAAACACACACTGAATGCTGAATGTAGTGTACAACCTACCGACAGGAGACATCTCAGGTACGGTGGCCTGGTAGGGTCCATCCAGGAATTTGGGCTCGTTGTCATTAATATCCTGGATCTTGACTATGAAGCGGGACTCGGGTTCGAGGGCGCGGCCTGTGTGGCGATGAGTGGCCTGAGCACGCAGGATGTAGTGCTCTTTCATCTCACGGTCCAGCCTCTGTATTGCATGGATATCACCTACACACACACACATGGTTGTTGGTGGTGGTGTTATTATTATTATAATTATGAGCAAACATTATTATTACAGTGAAAACAGAATGCTTTGAGTGTGTGTGTGTGTGTGTGTGTGTGTGTGTGTGTGTGTGTGTGTGTGTTTCCCCACCAGTGCTGTCATCCAGTGTGAACGTGGTTCCTGCACCTTCTCCTGATAGAATATATTTAACAGATCCATCTCCTTTATCCAAATCTGAGTGAAGCTGAAACACACACACACACACACACACACACACACACACACACACACACACACACAATTTTACTTTCACTGTCATCATACACCAATATACAGTAATTAGTGTCACATAAATATTGTAGTATATTAAATCTAGTATTAGAGGTAGTATAGTTTATGAGTAATAGTATAGCATGGTAGAATTTAACACACTTTAGTATTAGTAATGTAATTATATAATATTAGTACAGTAATAGTATGATGTATAGTGTACTACCACAGTGTAAAACGTGTAACATAGTATAAGGACTAGCAGGAAAGAGTTTAGTAAAAACATGTCTGTACCACTGTAAGCACTAATAGTATATGAGTAGTAGTGTTGTATATAGTAAATTAGTCCATACGTTAGTGGTGATATAGGATTGTATTACACAAGAAATAGTAGTAGTAGTATAGTATGGAGTACACCTGTATATATGTTGCACTACAGTATGTAAGAAGGCGTATAAGAAGTGGTGGTATAGTACAGAATAGTATAGTATAGTATAGTAGAAGTAGAATAGTATGGATAATATATTAGTACTACTGGGGTAGTAGTAGCATAGTATAAGTATATACAGTATATAGATAGTATAGTGCAAATATATAGTCTATAAGTCATACCATAGTATGTACAGTATATACAGGTAAAAGTAGTATTTAATAGTAGTATTATAGAATATAAAAAGTAATGTGCACTAAGTATTATATTAGTATTAGTAGACTAGAAAAGTATATAAGTACTAGCTTAGTGGCAATAAAATATCGTATTAATATATACATAGTGACAGTATAGTATATTAGCATAAATATAGTAGTGGTAATATAATGTAATTGTATGCACGTGGTGATTGTAGTGATAGTATGTAGTATACTAGTATATTAGTATATACTGTAAGTAGTGGTAGTGTAGTGTATTAGTATATACTGTAAGTAGTGGTAGTGTAGTATATTAGTATATACTGTAAGTAGTGGTAGTGTAGTATATTAGTATATACTGTAAGTAGTGGTAGTGTAGTGTATTAGTATATACTGTAAGTAATGGTAGTGTAGTGTATTAGTATATACTGTAAGTAGTGGTAGTGTAGTGTATTAGTATATACTGTAAGTAATGGTAGTGTAGTGTATTAGTATATACTGTAAGTAATGGTAGTGTAGTGTATTAGTATATACTGTAAGTAGTGGTAGTGTAGTATATTAGTATATACTGTAAGTAATGGTAGTGTAGTGTATTAGTATATACTGTAAGTAGTGGTAGTGTAGTATATTAGTATATACTGTAAGTAATGGTAGTGTAGTGTATTAGTATATACTGTAAG